>CM056378.1:101767060-101853680 GCA_029718625.1 Synaphobranchus kaupii | reverse complement strand
TCTCAATGAGAGCCTATGGCAAGTCATTGGAGGGGGTTTCCCAGATAACCCACAGCTGTGTCTGACACGTGAAGACTATCTATATGAATCAGAACTGAGAAAAACGGTTACACTCCCTCTGTCACTGTTGCAACACACAAGAATAGCGCCTTCTGTTTCGTGCGAAAGGGAAAAAAAATCCCCTGGTCCGTTTCCTCTTTTCCAATAAAACTAAACTTAACACTGCTTCCAAAATAGCAGCCATTAAGCAGACGCCTTGGCCAAGTATTTTGTCTCCTGAGGAGACAGAAGTTCAATTTGTGCCGCTGCAGGTGACACCTCTGAAGGCATTTGCCCTCTTCGTGACCCCCCCCCCCCCCCCCACAGTGAATGTTCCAACGTATCCCTAAAAAAGACACACTGAACTTCTGATACACTTGAACTAATCTTCTATGGAATCGCATAGCATTATCCTTTTTCATAATATAATTGGACTTGCATTTTGACCATCCAGTCGTCTTAGAAACCTAGCCATAGGATTTTGATAATTCCCATTATTGTAGCATTGCATGGCCCCCTTGGTTGCAGTTGTTTGTCACACTACTTGTGGAGTAAATGTATTACTTGTGGAGCATCCATTAGATGAAAAGACATTTACATCATTCATGTTGCCTCATTCATAACTTTGGCTGTTGGCTGTTTGACTGCCCTCCTCCACTACTTAAAGCCCAGATTATAGTGGGCCATGTCAAGAACGTAGGGGTCAAGTTCCAGCCAGAAGTGAAACCAGAGAAAGCCATTGAAACTAGCATATACAGGGTATCGGAATATCTATTAACTAATAATGAGTAGACCCACCCCTTGCCTTCAAAACTGTTTCAATCCTTCTAGGAATGCTGTCATACAATTTCTGAACTGTGTGTAGTGGGATATTGGCCTATTGTTCAAGAAGGACAGTCTCCAGTTCTTTGAGGGATGAAGGAGGTGTAAATCTAGTTGGCACCTCCATTGACAACTATGTTTATATCTGGTGATTGTGCAGGCCATGGAAGGTATTTGACGTCATCCTTGTGTTTTTGGAACCATTCTTAATGTTTTTAGCAGTGTGTATGGGGGCGTTATTATGTTGGAATATGGGGACATCATAAGGGAACAGTGTTTGCACCATAGGGTGCACCTGGTCTTGTAAAATGATTTCATATTGTTTGCCCGTTGCACGTCCATGGAGAGCAATCATTGGACCCAATGAGTCCCCATGAAATGGCTGCCCATACCATTACAGAACCACCACCATACTTAACAGTTGGCAACAGACATTGTGGATTGAATGCCTCTTTAGGCTTTCTCCAAACATAAACCTGTCCAGATTAATAAGAGTAAAAGTATGGCTCATAAGAACCATATCACCTTTCTCCATTGCTCAGGGGTGCAGGCTTTGTGTTCCTTACAACCATGTTATTCGACATTCTGTTTTTGTTGAGACTGGTTCAGATATGGGATCGATTCAATTCTGTGGCGATAGAGCTGTAGTTTCTGTGGTTATTAGCAACTATCCTACCAAGTGTCCCGCCTGTCCCTGTCGGAGAGCTTTGACTTGCGGCCACAATTCTTTTTTTTTGCTGATGCTGTTTTTTGGTGTTGGGCATATGTTGTCATAATTTTTTGACACTGTTCCACTTGCCACCTTAAATGAGTTGTTTGTGACCGACGCACCCTGCAATTTGGGCACCAACTATTTGGCCCCTTTGGAACTCTGTTAGTATCCTCATCTTGCTTTGGAGACTTACCTAGCAAAGTGCTGCTGGTTAGACCTCTTTTAAGCAGATACATGCTGCTAATTAGCATTCAAATTAATAGGAATCACCTGTGTAGATGCTTTTGTAATTGTGTATATATTTATCATGCATTCAGAGAGAGACTTCTTGAATTACTTCACATTCATAAAAGTGTTCCAGTTTGACAGCAGCATTACTCTTAGCCACATCAGTGAAGCCCCTGCTATCAAACCATGTACTGTAGTTTTTTTTTGTGAAAATGTTGGCAAATGGCTGTGCTCATACTGCCGATAGCCATAAAGCATATCTCATCTCTTGAAGGAAAGCTCTCTGTGGGCATTAATATGAAAGGTAACACATGAGAAAAATAAAATGCATAAAATGTGTGGAATAATAAAACAAGTATGTGCACATCCATTTGGCCCTGTGGTGACCCATTCAATCTGTGTGTGTGCATGCACATATAATATTGTATTTATTTACTTGTGACATTTTAAGAAGTGCGACAACATGATGTATGTACAGATTCATGATTGTGTTTGAGCCTATATTATGCTCTGTTGTGTTTGTTTTGTGGAATAGCAGGCTTCTTTCCTCTCATTGTCGTTCTGTGCCCTCCGTCTCGTATAATCACAAATGCATGATAAAAAAATGCAACTTTTTCAGGTTGAATCATTTAAAAATTAAGGTAGACTCACACTGCTTTTGTATAATTCTGTTACAGTTGATCTTGTTTGTGTGCTTCAAAATTGTAGGCAAAACACTTTCTTTTTTGAGAAAAACACCTGGGATGTAGTGAGGGTGTTTTGGTTTAGAAAGGTTGTGTTTCTCTTTGTTTGGGGTCGTGTGGACCACATTCTGAAGCATGCCCTGTTGCTCTCTGCTCTTCTTTCCAGCCCAGCCCCGTCCTGTACTGGTGCTCTCGCAACATGTCCTTCTGGAGTAACATCTCCTTCAACCTGGCCGTGCTCATGAATCTGCTGGTGGCCTTCTTCTACCCCCCCTGGAGGGGGTTCGTGGAGGTCAGTCCTGATCAGGGAGGGTGGGAAAGGGTTTAAATCTATTGTTATTGTTATTTATTTTCATTTCTCGGAGCATCCAAGTATAATACTTTAAAATTATGGTCTGTACACCACCTGCACTGGTTTTCCGGTTTGTGGATTGCAGGGTCCTAAGCCTGTGTTATTCGAAGAATGATTTCATTAGATCGTCTTCTCAAGACTTGATAAAGGCAGAGGAATGATTTTTTTCCACAGGAATTGATGCAGTTTTCATCTTAAGCTGATATGTGGTCTTCATGTACAATGTCCATCCAACAAGCAAAAATTCAATTAAAAAATAGGCCCTGGCAGTAGAATAGGCGGTAGAATAGGCCTGGGCTGAAAAGTTTAAAATGTTAATTTCCGAACAGTGTGGTCCCTTATAACAGGTGGATTTGCAGAATTCTTTGGAGGGAGGATGGTGTTCACTCATGGGTTAAGCGGCGTCTAATCTCTCCAGCTTTGGCGAGGCTATTTTAATCATGGAAGATGAGGCTGTGTTGCTTCCTCAGTACCCCAGCATGGCGTGCCCCCCGCCCCACTCCCTCCCCGCATAGGCGTTTGGCACCAGAGAGGCGTCACGGCGGCGCCCAGGTGCTCCGCGGTGTTCCGAGGTGTGATTAATTAAATCAACACCTCACAGCGTGGGGACGTTGGCGGAATCCAGCAGGGCCCCGGTGCAAGCGGCGCCCCTTTGTCTCCACTTGGCTCCGTCTTTTAATTCGGATGGAGCCGCCCCAAAAACACCCTTCACGGGTGCTACGCAACACCTGCACCTCCCAAATCGCTGTAACCACTGTCCTCACACACGACCCTCAGCTCGGCGGGGCTTTGTGGGATGTGATAGAGAAGTCCATCCAGCTTCCTGAATTGAGACTCTTGTCATCACACCTAACTGACACGGTACTTTATGGTACTTCAGTGCTGATTAGTCCTGGGCCCATAGGAGACAGAGTTCTGTTCTGGGATCAGTTTTCGTTCTACGTTTAAAAGGCAAAACTGATCTCAGATCAGCACTCCTGCTTTGAGAGGCTTTGTGAATCTTTACACAGGCTTTTCGATCCCTGCAGACAAATGCAGACGGGACAGTGACCTGACTCAACCAGCCCTTTTAATTGATTTTATTTCACAATCTAACTCCAAATGTGTCCGTCAGAGGCTTTTGCCACAAATGTAGACCGAGCCCTCTGACCAAGACATCGCGTGTTCAATTGATCGTTGGCTCAATGGGAGGCCTGCTGGGGTAGGGCTGGCTGAAGTCGGCCAGCGTCCATCATGTTGCTGCTGCATAGGTGCCTTTAGCCTCTCGTCAGTCACCTGCAGGTCACCGGCGAGAGAGATGCCTGTTTTTTCCGTCAGCGCTAGCTAGCCTGTAGCGCACCGTGATCTGCGTGAGCTTCGGCGGCGCTGCTAGTGCACGTGCGGGTGGCGCAGTGCTTACGTGCGAGCCTGGGAACATTATCCAGACCTACACGAAAAAGAAGGTGAGGCGCCTGAACTCTGAAAGACAATTGCGCAACATGAAAAATTTAATGACAGATGGCTTTGGCTTAAAGCTGCATGCATGCGAATGTTGCACGCAGTCTAAGCCCACATTGCCGGTGAACAAAATCAGTAAAAGGCTTCATGCCGCAGAAGAAGAGACAGCTCACTGGTTCTGTGATGCGGGTCTTTTACTTGGAATGGCGTCAAGACCACTTCACCACTGTTGCTAGGAGATGTGATGTAAGTTGGGTCGGATCCAAGGCTCTTTGTTTTATGTACCTGCAGAATAATGTCACTCCTTCCCACGCATCTTCGCCTGTTCTCCTGTCTCAATTGTTTTTCCCGCTCTTTTCACTCTTTTTTCCCCTCTTTCTCTCTCCCCTTCTCATTGTCTTTGTCCATACTTTCCCCCTCCCCTGTTGTCCCTCTCTCTCTCTATCCCTCTCTGTTTCTGGATGTTAGGACAGTTTGTGGTGTAGCGCGTGCGCCCGCTGCCACGAAGCGCCCCTTTGTTCCAGCTCGGAGATGTGGACTCAAGAACCGCATTGTGACGCGCATAAACTTTCGATTGTTCTCGTCCCGGGTCGACCGGCGCGGTCCCTTTTGTTGCGAACTTCCTCAGCATAGGAGGAAAAAAGAAAAGAAAAGAGAACGACATTGTTCGCGCCGAGCAAGAAACTTGCATCTGCCTTCCACAGTGTCAGAGGTGCGGCCGAATCCTGGTCCTGTGAGTCTAATCGCAGTGGCTGTCGGGGTTCACCTCGGGACACAGTCTCTGCAGTGTGACTCAGTCACACCTCAGCCTAGGAGGTGGAATGCGCACATGCTCGATCGCCGCCCCTGCTTTATAAATCTCTGCGGGCTGTTGTAAAGAGAACTGTCTGACGTGCATTGCTGTTTGAACGTGTGCCAGTCTCCATCGATTGTTGCCGAAGTTCAAAACTGACGCATATAGAATACGAATGAAGCTTCACTGCTTTGATGCATCACAATATTTTATCGCAATCCCTGGGAGAAAAAAAACTGAACATTTTTCCCTCAGCTGGTGTAGCGGAAAAGCGGAACGATGAATTTAAGTGCGGGCTGGCATGTGTACTTTGCTGTATGTAGTGTGATTTGTTTATTGATTTATTTTTGTTATTTATTTATCTTATTTTGGTCATGCATGGAAATTATTGTGCTTTACCACCAGAGAGAATGGAGAACGAGTATGTTCTGATGAAACGCGACAAGTTTGTGCATTAATGATAAATGTGCAGTGTGCATTTAATTCATCTTCCTGGAAAGTACCTACAATCGGATCTAGCACAGGTACTCAGTGTCTGGGTAGATTTTACAGTGGGAGTCAGGTGCTGAGGTTTATAAATGGCAGAAGAGCGGGAGCATGTGACAGAGTGAGGGCAGCAAAAATGTACCACAGCAGTGTGCACGAGTGCCCTGCCCGCCCGCCGCAGTGCTGTCCGGAGGGTGCAGCAGAGACCCGCATACCTTTGCCCTGGATCAGATGCCGTATTTATCGTTCAGCCCCACCCAACCCCCTCTCCTGGAATGTATAGATGGAAGGGAGATGAGCAGCTGAAGTAGGTCAGTGTTTTCTGCCCGCTAATGTACTGGGACGCGTGTCGAGGCCTCTCGCGTAACGTAGCTGACGGGCGGCCTCCGCCTCAGCTGTTTAGCAGGGGGAATACACGCCCCGCCCCGCCCTCGGCCAGACCCCCCCCCCCCCCTCCAGTGTAAGCAGGGCAGCCCTGAAGAAAGATGTTGATCGTGCGTGTCCTCCCTGAACGGAAATGGCTATATTAGATGGGATTGAGAGGAGCAGGAGATTGGTTTTAGCCTCCCTCGCCTGGTGTGTTTTACAGGGAGATGGATGGGTTAATTAGGAGGCGAGTGACTCGTTGCGAAGGAGCGTTTTGCTCCGCACGTCTCATTTCGCTGGTGCTGGGGGGCCTGCTTCAACCCCCAGGGCCTGGCAATCTCTCATAGACCATTCTTCATGAATCTTTCAGGAGCGCGGGTATTTTTAGCCGCGGCGGTTATGTAACTGGCACCTGTCATGTGATCGCTGCATGGTGAAACGAGTGCTGGGGGGCTGCTAAAATACCACCAGCCCACTGAGCCCACCCCCCCTTCTCTATCTCGCTCTCTCTCTCTCTATTTCTATCTCTCTCTGGTATTCTCTCTTGCTCTCTCTCATCCATCAAATCTAACTGCCCTGCCTTAAGTCAGCCAACATCCAACCACCCCCCAGTGACACACATGCACTCACACACACACACACACACACACACACAAGAACACGGACACACAACACCCTCCTCTTTCCTGCCCCAAACCCAGAAAAGGCTGGTGGTTAGAGCATAAAGCCATCTGACCCCTTTTCTCCTGTTTGAGATTGAGCATGATACTGATATGGAGGTCCTCGCTTCACATGAAATTCAATCCTGTTCTATCAAACTGGGATTTAGTGAACTACAGGTAGACTTAACCTAAAGCCCCACAGAGGTACAGTGTACAGTGCCCAGATGTCACACTTGTTGTGTTGTGTAACACAATGTTTTGAGTTCAGTGTTGTACGTTCTTCACCAGGACAGAGTCTTGTTGGTGTGGGACAGCTGACATGCAAGTCTCTTTAGCATAGTGGTACAATGGGTCTTATGAGCAACATCAATTATCCCCATGGCTGATATTACACCTTTATCTCTGGTGATAAAAAGACCCACCAAATAATTGCTTCTATTATAGACCGAAAGGAATTATGCACCAATGACCAGTCTTAAAATATAGAACAGGGCTTTTTTTTTTTTTTCCCCACAGTACAGAATAAAGGATGCGTGGGCGATTCGGAATGCATACGGAAGCATGATTACCTTGTTATTTTTGCATTTGTAGCCGTTTCAAGTGCTCATGCTGTTCATGTGCAGTTGACTGTGTGGCTTGCAGTGCGCTTGCCGTTGTGAACCGTGACCATCCTCCCGACCGTCTCGCTCAGGGACTCTGGAGCCCCACCTGTCCGCGCTGCTGTGGATGGGCATGTTGGTGTCGTTGGCCATCGTCATCGCCCTGCCTCAGCCCCACGGCATTCGGGCGCTCATTGCCTCCACCATCCTCCGCCTCATCTTCTCTGTAGGCCTGGAGCCCACGCTCTTTCTGCTCGGGGCTTTCAACGTGAGTCTGCGCGGGGAATCCCCATGACCGCCGGTTCGCCATCACCTGTATCACATATAGAGTTTCCGCTATTGAACACTTCTCTTGACATAAATGAGAGTTCTGGAGGTCTGTGCTAGACTGTGGCTTCACGCTACAGCTCAGAGTGAACACTCTTCACTCTGTGCGCCTAAACAGCCTTTTTCAGAAACACTGTCCTGTCGAAAATCTGCCAAGACCTTTAGCATGTGCAAAACCTTTTAACTCATGCAAAACTAATAACACAACCAATGATTGGTACAAAACAAATACCACAACCAATCATTGGTCATTTTATTGGTTTTGCCTGTGCTAAAAGGTTTGGCATGCTGAAGGTCTTTGTAAATCAGCCCCTAGGTGTAATGTACAATGGTAAAACACGACTCCTTTTGGAAGGTTTTCCCAGATACCCCTTGACGTATGTTTTTGTATGCACATTCAAATCATGAGTGCAGTAAAGAATATGCATGGTGAAGCCATATGCAAGATGTCAGCAGTGTGGCATGTTTTTTTGTGTGTGGACTAGACTCCATGTAGTTTAGCGTAGATTTTAGCGTCCTTGAGTCCCCTCCTTTCTGTTCTCCCTCTGTAGGTTTGCAATAAGATTATCTTCCTGATGAGTTTTGTTGGGAACCGTGGGACGTTCACCCGAGGCTACAAGGCCATGATCCTGGACATGGAGTTCCTCTATCACCTGCTGTACCTGATCATCTGCAGCCTGGGCGTGTTCGTCCATGTCTTCTTCTACAGTCTGCTGGTGAGCAAGCTGAAGAAACCGTGGAACCCTGGGATAGCACAACTACTTGTATATCTGTTTAAAGGGCACCCATGGGCTGTTTTTGTACAATTACTTCCTAATTACAGATATGCATTAACTTACACATTACCATGTATTGTTCTCCTTGTCATCAAATTTTAGTTTTAAAAAAAAAATTAACCTTGGGAAAGCAATACGATGGATTTTTTGAATAGACCTGTCAATAAAGATTTTAAAATGCATTCTCCAGCAAAGCACTCTTCCCTGGACTTTCTCTCCTTTAGGAATACCACTACTAATCTTTGAAGGAAATTGAAAACATTTTTTTTTTAATTCAGTACTTATTCCAAGCTGATGGCTGTTTTTTTGTTAGTTTTTTTGTGTCAGTCTTCGTACAATAAGCAGTTCTGCAGATGTGTTCCTCTCAGGAAGGAAGGCCACGCAATTTCTTCATTTAAATGCATCACGAATGCTTCCATATTTCATTAAAATGACAAACTGCTGGATGGTTATGTCATTCTGAAAGACAAAATGTTTGAAATTTTAAACAGGAAATGATTAAAAAATGTGACAGAGAATCATGAAAGAAGAATATTTCAACTAAATACAATACTTTCTATTTTTATTTTTTCTGAAAGCCCTCCCATTTTGAGCATAGGCTTAATCATTTTAAACAAAAATATATATTATAATATTGTAATATGAATACCAATAATATTATATCATCATGTTTTTTTAATCAGAGTTCTTATCTACAAAACACATTAGTTCTACTGTTTAATCCCTGTAATTTTTGGGTCCTAGATATTTAACTCTGTTCTGTCTCTCAGTGCTGTGACTCAGTTTGATAACTATAATGTGGCCATATACTGCCTAAGCTCAGTGACTCGTCATCTCACCTCTGTGACTTTGTGATGTCTGACCTCGTGACTCTGTGCTGTGCTTCTCCTGTCTAGCTCTTTGACCTCGTCTACAGAGAAGAGACGCTACTGAACGTGATCAAGAGCGTGACGCGTAATGGCCGCTCCATCGTCCTGACCGCAGTGCTGGCACTCATCCTGGTCTACCTCTTCTCCATCGTCGGATACATCTTCTTCAAGGACGACTTCATCCTGGAGGTGGACAGGATACCGAATTCAACAATAGGTATGGGATTTACTGGGTCTCTCCCAAATGGCTTGCTTTCCAGAGCTTTAACCAGAGATTGGCCAGGTGCTCGCATTAACCGTAACGCTTGTAGAAATAAACTGTAGCAACAATGAGCAAATCTTCCATTGATTGCGAACAGTCGCGCTATGGATTGTGGTTAGTTTTGCTACAAGGGAGTGCTCAGCCTGTTACTGGCCGAAAAACATTCATCAAAATCATTTGGGAACTTTGTTAATGGCACTACTTCAACCCTGATAACAATGATTAGAAATCTTTTATTCCCATTTTTCTTTATGGTTGAAAAAAACCTCTCTGCCGCAATGTGTGGTGAATCTTGAGGTGTGACAACTACTATTTATCCAGCTAAAAAAGCGGTTTTGACATGATGTTCGCCTGAATCCACAACATACAGCAAGTCTTTTTTTTTCCAATTTAGGACCTGAGCTGCAAAGTGTAACAGATGTAAAATGCTAAGCTAGCGCTACTGAATAGCCGCCGTCCATTGTATCTGCTCCTTTTGACGTATCTCCTCATTTATCAAAGTATGTCTGGCTCGACATTGTCTCTGGCAGAAGGCTAGCAGTGGGTTTCCTGCTTGTCTGTCAGAGAATGCACTCATTAATCCTTAATCAGACTCAACCTTCCCTCAAGTCTGCGCTTGTAGTTTCCCTCAGGCTTAGACGGATCAGGTTCAATTGCATTTTCAGAAGTGTCTCCATAGTCCTGACCCCAGATACTCTTTCTTTACAAAGGACAGGAAAGTCGGAGTTTGTGAACTTTTCTTGTCCTGCAATATGCTTGGTTATCGCAAGCCAGTGTTGGTATAGATCAGTCATATATAGAGTCAAGACTTGAATCACAGCCTCCAACTGGAGTCCCACATACACAAGAACATGGTTTGTCATACATAATTGTTTTATTAGGAAATCCAATCCCAGGAATTGAGTGGCTCACATCAGAGCCGGCCTGGGTCTGATGCATATATGGGATATGTAAAAACAATATTTTTAAAAATGTAGTGGTATGAAAGAATCATTCATTTCTCTGAACATTCTACTGGTGTATAAATTGTTAATGTATTTCAAATAACAGTTTGACCCAGGCCTGCATCAGCCTGGATCCTAACAATTATTTGAAATATTTATGGATATATTTTAAATCCATACTACAAGTACCGTAGACTTATGAACCTCACGGCTAAGGCTAACGTCCCCCTAACTGTGCTCTCCATCTCGCTGTGGTCAGAGGTCGGAGCGAGCATGGCAGGCGAGTTTCTCCCCACGGGCGTGTGCAGGACGGACTCCGGAGAGAACTGTTCCACGGAGGCCGTCATGGACGGTAGGCTGGGGGTGTTCTCTGGGCCCGTTATTCTTACGGGAGTCCCCCTTTACTATCCAAGTGGCCATATGACCCGGGACATCACGAGTTTAGTGCTGAGAAGGTTCAGTCTCTGTTTCCCAACGAAGGGGCATAAGACCTCACTCACAGTCCCTGGGGTGGGGCAGAGGGGAGTGATGACCTGCAAAAAGGGCAAGCCAAGGTCAAATGTCAATTCAGCGTTATGGCTTTGCTGGCTTGGCAAAATCTAAAGAAATTCTCCAGATTTAAGAGCAAAAGCCTCTTATGTTAATCAGCCAGGCAGTCATAGGGATATGCAGGCTCTGTCTTAACCTACTTAACAGAAAACTCCATCAGCACCACCTCGCCCCCACACCCAGCACGTATGGGTCCTTTACATGTTGCAATGAAGCAGGTAGCATGTTAGCTGATTGTACTTGGGTTTATTCTCAGGGCAGTAGTTTAGCGCAGTGATGATTTCCATTATAGGATACGTTAAAACTGAATTTGTAACTTTCAGGTACAAATCCCTGGTACAAATCTCTGGTGGGGATGACTGCCCTTGTACCATTTAGCAAAAGTACTTGACCTGAATCACTTCAATAAAATATCCAGCTGTAGAACATTGGTGGACATTAAGAAACGTAAGCTGCTTAAGTCAGGTTGCCTGCTAAGTGAATAGATGGAGCTTTTTTGTGAAATAACCCACAAAAGAGTTGGGTTGCTGCTGGGTGTGTGTGTGTGTGTGTGTGTGTGTGTGTGTGTGTGTGTGTGTGTGTGTGTGTGTGTGTGTGTGTGTGTGAGTGTGAGTGTGAGTGTGAGTGTGAGTGTGAGTGTGAGTGTGAGTGTGAGTGAGTGAATTTGGGATCATGTGTGTTTTTTGCACCTTTGTTCCATTATCCAGCCCTCGCCACAGAGATATCGGACAACGTTCACGGGGACAAGGAACGCACCTGTGACTCCCTGCTCATGTGCATCGTCACCGTCCTGAGCCATGGACTGCGGAGCGGGGGAGGGGTCGGCGATGTCCTGCGCAAGCCGTCCAAAGAGGTACCGCCAGGGGGGTCGGGTGTGGGTGGGCTCAGGGTGGGTGCTGGGCCGCAGTACTGAAATGGTACATTCTCAGCCGCGCTCCTCTGACGGAGACCTTTCCCACGAGTCTTTCTGATATCGCTGCACTAGCTGACGTTGCTGGGCCATGCATATAAATTAATGCTCATTTTACTGTTTGACCAATACTGTCTGAAAGTGTGATGACGAAGAGATAAATGTATAAAGCTCCCTCAGTTATGCATAGGAATGATTTGTTTGTGTCATTATAAAAATAAAACTCATTGGAGGTCACAGGGAGGGCCAACAGAGTGGGAAAACATGCACTGTGTGAAAGTATCCTCTTTGGGGGGTTTGAGGATTTTTGAAATCATTCATATTTTCTGAGAAACTGTTTGTAATGGCCCATTAGTGTAATGGAAGCAGCATTTGAAGAAAAGCATCTCAATGTGATTGTACATTTAGATTTATATTTAAATTGTGTGTCCAAACTGTGAAAAGGTTAGGCTCAGGTTCTGGGTGGTATACTGTATTTTTAGGTATACCGGTATGAATTCATGCAATGGCATGCGGTTTTGCAATACCGTCGTCAACGGTATTTTATGTGGTTTTTCACCCAATGAATATAAAAAATTGCACATTGCAACAGTATGATAAAGAATTTGCGATGTAAAGGTGAATTTTACGTTTGCTATCCAATTTTTTAACCTTATTCAATATTTCACAGTGTTCATGTTCCTTATAAAAATAGTGAAATAGATTTATTATTACTGGATTTTCATATCGTCAATGAAAACTTTTATGATGTGACATTTTGGCGATATCGCCCAGCCCAAGTAATACTGATAGGGTAGCAGTGCCAGCCTCTGGGGCTGCTCATAGTGGGTGGGGCCACTCACTGATCATGTGACTTGGCAGCTTCTAGTGGCAGCCACTGGTTGTGAAACGCTTTTCTCAGAACCAGCCGCAGCATCCCCAACATTTCCTCCTGCAGGAATAGACTTCTAAGAAAAACCGTTCTGAAGACTGTTTCTCATGTCTTAAATATACTGTATGACTATGCTGCTCCCAGATAGCCAAGATCAATGCGAATTTAAGAAATGCATCCCAGCTCTGTCAAGTACATTTTCAGCCTTTTAAAACAGATCTTTCTGTTTATCTAAATGTTCAGCCTTGTTCATAATTTGTTTAATTTGCATTGTTGATCATATGGTCATGATTATCTTGTTTCAGATAAACTGATGTACAGATCTGAAGATTATGATGCCGTTTGCCTTATGATTGAAATGTATTTGTTGCTGGTGATGTATTCACTTGCACTGAGAGTGTAGGGGCCGTTTAAAAGGAATTTAGACTGTACAGACCATCTTTGGTCTTTGCTGAATTATGAACCCTCTAGCGGTTGTGTGGAACAGTGTGTCACCAAATCGGGGCTTTGACTGTGCAGGAGCCTCTGTTCGCCGCCCGGGTGATCTACGACCTCTTGTTCTTCTTCATGGTCATCATCATCGTCCTCAACCTGATCTTTGGAGTCATCATCGACACCTTTGCCGATCTGAGGAGCGAAAAGCAGAAGAAGGAGGAAGTGCTGAAGACGACCTGCTTCATCTGTGGTAAGGGGCGTGTCTCCAGCGGTCGCGGCCGGGGGGAGGAGGAGGACGCCCCTAGCGTTCTCTCTTGCATGCCGGCGCTCTCCCGAGTGTTGAGAAAGCGGCGGTGGCGTTTTCAGTATTCTGTGCCGTTTGGCATACGTTTCTTTGCCTGCAGCTGCCGACCTCTTCCCAGAACGGTTAGTCATTGCTCTGATGGAGGAGTCCTAACTGCCACTGCTCAGAATGAGGCCTGATTCACGGGGAAGGGTTACCTGATTCTCCCTCAGGGAACATGGCTCAGGCAGGCATTTCAATCTCTGGGGGTTTTATTCATGCATCCACACGTATGAGCACATGAACACACACACACACGCACACACACATGTGCAAACATTCACAAAGCCCATAGCTGTATGGCGTGTTGATGGTGAGTGTGTTCACCTCCAGAGTTTCCATCATTTTAAGAGACGTGTTAAAGAGCATGCATGGTTTTCTGGTGAAAGAGGGTCCTTAGGCCAGCCCCGCCTCTTTTGATCACACCAAAGAATGCATCCTGTTTTCTGTGAAGCCCTGCAGAGTAATCGTTTCCCCATGTTTGCATTGCGTGGGTCTCTTTCCTCTACCCCCCATGCAGGCACGCTGTTAAATGACTAACCCATAGCCAGTGAACAACAATACTGCCCTGTGAATGTGCTAGTGCAGGGGTGTCCAATATTATCTGAAAAGCACTACGACACCTCATTCACCAAATTAACTAATCATACTCTTCGGTCAAGGCCTTAATAAGTAGAATCAGGTGTCTTTGTGCTGGGCTAGAACAAAAACCTGCACCCACACCGGATAAGATTGGACACCGCTGAGATTTTCATTAAATCCCACCTAGGTTCTCAGCTAATAATTTTTAAAAAAATATTAGTTTTTTTTATTTGTGAATATCAGGAGCTACAATGGAAAACCTAAACAGTGACAACAGGTTTTGAGGGGTCAAGCAGTTTAAAAGTGTCAGTCTGTTGTTTCTGCGCTTGTATTAAAAAATGCCTAACATCACCCCGGCAGCAGAAGGACACGGTGTGGACGAAGCCTCAACCCCTCCCCTTGTGTTGTGTCTCTCCAGGGCTCGAGAGGGACAAGTTCGATAACAAGACGGTGACTTTCGAAGAGCACATCAAGGAGGAGCACAACATGTGGCACTATCTGTTCTTCATCGTGCTGGTGAAGGTGAAGGACTCCACTGAGTACACGGGTCCCGAGAGCTACGTGGCCGAGATGATCAAGGTAGGACGCCGTGACGGAGATCGCCCTGGGAAAATGCACGTTGTAGCTAGCTGGCCAGAAGAGACTGCACACAGTTTATGCTCTTTTTTCCATTTCTCTGTATTTTTTTATGGCTCCTGCCTCCCGTATCACTCTCGCCTTTCTCGGCGGCGTTTCTACAACGCTAGCACCAGGAAGTGAATGCAACCTATCAAAGTAGAGCAGCAGTAGCGTGCTGCTGTTCCTCCTGAAGATGCACATGTGACCGGTTTCATGAGGGTGTGCTCAGTTAAACATATTTCCAGGGAAAAAAAAGTGTACTTGAGCAACATTGTTTACTCAAGCTGATGATACACAAATAATTTTCTCCAGTGTTCTCTCATGAAATGAAAATAGATCTCGCTAAATATCCTCGAGGCTTCCACTATTCTTATTGCAACATTTCTGTGGTGTAGGAGGAGGAAACAGCCCCAGAAACAACCCCCCCCCTTCCCCCCCCCCAAAAAGTACTATTTACTATTTGACACCAATGTCTGTTCTGGTCTTAAAATGAACCTTAAAAAAAGAGAGAGAATAGTGTGGAAGTCTTATTAGTAGTACAGACCCCCTCCCCATAAAAAAGAAGTGCATAATACAATACAATTCTTACACGTACGTTATTTTTTTTATTGCGTGGGTTTTTCTTGGACGAATAAAATGGAGGCTGGGTAGTTTCACTTCAAGAATATTGTTGTGAATGATTGCGTATCGTTACCTTATCTGATCTCCTTCTTAGAACAAGGTTGGGTAGTGTGACTGGAATAGCTGCAGTGCATACAGGCTGAGGCATGTGTCCCGTTCACCCCTCTCTGATGAAAGTGGGAAATAGTCCCCGTTCGGGAGCACGTGCTGTGACGTGCTACAGGTGTATGGGCCGTCTCCTCTGCTTCTGTTCAGGCTGCAGTGCTTGTGTTATTCTGATGGACCGCCATGCGGGTCGTTCAAAAAGACCTAAATACCACACGGCGAAACGTCCATTATTGAAGCACGTGGAGTTGGAATTTCCCTGTCCGCCTCTCAGTGGATTTAAAACATTGTTAGTTTGGCTTTATAAGGAGGGTCGTGTGGTTAGCGAAAAGTTCTTGGTCTCCGCAACCCCGGCCTTTCTTTTTTTCTACCACATTCTTTTAAGATAAATCTAAGAGGGGGCCGAAACCTGCCCTGCGATCTCTTGCCCTTGTGACCCGTTATATTGTGCTGTCTGTCCTCAGCGCTGAGGGGAATTCAGAGTCCGAGTAAGGCTGACGTTAAACGTGTTAAGCCCTAATCGCAGTGATGCCTTGTCTTAGTCATGCCCCCCCCCCCTCCCACCCCCTTAGTCTCGGTCTGGTGACCAGGAGATCCACTGCCTCATGATGACAGTTGAGCACTGTGGGAAACACAAGGTCTGGAGCTGCATTCCTGCCCTGCAGTCACCGTCCAGTCATGCCCCCGCCCCCCCCCCCCCCCCCCCCCCCCCCTCCCCCATGGCGGACGTTACATCCTCATTAATGAGTACAACCCTGGAGACCTCCGTTTCAATTCGGCGTTCCGCTTCCCGTTAAAGTTTCAGCTTGCTCGCGCCTGCTCAGAAGCTGTAAGTCTAGAGTAACGGTCTCTCCAGAATTGTGGTCGCAGCATTGAGTGATGCCTGGCAGGTTAAAAGGCGTCTGGCAGGTTTGTGTGTTTCCCCCCCGTCTGCTTTTGCTGATGTAGATCTCTGGTTCTTTGGGGGAGGTGGGTGGGGACTTTCTGAATCGGGACTTCCTTTGCCAGGGCCCTGCTCCTGTCGTAAATGTGAGGGGCCCCAGGGAGTCCTGTGACGCGTCACCTAGGTATGGATTAGCTGACCTGACCGACTGGGAGCCCGTCGGTGCCTGTGGGCCCCTCCGCGAGGGATGGGGTCAGCCAAGGTGAACTTGGAGGAGTGGACCCAGCGGAGTCAGGAGCAGGGCAGGGGGGCTCTGAATAACCCCACCCACCGCCATGTCTCAGCATGCCCATGACACATCAGGTTCTGCATTTGAGGGGAGTCTCAGAGCAGAGACTGTGCTGGGCGTGGTCCTCCATCAGTGACAGAAACCCTCATGCCTAGTTACTGTGCTCAAAGCAATGTCCCATGTCTCTCATCCTCTCCCTGTATCAGCACTTCAGTTTTAACATCTAAATCAGGCAGGGAACTCACTGCTAGTGTGAATTGGACTAGTCGGTATGCAAAAAAAAACAAAAAACATCCTGGAGTCGATTGGAGAGAGAGAGAGAAGCAAGCAGGAATAGATTGACCACCTGACAGTTATTGACATCAATATTACCAATTTGACACGCCACGGCCACTAACTGCCCGGCCAACGTCATCGCCAGTTTGCAGCGAAGAAAACTAAACGCTCAGTCGCAGCAGCTTACATGACCGTACACGGTCCGATATTTCAAGCAACTTTGATAAATAGGCCTTTGGGCATTGAGAGGGGCCTGTGTCATCTGTGTTTGGTTTTGTAGCTGTAGAAACCGCACTACATCCTGTCGTTCCGTGTCGGTCCTTGTGGTTTTAGAAATGAAAGATGCACTTCCGTCATTTCGCTTGAATTGGCACAAAGTTGAAGGAGACTGTGACGATGTGATAGCGGTCTGAAAGATTTACTGGTAGTGTTGGTAGTTGTACACACTTCTAGGGTGGGCAGGGGCTTTAGAGGAAAGTACGCAATTTAAGACTTGATGTGAAAGTTAAAAGCACTTTAAGCTTCACAGCTGTTCTGTGTGAGGAGCAGAACTGTTTGAGGAGCAGTGCTGTATGAGGAAGTGGTTTAATATGAGGAGCAGTTCTGTGTGTGGAAGTGGTTTAACGTGAGGAGCAGTTGTGTGAAGAGTGGTGCTGTGTGAAGAGCAGTTTTGTGTGAGGAAGTGGTTTAATGTGAGGAGCAGTTCTGTGGGGAAGTGGTTTAACGTGAGGAGCAGTTGTGTGAAGAGTGGTGCTGTGTGAGGAGCAGTTTTGTGTGAGGAAGTGGCTTAATGTGATGAACAGTACTGTGTAAGCAGTTCTCGTTAAGGCTGCTCCTCACATTAAACCACTGTTTGAGTTACAGTGGTGTTGTGAGGAGCAAAACTATGCTCCGGCTTCAGCAGGTGCTTTCTTACTGAAAGCAGAACCGGGTAAATACTGTAATGAACCACAATGGCGTGATACACAGACGTGAAGTAAACACAGGCTGTGCGCCTCAGTGCTCTTCGGAAACGGGGCTCACACGTTCGCTGCTCTTCTCAGAATCAGCGTGAGTGTGCGTGCTTCCCCTGTGTGTCTGCTGCAGTGGGTGGATGTGGTCGTTGTCAGGTCAGCCGCCTTCCCCATTTTTGAGATCACAGCGCTGCCTCGTCGGGACTTTTCCAGCACATACTGAACTGATGCTGCGGCCTCTGCCACTTCCTTTCCTGCGGTTTCTACAGATGCCCTGCGGAGTGTGTGTGTGTGTGTGTGTGTGTCCGTGTGTGCGTGCGTGCATGCGCGTGCATGTGCGTGCCTGTGTGTACGTGTGTGCCCACATGTGCGTGTATGCGCTTGTGTATGTGTGTGCATGTGCACGTGGTTTGTGTGTGTGTGTGTGTGGGTGGGTGTCGGCATGTGTGTGTGTGGCTCTGCGTCCATGTGAGTGCTTTTACGCATGTGTCTGCTTATTTGTGTGCGTGTATATGCATGTGCACTGTGTTCATACACTTGTGAATGTGTATATGTGTGTGTACACTTGTGCATGTTTTTATATGTGTGTGTGTGTACATGTATGCATGTGTTTGTATACGCTCCTCAGTAATAACAGTATTGTTTGAAGGTAGGTCTGGGATCCTCTCCTCAGACCCCTTTGGTAGAGCTGTACCTGGGTCTCCTTTGGACAGCCATTGTGTCTTTCTTTTTTATTAGGATGGCCAAGAATCTTATTTCTTTTTCATTTCAAATGCCTAAAATATACATTTATATCTGCCCCCCAGCATTGTTTCAAAAATCATCCAAAACTACATAATAAATGCATACCTTTGATTGATAGTATGAAGAATGACTCCTATAATGAACTGTGCATTTTAATTTTCATCAGGCAAGACGATGTTTCAACGTCTGTCATTTTTCTCCCTAAAATGGCTGCAGCAAATGAGTGTGGTGTTAAGAGTCGAACCTTAATTTCTTCTGCTGAAAAGGTACTTTATATTCAAGCGTTTTAAGCGAACAAAAATTCCCATTAGTTCCCCTCCTGTAGTGTGTTCATTTATTAATTTTGTTTCTTCCCGTTGTTTCCGGGTATCTAGCCAGTTTTGTGGAAACCTTGTTAAAATTATACAATGGCTGTGTGTGAATTTCTTATGGAGTGACAGCGATGGTGTGATTTCTCACACTTGTAATGGTGAAAATAGTTGTGTGCCCCTGTATAACGTTCCCGGCTGTGTCTCACACTCTGTAACAACTGTAAACTTTTATGGGACCCCCTGGGTTGGTGTAGTAAGGTCTCTGTGGGATTTATTGGTAATCTGCCAGTCAGGAATTTCCAGCCTGTTATTTTATTGCACATCAAATACCAAAAAAACTATTGTTTCTTTCGCAGTGTGATTAAAAAATTTTTTTTTCTTATGCGGTTTTGAGAATTCAGCAGTAAAATATCTGGCATGCCCAGTAATGAACATCATCCGTCAGACTATTCAATTTAGGACACCTGTGCATGCGCACGTGTGTGTGTGTGTGTGTGTGTGTGTGTGTGTGTGTGTGTGTGTGTGTGTGTGTGTGTGTGTGTGTGTGTGTGTGTGTGTGTGTGTGTGTGTGTGTGTGTGTGTGTGTGTGTGTGTGTGTGTGTGTGTGTGTGTGTGCGTGTGTGTGAGCGTGTGTGATACATGTGTGATACGTGTGCATTTGTATAGCCCTGTGTGTGCCTGTGCAAGTGCTAGTTTTTTCCCTTTGTGTGTGATCGTAGTCTGTCGCATTCTGAGACACCCGTGAGAATACGCTGACGTGTGATGAAGGACGTTCGGTGCCTACAGCAAGTCTTACCTCTCAAACTACCTTTCTGCGGCTTTAAATGAAATAATTTTCAATCGGAGTTGTCTCAGTTCAGTAAGAGCTGTAAGCAGTAAGTAGAACGAGTTGAGAGCTCGCGAAAGAATACATTTTGGGCCTGTATGGTAAAAACAGTAGTGAGGGGAAAGTGTCATGTCTGATCACTCTCTACAGCACAGGCTTTGGTTTATTAAAGTGAATCCTTCCACCACATTGTGATGACTGCTTATTCTTTTGCCCTTTCGGAATGCCCCGTTGCAGCTATAGCTGTGTCCCATTGCCGCAGTACGCGATGCCCTGTCATTTAGTGAGTGTGCACGTCAGCACACGCGTACTACAAAATGTGTGAAGTCAGAGTGACTACTTCCAACACACTGCAATCTGCCAGCTAAACTCCAGAAGCTATTACAGTGGAGGATGCAGCTGGCATGGGCAGATCTGTAGGATCACCCGGTCGATGAGAGGACTTGATATTGAGTGATAAGAAGGGATATATCCTACTAAATGAAACCCTTCCTTCCTTCGGGAAGTTATAGTGAATTGTGACTCCAGGCCAGTCGGGCACTTTGATACAGGCCTTAGCATGCAATAGACCACAGCACCCAAGGGCCACGTGTCACGTTGGAGCCCTGCGATAGCGTTTTTTGGAGAAAGTTAATCGGCTGTGATGTGGGTTCAGAGCTTCAGCCATCTTTACAAAGATCCCTTGCCCGACCCCCGTGATGTCACAAAGCGAGGTCCTCCTCACTCATCCGCAGTGACCTTTTCAAAGTCCCGTTCATGAGGTCATCTGATCACGTTTCGCGTCGATAGATAATGTGGGATGTTGTACCCGTGTCCATTGATAACCCTGGTGTTTTCTCTCTCCAAAAGGGGAGAGTCTCGGAGCTCTCCTAATGGAGTCGCCCCATGTCTGAAGCCTGCGTTCGGTCACGGTTCCATAATTCTGCCGTTACTTTGAATGTCCTAATGTCCATAGGATATATTGTGTGTGAAATAGTCTTTTGCATGTCATGTGACCTCTAAATGGAACCCCCCCACCCCACCACAGGAATAATGTTATTACTTTAGAAATTGTCTGATGTCTATGTCCGCATTAGCAACGCAACAAAGAGGAGCATTCAAGAGCCAGACTGCGATGATTCCAAGGCATTCAGATACTAAGTGGGCATAGGAATTCATGTAATCGTTTGAAGTTTAATGGGGTTGTGAGATTTCTCTGTTTGGCTAGGAACATATTTTGCAATTACGATTCTACAAGATTAAACCATAGCAAACGTAAGCCTGATGGGGGAGAAAAAAAAAAGAAAAAAAAGCTCTCTGCTTGACTGAACCAATTGACTGAACATGTTTCCATAAATCCCAAAAAGGTGCAAACCTTTTTTTTTTTTTTTTCTGCAGTAAAAAGTTACTTAGCTTGACTTATGTAGTAGCTCTGTGTCGTTAAAGGTTCAGATTCTGCCCAATACTGCGACTGATACTTAAAGGGATAGTTTGGAATTTTGGACATAATGTCTCAATTACGACTTACCCATGATGTAGTTGATTGATGGAAACCATTTTCAGCTAATTCCATGCTGTCCCTTCTTTTGGACGTACACACATTGCTAATGCTAGCGCAACTCTAAGGTAACCGGTAGCATCCACTACCAAACGCACTTAAACAATCCACAGTGCACCCAAAGCAAATAAAATACGACGACAGTCTATCGGGGGAGCGATACTTTACGTTACCTACGAATGTAGTGCCGGCACTGGTCGACTACAACAACAAAGAAGAGTAACAAGTTGCAATGGCCACGTTCGCTCCGCCGCCATACTTCCATAGAGAATATTAGGTCAGCACAAAGTAAAGGGTTCAACGATAGTTTGACTTCAAAAATGATGGTATAAACACTCAAAATAACCCCGATAGACTGTTGTTGTATTTTTTTTGCTTTGGGTGCACTGTGGAGTGTTTAAGTGCGTTTGGTAGTGGACGCTACCGGTTGCCATAGAGTTGCACTAGCATTAGCAACGTGTGTATGTCAAAAAGAAGGGACAGCATGGAATTAGCTGAAAATGGTTTCCATCAATCAACTACATCATGGGTAATTCGTAATTGAGACATTATGTCCAAAATTCCGAAGTATCCCTTTAACATACATCACCATTATTCAGAGTCTTCATTAGTAGCTCAGTCCAGACATATGATCATCCCCGCCAGGAACACAACCTGGACTGGTTTCCTCGCATGAGAGCCATGTCTCTGGTCAGCAGCGATGCAGAAGGTGAGCAGAACGAGATCCGCAGTCTGCAGGAGAAGCTGGAGTCCACCATGAAGCTGGTGGCCAACCTCTCGGGCCAGCTGACCGAACTCAAGGAGCAGGTTAGTCACCGACCCCGTACCCCATATTCACAATTACAGGGCTCTATCCGCACAGTTTGTAGATGTCATATTTCCGGCTTCAAAATTTTCACGTCCCATATAAGAGCTGTGTGTTGCATCGGGTGGGAAAAGTCATTTCAGCCATTTCATCTATTGTACAGAAAAGCAAGAACAAGAGCAGTCCTATTTTAATAAAATAAAAGTGGATAAAAAAATTATATATTTATATTATATATTATATATTATATATTTTTTTAATTTGCTAAAAAGTTTACTTTTACGAGATGGGCAGCCCCAGAACCTGTAATTCTAATCTATTGAACTGTCAGTGCAGTTATTTATGCTGACATTAAGACTACAAAATGTTGACCTGGATTGATTTGGCTCTGAGCTGATCCCAAATAGTGCACACATTGCTGTCACACATTATAAACATTCAGGAGTGCTCCCACTGAGAGTGTATGTACGTATAAATAAGCCATTACGAAGCGGATTTCAATTGCAATAATGCATTTAAAGTATGAAATGTGAAGGGCCTGGATAATGTAGGTGTGCTATTGCTGGTGACCAACAGTGGTGAGTACAGGGGTGAAGGAAGGCGTTTAGGTGAGTCGTGTCTATGTGGGATGAGTTTTACCTCGATTATGCGGTTCAACTAAGGAAAGCTATGTTTTCAAGCTGGGCCTTTTGGTCACAGACAGAAGTGGGTTTTGAAAGACTAACACCTGCCTCAAAACACCTTAATAAATCCTCTGCTCAGACGGAAGACTCTAGATTCTGAAAAACCTAAGCTGCACATTCAAGATTATATATACCCTGTATTTATTTGTTTTAGTATTTTTGATGATGGAGTTTTGCCTCCTTGACATCAGCGTTTTTCAACAAGGTCTGCTAAACCGAAAGAACAGGATGTCTTGATTTGGTCAAGTTTGTGTTCCTGCTCTATTTCTGCCTATGGGGTTTGACACTGGCAGCAGGGTTCCTGAATGTCTGCCATTTCATCCTGGAACTGTGAAAGTGAAGCAGAAACAAGCACTTTTCACAAACGGCACCCACAAGCAAGCGCTCCCATCTGTTATATCATCCCAAACATGATGATCTCAATTTGTTAGCTGCATTATAGGTACTGTAAGTTTCCCCACACTGAAACTGAAATTAATCCCTTCCACTCCAACTCTCCACTCTCCACTCTTTCATTAAATTTTATATATTTCCCCTGTTGTCGTTCTGGCCTAAATTTCACATGCATAATGTGACAAAGTCTGCTTCTAAGAAGCTCTTAAATGATTTCCGCTGTTCTCCGAGTGCATTTTATTGAACATTGATAAAAGTATTCCAGTCGTAATAGATATTTCTTCTTGACAGCCAAAAAGAGGTGGGGGGTGGGGCTTACAGTCTTGGCTCCTATGCTTAAGTACGAAAAGGGATATTTCATTAGGTCATCGTAGATCATAACATCCGTTTCATGAATAAGTTTATTTGCAGGAGTTTGCAGGCCTTTCTTCCTTTTCTCACATAAAACATATTTTCCTCACTACCTTAGTAATACAAGGTGTATATATCTTCACCTGGCAGGAATGCACTAAAATATGGCACAGGCAGTCACATACTGATTACATTTCAGTGACCCCACTACATTCCTACATTCATGACTTTTACCGAATATATTCAAATAATACTGTTAACAACGTTAATCCGGTTTGGTTGTTTTCAGTTGATTGGGTGAATTGCATTTTCAGGCCGCATGAAAGTGAATTTCAAACAGATTAATGTGCGGCTTGAGACCCGGAGTCTCTCCCTTGTACTTTCTTCAGCACAAGGTGCTTTTTTTTTTCCCCCCCTCGCTTGATTGGAGCCGTTTTGTTTCTCAGAAGAAGAACATGAAGAGAACACGCAGAGGAGAGTTTTGAGCGCGTGCCCGTGTGGTGGAAAGAATAGCTGTCCGTGGGTTAGCGCTGACGCAGGAAATGGCACGCAGGTTCTGTGGAAGGGTGCAAAAAAAAAAAAAAAAAAAAACAACAAAAAAAAATAAAGTGTGTTGCTGTCAATCTTTCCAGATGACTGAGCAGAGGAAGCAGAAGCAGCGCATCGGACTCCTGGGCCATCCCCCCCACATGAACGTCAACCCCCAACAGCCTGCGTGATGGGCCCGCCGGAGGGGAGCAGGATGCGAGCAGACCCGCTGCCGCAAGCATGCGGCAAATGCTCCGGTAGAGACCAGCCCAAAATTATTTGTGAAGGTTAAGATACCACTGAGGAAACCAGTAATCCTTCCACCTTACCACTTTTTTCATATGATAGACTAAAGTGAATTCCAAAGTCATGTCCTTTACTAGGCAAATGCAGCAGGGCTGTATGGGACTACAGGGAATCATGTGCATGTCCTGGCTTGGGTAACAGACCTGTTGGAAAAAAAAATAAAAAAATTATTTTTTTAATTTAAAACCGGTAGAGCAAAGCAGTATTTATAGTTTTGTTTTTGTATGACGTGCAATATGAACACTATTATATGCAACCACCATGATGTGTATCCTGTAAATTGTCTCAAAGGGACAGTATTTGGATGTTTGTTTTACTGTTTAACTGCAGAGTGATTAAAAAGAACACAACTTTCTCACTTAAGAGAGCCCTGGGACGGGGTTGAAGCTTCTCGCGTGTAGAACAGCAGGTCGAAGATGCCATTTTGAGTATGAGCCTTCCTGTTTTTATTGGTTTTATTTCTTCCTGAGTGAATCTAAATCTATATGCTCACACAAGTGCTTAGTATAATTGTATATTGTCTGGAAGCAATATATATATATATATATATATAGTCTTATTCTGAAAATGGCCAATTTTATCTCACTCAAGTGTTGTTGTCATTTATATTTACATGGATTACAAACTCTTCTTGATCTCTTAACACATCCTGGTTTGTGGTAGGCTAATACTGTGTCAGATGAGAATGGAGCATGGTGTGATATGATCAATTGATTTTTACTCTGAGTTTTCTGATTAGAATCTGATTGAGTTTTCCTACTTTGAATCTGTTGATGGGAGATCTTATTCTTGACACCCGATAGGCCTGCATGTCATTCAGTCCTGTCTCTTTAAGACTTGTGGGCCAGCACTGACTTTACTACCTGTGAAAAGGCCACTTTTTTGTCTATTTTTGTTTCGTTTACGTTGCGTTTGATTTTTCTTTACATTGAATCATTTGACACAGACGGATTTTGTGTTTTCACAGCTGAGAATTCAGAAAAGACTTCCTTTTAAAAAAAAAAAAAAAAAAAGAAAAAAAAAAGTGTATATGTTTTTTAAACAATTGTATAGTGGGCCTTCATTTTCAAAAGTCATGGGAATTGACAGCAGTGTTACTGAAAGAAATAATCTTCACAGAGTAATAATATAAAAGATTGGTGTACTGTTTGAATTGTACATTCATTTAAATATATTTAATAAAGTATATAAGTAAGTCACCTTGACACTGTTGAACTGTGGGGTATCTGATGTCTTGTTTCACTGTTCTCCTTCTTTAATTCAATTAATGCTCCCTGAATGCACATAAGCACTGTACAGATGCCATATATACACTGCAGTATCTGTAGACACAGATTTACGTAGTAAATAAACTTATAAAATTACTTTTAAATGTAAACAATAAACCTGTACAATATGAGCATCGTATAAAATTTGTATTTTATATTTACGTGTGCCACAATTATTGGCACCCCTGCATTTAATACTTTGTCCAATCTGACAATAAAACAGCACTGAGTCTTCTCCCGTAACATCTAATAAGGTTGGCGAATACGGAGCAAGGAATCTGAGACCATTCCTCTTTACAGAATCTCTCCATATCATCCAGAGTCCTAGGTCCTCTCTTGTGCACTCTCCTCTTCAGCTCAGCCCACAGGTTTTCAATGGGGTTTAGGTCAGGGGACTGAGATGGCCATGGCAGAAGCTTGATTTTGTGTTCAGTTAACCATTTTTGTCTTGATTTGGACGTATGTTTTGGATCATTGTCCTGCTGGAAGATCCAACGACGACCCGGTTTTAGTTTCCTGGCAGAGGCAGCTAGATTCAGATTAAAAATTTCCTGGTATTTCATGAAGTTCATGATGCCATGTACCCTAACAACATTCCCAGGGCCTTTGGAGGAAAAACAGCCCCACAACATCATGGAACCTCCACCATACTTAACAGTGGGGATCAGGTTATGTTCGGTATAGCCATCCTTCTTTTTACGCCAAACCCACCTTGAGTGTTGGTTGCCGAAAAGCTCAATTTTCGTTTCATCTGACCATAGAACATGGTTCCAGTAGCCTTTAGCAAACTCCAGGCGCTTACATTTGTGGTGAAATGACAGGAAAGGCTTTTTTTTTTTTTTGGCATGGAGGTGACGTCTAATGGTAGTTTTGGAGAATTGATGACCCCAAGATGCTACTTTCCTCTGTAATTCTCCAACAGTGATCCTTGGGGATTAAAAATATTTCAGTTACATTTTGTTTATAAGAATTTCTAGGGGTGCCAATAATTGTGATACGTGGTTTTGTTAAAAAAAATCCCTCAAGAAATATATATTTTTTCTCAAAATAAATTTACTTCAATTAAAGGTTGGGTTTTTATCATTTTTTCAGTGTGAGATTAAGCCAATTCACCAAAAGGTGAATTTTTTATAACCCTTTTTACTCATCTTTACCAGGGGTGCCAATAATTGTGGAGGGCACTGTATTTCGATCAGGGTAACAGTCCTATTTGCCAGGTTTTTATAAATGTTTGCATTTAATTTTCAATGATAATATAACTGTTCTTTTATAAGAAATTCACATGCTGTCTGGTCACCAAGGGTATTGGTCATCCATTGATCATTTATGTCATTTACTAAAAAAAAAAAACTACAAGCAAACACTGAAATACAAAATACATTCACTGTGCCATTGAAGCAGAGGAATGAGTTGTGTGTGATTAGTCATGGATATTTATGTTGACTTTGATTTCTGCCATGTTGCTTTAGAAACTTGTTCTTTAGTAATAAAATTAAGTCTAGTCATCATGTACCCTTTCACCCGCTGGAATGAAGTGTCGCGCACAGGAAATGGATAAAATGGCATGAGATGAAGTGTGAAATTTGGCAGACTAGCGACCGTTTCTTTAATGAGGAAATGCACTCCGTTTGATCTTGTCCTCTCTCGACAGAAACCAATATTTCTCTTCAGTGTGGTAATGAGAGCTTGAGTAGACTGAATTTCATCCGGTCTGCAAGCGTACCTATGCTTATACTTGTTATTATGCCCAAAGCCCATTATCCAAAAAATCTAAAGCCTGTTCATCTTCTGATATTCAGTTACAGGTTCCCTTCTCAGAAGTGTAGGCTATATCTGATCACGGCCCCTCTGTCTACTGGCTAAAGATTTTTCCTTAGAGGTCAGTTCTCACTAGGTCACAACCCCCATGCATGCGAGTCTTCCATTGCCTAGGGTAAGGCGAGTCGAGTGCAGATGTGGGAATCTGTCCCTGTCCAATGTCGTGCTCCCTTTCTCATTGGGTTGTGACCCATGGTGGGGGTGGCCGTTCCCCAGAGATGGTACAAGTCATGCGAGTTGTGGGGCAGGTCCACCCCCATTGCCCCAGAACATTTCCTCTACTTGAATGATCAAGTTTTTATCCCTGAGCCCATTTCTGCACAAAATGGAAACTTTGTCGTAAATACTAATGCCCGTGCAGATGTGATCATTCCGTTCACTGTGGGGGTGAGATTGGTTTTAGTTTAGCAAGGGACATTTCTCTCCATTTGTGAGGGCTAGGGCGGGGATACACCGATCTGGTTTCAAATGTGTACTGTGGATAATGGAAACTAACGTGGCAATGATCTACACATCTTTATTAAAAACGTTTCTGTACATTATTAGACCTCGCATGGAGAAGCACCTGCGTATGCCAAGTTTTACAGGAGGATACCACGCCTTTGAAAATGGGTTACGGAAATGACCTGTGTGAGGAACCGGCGACTAGAGAGATGCTGGTGTCACCACTGAATTCCCCTGTTCTGTCGTGACACCAAACGGCCACACTGGCTCAGAGGTCGTGCGTCAGGAAAGCATGACTCAAGATGCACACATGAAGGATGGACGGCCCCCTTGCATAATTGCTCAGGTTTACAGATATACTTCACTTTTGTGTAAAGAACATGATTTATACAAGTCAGTGTTTTATTCTGAGCTGCTGAATCGAGAAAATGTGCCCAAAAAATTCTGGATTGGTTGAAGTCATACAGTATAGGGCCTGATTTACTAAGACTTTTAGCACATGCAAAACCAATAAGATGACCAATGATGGTATTTGTTTTGCACCAATCATTGTTTGTGTTATTAGTTTTGCACACGCTAAACGTCTTCGTAATTCAGGGCCTATGTCCACATTTCCTCATCTAGTTTGGGTGCTTCACTTCTTTTTTTTTTTTTTTGACTGGGACTTTATATCATTGATCAGACAGGAGATCAACAGTCATATTGAACCTGAGATAGCCTCCCACCAACCCACTGTCTGCTCTGTTACTCAAAACTCAACCACTGCAACTGCTTTCTGATACACAGATGGTTTGGACTTTTTTGTTTGTTTCTGTTGAGCCTAAAAAGGTCAGAGGGGTTTTCCAGCTCCCCAAATGCCTTAGCAAAGCTCTCTTCACTCTTTACTTGCGATGAACAATTCAAGGCCCTGACAAGGCTGCCATTTCATCGACTTTTGTATCCCAATGTGATTAGAGCTTTTATTTTATCCTGGCTCCAAGTATGCATGTTAAAAAAATGCCCCACGGTAAGTCATTTTCTGAAGTGTCACAAGTACCTTTCCACGTGAAGCACATATTGTACTTCAGTTTCATCACAAAATTTCTATGCAGCTGTAGAGTTTTTTTTTTTTGCGGGGGGGCATAGTAAAAACTGAACAACTCTTAACTTCCTGAGCCACGGGGGTAAATACTACCATTACCATTATTGTTTTTAGTGCTGTGTCGGATGTTTGCCTAAACATGTCTGACTTTGTGATCATAGGTTTTCCACCTGCTGCACCATTCAAAAAGAAACCTTTTTGTTGCCCCGTCCATAAGTGCATGCACAGGCAAAAGTGTGTTTCTATTTTTGCTATGAAGATGATCTTTGTCATCGTTTGTCCAATATGTGAAGATTAACATCCAAGTCACTGAGCATTTATGTACGTGCAACTACCAGCATGGTGAAAGATTGTTGTTTCTTTAACAAAGATACACAAAATAAAGCCTAGAGAGTAGAATTGGAGAAAGAACTGGCTCTGAGCAATCACAAGGGAAAAACACAGCAACATTTCTGAATGTGTGCTTTTCAAAATTAAATCCCTTTTACCTTTAATTGTACCTGGTGATGCCAATCCATTGGTTGCTAGTTACATATCTAGCAAGTAGCTTGTGAAATTGTATATGATATTAAATCAACTCCAGACTCTTAAGTTGGACTCCCTTATAGCATTTGCTAAGGGACTCTACAGCTGACTTAATCGGCTACCTAGCCCAAAGACAAGCTATCTTTCTAGCCTAATTGTTTGTAGAAAATGAATGTTTTAGTAAATATCTGCAAGTTATAACTTGCATGAAACCTTGAACGTAGTGATTAACATTGCAATGCGGAAGCTTTAGGTTGTTCACTCATAAACTGACATTGGCAATCTGTGTGGACTTACCTTTTTTGGTGGACTAACATATTTGTGTAACATCCTCAAAGATTTATACACTTACAGAATAATATTTATTTATTGTATAACATAACTGATTCCTTGTTTCTGTGGGATGTATACATGAACTCCGCCATTTAGAGTGGTGGAATTGTGAGACTGCACAGGATGGCATATCCTTCACACAGGTATTGTATGTAAATGTCATTGTATATGTCGGCTAGATTTGCTGAGTCAGGTTTATGTGTAACTTACGACTGAATGAAAGTTATAAAATGTTTTACTGATATTGTGATATGCACTGCAGAGTACAAGTGAGGTGTTCAATGATCTGCCCAACAAGCACACAAAATATGCATGCTCAGCAGTTTAAGAAAAAAGATTATAAATAAATAAATAAATTAAAATGAATTATGCTGGAAGAGTATGGATCACATGGTTAGCTAAATGTAAGTCATCAAGGGTCTGAGGCATCAAATGAGCCTCAAACCATCACTGCTGCCAGATATGCAGTAAATATGGATGGATCACCTGGCTCATTTTTCCATAGAGTTCAATAGGAAAATAAGTCAGGAGAAACAACCCTTAAAATTATCCATCCATATCTACTGCATACAGTTAAGCCGGAAAGTCTGCACACCCCTTTCACCTTCTCCACGTTTTATTACGTTACAGACTTATACTACAATAGATTGATTTCATTTTTTGCCTCAAACATCTACACACAATAGCCAATAATGACGAAGTGAAAACAGGTTTTTAGAAAATATGCAATTTTATTTTACTGACAAAAATAGGTTATTTAGGGGTTACATATCTGTACACACCCTTAGCCTAATACTTGATTGCTGCAGCGATTACAGCTTCAAGGCGTCTTGGGAAAGAAGCTACGAGCTTGGCACACTTGTTTCTGGACATTTTTGCCCATTCCTCTTGGCATATCCTTCCAAGCTCCGTCAGGTTGGATGGGGAGCATCGGTACACAGCCATTTTCAGCTCTTTCCACAGATGTTCAATTGGATTCAGGTCTGGGCTCTGGCTGGGCCACTCCAGGACATGCACAGACTTTCTCCTAAGCCACTCCATTGTTCTCTTGGCTGTTTGCTTCGGGTCGTTGTCATGTTGGAAGGTAAACCTTCGCCCCAGTCTGAGGTCCAGAGCGCTCTGGAGCAGGTTTTCTTCAAGGATCTCGGTGTACTTAGATGCATTCATCTTTCCCTCTATCAGGACTAGTCGCCCCGTTCCCGCTGCTGAAAAACATCCCCACATCATGATGCTGCCACCGCCATGCTTCACTGTAGGGATGGTATTAGCCAGGTAATGAGCGGTGCCTGGTTTCCTCCAGACGTGACGCTTGGTATTCAGGCCAAAAAGTTCCATTTTGGTTTCATCAGACCAGAGAATCTTGATTCTCATGGTTTGAGAGTCCTCTAGGTGCCTTTTGGCAAACTCCAAGCGGGCTGTGATGTGCCTTTTACTAAGGAGGGGCTTCCGTCTGGCCACTCTACCATAAAGGCCTGATTGGTGGAGTGCTGCCTGGATGGTTGATCTTCTGAAAGGTTCTCCCATCTCCACAAGGATACGCTGGAGCTCTGTCAGAGTGACCCTCGGGTTCCTGCTCACCTCCCTGGCCAAGGCCCGTCTTCCCCGATTGCTCAGTTTGGCCGGGCGGCCAGGTCTAGGAAGATTCTTGGAGGAACCTTCTTCCATTTACGAATGATGGTGGCCACTGTGCTCTTTGGGACCTGTAAAGCTGCAGAGATTTTTCCGTACCCTTCTCCAGATCTATGCCTTGACACAATCCTGTTTCTGAGGTCTGCAGATAATTCCTTTGACCCCATGGCTTGGAGTTTGCTCTGACATGCACTGTCAACTGTGGGACCTTATATAGGCAGGTGTTGGTAATCCCCAATCATGTCCAATCAATTGAATTTATCACAGGTGGACTCCAATTAAGTTGTAGAAACAACTTAAGCAGTATCAGTGGAAACAAAATGCACCTCAGCTCACGTTTGGGTGTCATATCAAAGGGTGTGCACACTTGTGTACATATGATATTTTACATTTAGATTTTTAATAAATTAGCACAAATGTCTAAAAACCTGTTTTCACTTTGTCATTACGGGCTATTTTGTGTAGTATTTTGAGACAAAAAATGAACTCAATCTATTGTAGAATATGTCTGTAACGTAATAAAACGTGGAGAAGGTGAAACGGGTGTGCAGACTTTCCGGCTTGACTATCTGGCAGCAGATTAATGGTTTGAGGCTAGTTTGAGATATGGTAAAGAAAAGTGTTTGAATACTTATGTAAATGTGATATTTCAGTTTTTTATTTTTAATATAATCCTGAAGATATCTAAATACTTTATTTAATTACTTCTACAGGAGCAGAAAAAAATCCAATGTAAATATGTTTTAATTTGACTTTGCAACACAGAAAAATGAGAAATAATCAATGAGGTACGACTACTTTCTAAAGCCACTGTATATGCCAACTTTAATTTGAGGGTATTTACATCTATATGGACACATTTTGTAGAGAAAATGTATTGTTTGTATTATTTTTTTCTTCTGTTTTGTCCTTTTCTCAAACAGCTATAGGCTAAACAACAATTTACATTTAATAATACAGTTTATCATCTTTCCCATATATGCTAAATGTGCTGTACAGCAGAAAATATTGCAATCAATACAATGCTATTATTAAAATAAATTATGAAACTCACAAAACACAATGGCAATGATTGATCAGTCCACAGTGGTAGATTGCAATGAAGTTAATATATTCTGTACAAAAATGTGACACTGTGCCCAAGGTGGTGTAGGTTCATACAATCATGATGCCCTTTTGAAAGGATCAATAATCAATACAGTGGTACAAGTAGGTTACATGAAACGTAGCAATATACCATTTGCCTATTACGCAATTAAGAATATATTAACAGGATGAAACGTATAAGGGAAAACAGACTCAGAAATAAAGTTATACACGCATTACAAAAATCCTATGTGACTGAGGTAAAGGAGGTTTGATCGATCTTAGAGGTCATTTTTAAGGGATAATAGGGATTTAAAGGTAGGGAATCAGCATTCCTAATATATGTGGGTAGGGTATTGCACAACCAAGTGGCTATTGAGGAAAAGGTTCTGTCACTCAGCTAAATTAACAGTAGGTCCAGCATGAAAATGATGTTGAGAATGTTAAGAAATGCAGTTTAGTAACTTTAGTCTACAAATATACTGTATGTTTACAGTGACAGTGTTTACATATTTTCAAACATACACTATCATAACATGTTGCCTTCTGACTATACACACAATAATCTTCATGTCTCTTCCTTTCAAGTTTATTTTATAATATAATGTGTTTCCTGCTTTAAAACTACCCTTGCAAAAGCCACTACAGTTAGACCTCAAGAAGTAACATTTAAACTACAATATCCCACAATTAGTAGAATAAGGGTTATCGAAATCGCATTTCAGAAGTATTTATTAGGTTATATTACGTGCCACACTGATGTTTTAAGGATTCATTCATTTTTTTTTTTTAAACTGAAATATAAGTATCATAACCCAAGTAGACAACTAATTTCACGCGCTAATCGAGTAAAGTTACCTTAGTGTGAAGTAGTATGGATGAGCTATGCAACGCCTTTACGTGTATTAGCCTACGTTTCTCCCCATCCGTGTTGTAGGCTACTGGGTATCTAGCGCTACTAAAAGGCGCCGCTCCAGCTGGTGTTTCATATGTGCGTCATGGTGTTGCTACGGTAACCCTTTTCGTGCTTTACTGTGTCATGTCTCCCATTTTGCAACAATTCGTAGCTATAACTCGTACCAATACATTTACTTTATGCTTATATATATATATATATATATATATATAGTCTCTCCCAGATCTCTGTGATAATTGTTCTATTCATCGTGGTTTGTCTGTCCCGTCTTTTTTTATTTACTAGTAGGATAAAATAATCCACTTATATAATTTATTTATTCAATAATATGAGTGGTACCATTCATACTACATCATAAAGGGGTACTTTCCTTCGTAGATTTTCCGCATACCAAATGGTTATTTAATATCTGTTAGCACCGTGGATAATTTATCCAATTAGTTAATATGTGGTTTTTAAAGGCGACCCATAAAAGAATGGTTAAAAGATTGACGCCGACAGGGAAATTGGCTAACTTTAACTAATTTGCGCACATACTGGGGCGGATTAGTCAAAGTTCTACTTATAATTAATGCATGTGATAAATCCAGGTTTCCGCTGTCGGTTGGCCCCTGGATCGTCTGCCCCAGGACAATCAACACAAGAGCACGTTATTTCTAAGTGATGTCCATGCTGATGTCCACGGGCGGTGCTGGCAGAGCCGTCTCACCATGCCGCGCACTCAGAGAAGCCATGAGGAGATCAACGTGACTGCTGGTGTAGCACAAAGCTATCAGCTGCAGACACATTGCTGAACAGGTGCACATGGGAAAGCAGATGGAACCGGCACGAAATAACGGTGGCTGCGCACAGCCTCCAAATGAACAATGTAATATGTAGCCTATTGCTTTCATCACAATATTCTGCCACTGGGGAAGTTGGCTCTCCATCATTAGGCTACAGTAGCTTCACGTTCTGTCAAGCCATTTCATGATACATTTTATCAAGAAAAAATAACACTAGTCGTTTTATACATCTACCGGTGGCTGTTGGACAGTGTGACTGACATTTCGCTATTTCAGAATGTGTTTATTGTGATAGGCTATAGAATAAACGTTTCATAATTAATTTTATTTTTAATTATTCGACTCACTTTCTAACAAGAACGATGGTTCCATTTGTCAATGTTTAATAGGATACCAATACATTATACAATCCGAAGATATATTATTATTTCTAAGACTAATTTCAAAGCTGCTTGCGGGGTGTGTTATAGTTGTGTTATAGATTATGACAGGACTTGATACCGGGTAGACCATGTGCGCAAAATCATTGGAGAGGGTCAATTTCTGAAGTAAATGGCCGGTCGGACGTGGCACAAGACACGTCTCCCTGAACGACCGTGTCCTGTGCTGCAACCTACTTAAAATCACAAAAAATAAGGATGATTTCCTCAATTCATCATTAATCAAACGTAAATCAAATGCATGTCCGAGATACGTTTTTATTTGGGCTACGATGTTTTATAGCCTAGGCTGTAGGTTAATGCTGGCTGAAAAGTGTAGCCTCTTTAAAAAGTGAGATAATCGTGCGAAAAGATTACATATTGTTATTAACTAGGTTATTCGAGTCAGCATTTATTTCAAATATTAATTCAGGACGTGCAGTAGCTATTCAGTTTACATATAAGCAATAACATGCTCTATTGGGAGGTCTGTCCTTTGCCCATCGTGGCATTGTTTGATAATCATTGTTTAATGTTCGACACTTCATATGACCCACCCTAAACCTAAATTTAATAAGTCAAAGATAGCTATTTCCATACACCATTAATAGCCTACAGTGAATTTGGGTAAAACTGTTGTAGCTGTTGGCTATACTGTAGGCTACATGTAGCCAAACAATTAGATAGAAAATATGCCAATCCCCAGAATATAGCCTAAATAATGGAACAATCATAAAAATAAATAGCCTATATAGTCTGTTATGGCACTGCAAGCCACTCACTGGTAACCACTAGTTGCCTGTAGCCTACACAAAAATGCACAATATTTTTAAAACCCTGAACATAAATGTAAAGTAGGCTAGCCTAAAAGTGGCTTATTTATATGTCCCTTATTTCCATAATGGTAGCCTATTGTCAAGTAGCATTCAAACATGGGGGTTAATGAAATTGGTACGTTTGTCGATTTAGGTTATACATGAAACCTGTGGGCATCAAAAGGTTAATAGGCTACTGTAGGTAAATTGAAACATGAAACTTGGAATTTCAAAGTCTGTAACATCCAGTCAGAATATTGAATCCGATAATGAATAGCATATTATTTTTTGTATTATTCGTATATGTATTGTACTTATTTTGTAAATAAATAATTCGATTTCAAAATTCGCTGTTCATTTTTATTTTCAAATTTAGCGAACATGCACAACCCGCCAGCTTGCAATAATAGGATTTTTGTTCTTGTAAATGTCGGAATATCTAATATTCGGACTATCGCAGTCTTTCATCTTTACAGAAAGTCTGCCCCACTTCGTAGAGTGCACGGTTGCCTGCACGTTCCGTGCACGGCTCCGGGTTATTATGTGTTGCTGTTGGTAGAGGAGCATGGTGGTACACGGGACTCGGCTCGCTTGTATGACGCGGTAGAGACACTCTTGTAGATCCTCCTTAACGCCAGAAAATGGGCTGGTCTCAGTTGTGTTGAAAGCGCTGTCCAACACGTGAGGCTCATGTGACGGAGGTAGGTCAGTCTCTGAGCGAGAGTCACAGGGTTTATTTAACACGTAGGCTAGCTCAATCCACCCACACTCATACATTTAACCAAGACGGAACGTCGGAACTACTGCTGGCTACGTCTGAATCGCGGGGTGGCAACATCGTCTGCCGTACTTGTCTTGATAAAAATTATAATAATAAAACCAAGAATGAAAATAGAAAGCAACAGAAACAAAACTGATTATTAACCTGAAGTTGGAATTAATACGAACAAGAGCCACCACAAGAACATTTATTTGCTAAACATATAAAACCACAAGAATATATCATTGTATATTCTGACTATATAAATCGGGGAATAAATACAGACGTTATTTGGGATTGTTAAAGAAAGAAAATGGAAAGGATTACAAGTGCGCAACCACCTCCTTGTATGGCAAAACACCCGTCACTGGAGATCTCTGACATGCAAGGGTAAGTCACGTTCGACAGCTAATGAATTAACTTTCTCCAAAATAATATGTCGCGTGCGCATTTACTTCACATACTTCACGTAACTATTTTGCTGTTAAACTTTTGTTTCGCAAAAGTAACATTTTTCTTGTGTCGCTTGTTTTTGGTAGGATGGACTTCCCCATGTACGTATACAAGCCCAGAAGAGGCATGAAGCGCGGGGACGACAGTAAGGTAGCCTATCCTATCTTTTCACTTTTTGGTGTTTAGCATGGACTATAGTTGGTTGATGGATGTCTCTGTGTTTTATTTACAAATATTGAAAAAGCATATTTTTCATCAAATGTGTAATTATTGTTATTTTCTCATATGCATAGCCTATTTCCCAGGGCGGCATATGCTCATCCTCGCATTAGGCTACTCTTGGCTGGTTTTTATTTAGCAGATATTACATGTGCTATGTATTATTTTGTTATCCCTCTAGGAAACTTACAAGCTGCCCCATCGACTAATCGAAAAGAAAAGGCGCGATAGAATAAACGAGTGCATCGCTCAACTGAAGGATTTATTGCCAGAACACCTTAAACTTACAGTGAGTTTGATTTTGGAATTAAGTCAAAAGTCTCGAGGAAAAGTGGCTTAAAGCGCCACCTGGTTGCTGTTGGGGGGTAGTCTGCATTTTGTTTTAAACAACTGACTGTGCAGAAAATAATGTTTTTATAACTAATTTTATGCAAAGTAAAATAAAGCTAACATTAATACTTGTGTTAAGGTTTGGGTCCTAACGACATTTTATAATTAAGGTATGGGTAAATAATGATGCTTGAATAGTTTAGATATGTCATAAATTCTATAAAAAAAGCAAGAATGATCTGTGGTAAGGTTTAGATTTTTTAAATTTTATTATTGTTATTTTTAGTATTCTTTTTAAAGTGGTTTGTGTGTCCAGTCTTAAACTGCTACAACTGTTATATAAGCATTGTCTACGTGCTGATCAGAGGTCTTCCTGTTTTAGACGCTCGGCCATCTGGAGAAAGCTGTGGTTTTGGAGCTCACTCTCAAGCACGTGAAAGCACTGACTACTCTGCTGGAACAACAGCAACAGAAAATCATGGCCCTGCAGAACGGCATGCAAATTGGTAAGGGAAAATGTCCAAATTTCTGAAACACAGATGTTTCCACAAAGTGCCGAAGTTTGACTTGCAATTTGCTGAAAATATAATCCTTGTCTTTAATATGTGTGTATACGTGTTCTGTTTTATTATGAATTATTATAATGTATTACATTACTAATTTGTGGTATCGAGGATAATGTTATGCTGCCTGCAAAAAATTATCAGTGCCATTCTTAAAACATAATATTTTTTTTAATTTGATGATTAACCTTCTCAGAAAGGTGATTAGCTTTAACTATTAAAATTGCTCCAAAAATAAAAGCTATTTTCTGTGCCTTTTCCCAACAGGTGAGCAGCCTCCTCCTAGCCCAGAGAACAGTGAAGAGATGTTCCGCTCAGGGTTTCACATGTGTGCCAAGGAGGTCCTCCAGTACTTGGCCAATCAGGAGGGCGGGAGAGATGTGACACCCTCCCACATGATCAGCCACCTTCACAAGGTGGCATCGGAGGTGCTGCAGGGCACTCCCGGCCCACGCGTAGAAGAGCCCGCCCTCAAGGAGAAGCCCACTGGGCCGGTGCCCAAGGGGGCGGAGGGACACGGGAAGAATTGTGTGCCAGTCATCCAGAGGACTTACCCACAAGCGGGCAGCGAGCAGAGCGGCAGCGACACGGACACCGACAGCGGCTACGGGGGCGAGCTGGAGAAGAGCGAGCGCGCGGGCAACTATGGCGGTGAGCGGCAGCTGAAGTACGCGCTGTCTGAGAGGGTGACGGGAGACATAAAGCAGGAGGGCGACGAGCCGCGGGCCAAGCGCTTCCGAGCCGAGTCGTCGGAAGATGAGTCCCTGTCCAGCGGAGAGGCAATGGGCGGCCATCCCGGCTACATGGGCTTCTCCCCCCACCAGGCTCCACTCTGCATGCCGTTCTACCTCATCCCTCACTCCGCTGCAGCCTATCTGCCCATGCTGGAGAAGTGCTGGTACCCGGGGGGTATGCCTGTTTTATACCCGGGCCTCGGAGGGTCGGGGGCAGCTATTTCCCCGGAGAAGCACGCTCAGTCCCTCATCATGTCCCCCAGGGTGGGCTCCCCTGTTGCTGCACCGACCCCCATGGACTCCCCAGCGTTGCTCCAAGCTTTGAAGCAGGTCCCCCCCTTGAACTTGGAAACCAAAGACTGAGAACTTTTCTTTTCCATCCCCTTGAGCGGCCCTCACTCTCACAGTTTGTGCTGTTGAAGATCGCCTGCCTGCTGGTAAACCATGAAAGGTAGGAAGAGAATGAAGCAGTAGTGGGTGCCCTTGTTGTCCTTCCGCAGCTGGGGCGGTCCCTCTGGAGCCCACAGTATCCTACTGAGAGAACACAGCTGTTAAAAGCATGACTGGTCATCACCACTCTTCAACCCCAGAAGAAAAAGAAAGAGAAAGACACGGTCAACACAGAAAACTGTGAAGGACAGTCCATGTACATATTGAGAGCAGCTCACAGAAACACTGAAGGTGAAATTTATGGACATGGACAAATTCAAAGCCCAAAAAGAAAATTGGCGAATGCAGGAGGTTCCTCTATGCTTTGGGTTGATGTCAGAATCAAATTTCTGAATGAGATCTATGACTCCCCCAAACCCCCTCCCCTCACAGCAATCAGGACCTACTCTTTGTATAATGCACGTCTCAGTTGAATGTAAACCGAAAAACCCTGTAGATGCTGCTTTCAAAGTGTCTGCATGCTGTAGACTAAGTCTTGGAGGGTGAGGTGAATTATCCTTCTTGTGCATGTAGCTGCTGTATCAAAACAGATCTTACCCCAAAAACCTGTTCACACATAAAAAATTAACGGCGATGTTTTCATAATTTCAGCTGTGTGTCTGGCTGTTGGGCCAGAGCTATCACTTTCCCGTGACACCCCCACATCCACCACCCCCTTTTCCATCACACCCACACAACCCGCCTCCAAAAAATACACCATGGAGTTTTTCAAAGATAAGGGTTTCTTGGAAACATGGTTTTCATCGTTCTTGAACATCAGGGGAGTGAATAATGGATATTAGGCAGAGTTTAGAATTCATTACCATTTGTACAGATGGATTGTAACATTGTGAGTGATGGATTCTCTTGTAATTATTTTGTTAATACTACTTGTATATCTCTATTTTTGATACGTGTCCTACAAATTATGTACTACCATGTTGACTAGAAGGAGTTTTAAACAGCTGTTCATTGTATGCCAAGAGAAAGTGTACATAGCACTGTGCTAGATCTTGCAACATTCTCAAAATTAATCTCTGGTCAAATTAAACTTGTTCTTTATTCATGATGTTGCCTTGTGAAAGCTGATAATCTGATATCAGAAGTTTACTAAATGTATTTGTATGAATACTGGAATATAAAGTCAAGAGAGAAAAGTGAATGTAATGTTTTAAACAGAGGATTAGTTTTGTACAGGAAGAGGTACATGGGATTTTATATTTTGGGACCTACCAGAACGTTGTTTGTTGTACATATTTTGTCTATAAATGTTCATATACATTATATAAGCGTAATAATAAAGTATTTTTTTCCTGTGGAAAACTGGCCTGCTTCATTCTTGGTCATGAGAGAAGACTTAAGTGAAATATAATCTTGCTGTATTGAATTCACTTACACGACATCAACACATCTAACAGAACACTTACATAATCCACACATCTGTTCCTCTGTAAGCCTGTTGCGAACATGGAATTGGATTTCCCTTGTCAGGAACAGCTGATATATAAATCTAGCAAAGCAAGCATGAGCTATTCAAATAATTTGTTTCTTATTTTTGCAAACAGTCATTATTTAAATCATCAAATATTTTTTTACAAATTTGCTATGCACATTCCTGTTCCCAACAGGAAGAAACCTATTGATTTTAGTGACAGCATGACCTTTGCTCTAGCGCCACCATCAGGCCAAACATATCTTGAAAAGTAATGACTGGATTACCATGACATTTGTGTGCACATTCATGCTCCCAAGAGGAATAATTTATTGATTTTGGTGACTGCAGGACTTTTCTTCTAGCGCCACCATCAGGCCAAACTTTCAAATTCTGATTGACATCTCTCACAAATTAATGGATTGCCATAAAATTTGCTGTGCTTATTCATGTTCCCAGGAGGAAGAAAAGTATTGATTTTGGTGACCACATGACCTTTCCTCTAGCGCCACCATCAGGACAAACTTTCAAATTGACATCGACATATCCAGAAAACTAATGGCTGGATTACGATTACATTTTTTGAGCACAATCATGTTTCCAAGATGAAGAAATCTATTGATTTTGGTGACTCTAAGACTTTTTCTCTTGCGCCACAACCAGGACAAACATATCTTGAAAAGTAACAACTGGATTGCTGTGAGATTTGCTGTGCACATTCATGTTCCCAAGAGGAAGAAACCTATTGATTTTGGTTACCCCAAGACCTTTCACCTAGCACCACCATCAGGCCAAACTTTCAATTTTAAAATTTTAAAATGACCTCATCTCCTGACCTGCTGGTAGTACATACAGTTGAAGTCAGACATTTACATACACTTAGGTTGAAGTCATTAAAACTAATTTTTAACCACTCCACAGATTTCATGTTAGAAAGCTTTAGTGTTGGCAAGTCAGTTAGGACATCTACCTTGTGCATGGCACAAGTAATTTTTTCAACAATTGTTTACAGACAGATTATTTCACTTTTAATTCACTATATTACAATTCCAGTGGGTCGGAAGTTTACATACACTAAGTTGACTGTGCCTTTAATAATTTTTAATATTTGGTCGCATATCCTTTGCATGCCATGACTCCCTGATGTCTGTGACCCAACAACATCAAAAGACTCTTGATATCTTATTTTCTGGTACTCTTACAAGCGATACTACACTGCCTGGCCAAAAAAAAAGTCGCACACTCTAATATTTCGTTGGACCGCCTTTAGCCTTGATTACTGCACACATTCGTTGTGCCATTGTTTCGACAACCTTATGCAACATCACAACATTTATTTCCGTCCAGAGTTGCATTCATTTTTGGCCGAGATCTTGTATTGACGACGGGAGAGTCAAACCACTCCGTCAAGTCTTCTCCAGCACATGCCAAAGACTTTCAATGGGGTTAAGGTCAGGAATCTGGTAGCCAATTCATGTGTGAAAATGATTCCTCATGTTCCCTGAACCACTCTTTCACAATTTGAGCCCGATGAATCTTAGCATTGTCGTCCTGGAATATGCCCATTGATGGGATAACCGGGTCATTCAGTAGGTACATTGACATTCAAATACTCAGCTAACATGCTGCATAACGTTTCTGAGCCTAGACCTGACCAATTGAAGCAACCCCAGATCATAACACTGCCTCCAGAGGCTTGTATAGTGGGCACTATGCATGACTGGTGCAACGGCGACTTTTTTTTTGGTCAGGCAGTGTATAACGTCTCTGCATTTGAATGGATCTCTATGGTAATTGGGGGGGTGGGACTAGATTTAGCTGGAAATTACACTGGAACAGTATGGAAACACATGGTTGGCTAAATGGGTCTGACATATCAAACAAGCCTTAAATCATCACTTTGCTGCCAGAAATACAGTAGATATGGATGGATAATTGGAAGGGTTTCTTCTGACTTATTTTTCCATAGAGTTCAATAGGAAAATTTGTCAGGAGAAACAACCCTTAAAGTGATCCATCCATATCTACTGCATATCTGGCAGCAGAGTGATGGTTTGAAGCTTGTTTGATACCTCAGACGTCTGATGTTGTTGGGTCACAGAAATCATTAAGTTATGGCATGCAAAGGATATGCAACCAAATATAAAAAATTTAAAGGCACAGTCAACTTAGTGTATGTAAACTTCTGACCCACTGGAATTGTGATATAGTGAATTAAAAGTGAAATAATCTGTCTGTAAATAATTGTTGGAAAAATTACTTGTGTCATGCACAAAGTAGATGTCCTAACTGATTTGCCAACACTATAGTTTGCTAACATGAAATCTGTGGAGTGGTTAAAAATTAGTTTTAATGACATCAACCTAAGTGTATGTAAACTTCCGACTTCAACTGTACACAACATTTTTTGTGCACATTAATGTGAGGGGAGATTGTTGTGCCTTGGTAGAGGAGTGCATTCTTTGTAGGTAATGATTTGATGTTTGTAACTTGATTGTCTACTGTCTTGTTGGGTAAAGTTTATGTCAGGTGCCCCTTGAAAAGACATTTAGATATCTTTGGGGTATTCCTGATTAAATAAAAATGAATGTAAAATATTTGGCACCATCATATTAAACCCATGACAGTGTTTTGTCTTTTCACTAGGGAGCTTTTTTTACCTCACTGGTTTTCAGTAAGTTCAGGCTCAGTCTCTCCCAATCTTCCACTTTCCTCTTTTCTCCAAAATTGCTTTGTGGCAGCGTCTCTTTAAAAATGGAAATATAAATAAAACATACTTGCATGAAATACAGATAAACACCATTCTTTGTTTTTCTCCAAAGAAGGCTGTGCACCAGCTACTCAGAAATACTCTGGAAAGATAAACTAATTCTAGTGCTATTCCTGATGTCTAATCAGAGGAAATGAAGGATGTAATTTTATTTCAAACCAATGTTCAACTCATTTGACTCTGGTCGGCTAAGGTCCTGCATCACTGAGATGGGTTTGCACAACTGTACAACTGCTCAAATGCACAACTCTCAAGTGAAATAGTTAACTATCCATATGAACATTTTACAAAATGTTTTAAAATAAAATTATAATCATTGTCATTTTAGCAATAATATTATTAGTACTACATATTCATATTTATCTGTTGTGTATTTTCGGTAAAGGTGAGTCAGCAAAGGTAGGTAATTGCTTTCCACACAATCAAAAAATAAAGCAAAAAAATAATAATAATGAGGTCAGTCTGAAAAGATTCCATGCTAATTCATGAACAGAATAAAGTGATACACATGAATAATACCTACTACACAGACACCTCTATCAGGTTTTAAGTCAGAATAAAGTTTTACTATCAAGTGATACATTTCAGCTGGAATTGCCTGCATTTGAAAATACAGCTTTCTTTGATTGAGAACTTGTGTGTATGGCAAAAGTGACCTCTGACCTTTGGCCCTTGCTGAGGAAGATTTTAGGAGGTTGTTAAATTGGTGGAAAAGGGATATGGCCCTCTGTTGACCTCTGGCCTCAAAGATACCTACTTCCTCTTAAAACACTGCATTTAGCCTACAGAGAGGAGGGAAACATACAGTGAATGCTGAAAATGCCTGGACCCCCTAATAATTCGAAAATAACCTGGAGTAGTTCCGCCAGGCTGTTTCACAGTGGGTTCCCCATTAATAAGGACAGCGCAGAGACAGGGAGAAAGGGAACGACTCATTCAAAATGGAATTGAAACGACAGGCACAGCGGGGGCTTATTTCCCCCTTCCTCAACCGTGATAACGCTGGGAGACGGCTGTTACTTGTCACATGTACTGCCACACTGTTTTCGTTTTCTCCTGCAGGGCTGTGATTGGTGGGCAGATTGCGCGGCTCACGCGGGCGGCGAGCGGTACAGCACGGGCGACTCAGCTGTACTCCAGCATGATAGACGCGCCTCTCAGTCCTCGTTTTACCTCAGCCTTGCGCTTTACAGGCAGACACAGTCACAAGCTGACTGGAAAACAAACATTTTGCACAGGGGCTCACTGCAGCGACTAAATGCTGAACCAAAAGTAACATGTTTTATGCTTGCGAGTGTACAAAATAACAAAAATCCAGAAATTGTATTTAGAAAATATTACAGATGCATTTCCTGTTTAATTACTATTTTCAGTATTTTTCCCATTCTGCTAACAGTGCCCCATAAATGCTGCAGGGGGTTGCATTGTGAAAAATACAGCACCCAGGGACATGTTTATGAAGAGAGATTAGAATGATATTTCTCAGGAACATTTCTTTATGCACTTTAAAATTGATAATTCAATGTGGTAAGTGATCAATATACCAGTTTAATTTATTGAATAGCACACTTGTGGAATAGCACTACCACACTGTGAAAGGGCTGCTGGATATAATGAAATTGCAGTACAAAGAAAAAGTAAAAGTGAATTACTAACAAATGGCAGAACAGTGACAAGACAATTGCATGTATTCAACTGCTAAAATACCATTAAAACAAAGCATTTAACCAATTTAATCAGATAGTCCTACTGTGCTAATTTGTCTGCTTTGATCCAACTTGACCAACTGAGCTAAATCCAGAAGTAAATCTAGATTGTCATAATAGAAATCATTTGCACAATTAGATCCAGGATCAGACATGTTTCTTTAATAGGTTGAGACCGAGGAGGGGGCTATCACTGATGGCTATCCCCTGCCATTTCACTAGTTCAGATATAAAGACCAGATAAAGAAGTATAAATATTAAAGAAACATAAATCAAATATATTGCAAAGTGTATGACTCAGTTGATATATTGAGAATGCATACATGAAGAAAATATGGGAAGGTGCATAAACCTTCCCATCAATATTTTATTGAAAATGTGTGGGAATATATACAAAAACTTTGGTCTTTTCATGATACAAAAAGGCTTTTAAAATACCTTTGGTCAGAATGGCAATACACTGGGCTGCAGTGTGTTGACTGACATTGCCTTTAGCTACCAGCTTCTGCTCTACATCACTGACAGACAAACAGTAGCAAGTAAATTGTTAAGTAGCTGTCAAGCAATGGATACTCACAAGCTGCCTCATTGTGAGATTTAGCCTTTCAGACATAATACCCATTGTATCCTCAAGACTTTACATGATTTAACCTGCTGTGAAGTGATTATAACAATGTCGAATATTTAAATGGACTCGTAAGACTGATACCGATGAAGTAAGCCAAATGCGAGGCTGTTTCTGGGAAGGCAGGTACATTTGTGGTGTGTTGCTTCCCCCATGGCAGCAATTGACATTGCATCGAAAACAAAGACAAAAACGCATCACAGCTCAAAGTGTACTTCTGTACATTTTCAGTAGCACTGCAGCACCATCTTCTGGTGAACTGGTGTACATACAAGGTTTTCCCATCTGTATCACTTAAAGGGAATCAATGATGGGTTTAATCTGATACAGTACTTGTCAGAAAACGCTTGCATTTCTGTAGGATGATCCATTATTTTTCTCCTCTGCCAGTGGCTAGCGCACATTGTTTTGTCTCACGCGAGAAAGGGACTGGGTGGTCATGATTGATAGCAGATCTCATTGAAACTTCACGTTTAAGAAATCTGAGGATTGTACAGGATTGTTAGCCTCATCCTCAGAATGGTATCTGTGGAATGGTCAGCTATTTTAAGAGGTGCAAGAAAAGTAATTTTCACGACAGCATTTTCACATAGGAAATTGAAATGATTAATCTCCACACAGTACACATATTTGAAAAATATTTTAACATTTTAAACTTGCTTAAACCATCGAGTAAGAATAAGATGCCGGCGCTGTAAAAACGTTTTTAAGAGAAATTTGTTACAGTACCTAGCATCTAAAATAAACATTTTTTGTTATTTTGGTTCTGTACTCGAGCACTTTCAGTTTGAAAGGATACAATGACAATGAGGTTGAAGTGCAGACTGTCAGCTTTAATTTGAGGGCATTTTCATCCATATGAGATGAATCAACCGTTTAGAAATTATAGAACCTTTTGTACATAGTCCCCCCTATTTCCGGGCATCAAAAAATATTGGACAGTTTAACATAATGTAGAATAAAGTAATAATTTTTAATATTTGGTCGCATATCCTTTGCATGCCATGCCTTCCTGATGTCTGTGACCAAACAATATCAAAAGACTCTTGATATCTTATTTTCTGGTACTCCTACAAGCGATAGTATAACCTCTCTGCATTTGAATGGATCTCTATGGGAATTGGGGGGTGGGACTAGATTTAGCTGTAAATTACACTGGAACAGTATGGAACACATGGTTGGCTAAATGACTCTAATTCATCAAGGGTCTGACGTATCAAACAAGCCTTAAACCATCACTCTGCTGCCAGATATGCAGTAGATATGGATGGATAACTTGAAGGGTTTCTTCTCCTGACTTATTTTTCCATTAAGTTCAATAGGAAAATTTGTCAGGAGAAATAACCCTTAAAGTGATCCATCCATATCTACTACATACAGTTGAAGTCGGTGGGACTAGATTTAGCTGTAAATTATGCTGAAACAGTATGGAATACATGATTGGTAAAATGGCTGTAAGTCATCAAGGGTCTGAGGTATCAAAAGAGCCTCAAACCATCACTCTGCTGCCAGATATGCAGTAGATATGGATGGATCACTTTAAGGGTTGTTTCTCCTGACAAATTTTCCTATTGAACTCTATGGAAATTAAGTCAGGAGAAGAAACCCTTCAAGTTAGGCAGGAAGGCTTTCATAAAGGGAAAGCGTTTACATTTTATTTGGGGCTTTTAGTTGATATAAATTATGACAATTGCATGTGTCATATTAAATGCAGCAAAGATTTAGGACAAAAATGACTTAATTGAAACAAACACAACATAACTGGAAAGGCCTTCTGGAGCACTAGTTGTGTAAAGCTAATAATGGAACATCATTTAGTCTTTGCCTTCTTATTTTCACAGATTACTCACTCTATATCCTCAGAAATTCAATAGGATATCCTGTTTCTTGTTTATCATTGGGGTACACACAAACTTTGAGCCTCAAAAATGTCATTATCAGCACCAGAAAAGCAGTTCTTTTTTTTCTTCTGTTCAACACAGCAAAGTGGTTTATAACACAAGGGTTTGAACAACCAAAACATGTACCTGTATATTACATTGAATTGGATGGGAAATTTAAATTAACGTAAAAAAAACCCCAAACATTTTCTGAGTATGCAGCCCTATCTGGAGTCTATATTGGTACAGGATATTAGGATAGTAGGATATTAGTACACCTACCCTTTTATATGTAGGTATTGTCAGCAGTCAGTATATCTACAGCCCATAAACAAGGTGCAGATGACAGGCATGTACAATTATATGGAGATGCTATAGTTAATTTAGTGTTCAACGTTATTCTGTTATTCTGAAAGTAATTGTTCAAAATAAAAATAAAAAACATTTTTGAAAATAGTAACGAGTTTCACGTATACCATATTTCAACATAAGAGTTTTGGGGCCTATTCAGGGCCTTTTAGCACACACAATACCAAAAACATGATCAATGATTGGTCATGGTATTTGTTTTGCGCCAATCATTGGTTGTGCTATTAAGTTTGTGTGTGCTAAAAGGTCGGCAAAATACATTGACTAAAGTCTTTTCACCATACAGTGGTAATATTGTGAAGTCACTGAACTCAGAATAACTGTACACTAGGTGGTGCTGTTATATCACTGAACTTTTACCAGGCAAGCGTGTTCATGATTTTTTAAAAATTATTAATGGTTGCTTTGATTTTTTTTGCATAAGATTTTTTTTTGCATGTATTTTATGACATAGTTACTGTGGACATTTTGCTTTTATTCATGTGGTTGAAAGGTTTGCCTTTTGTTACAGATGTATGTGTGTGTGTGCGTGTGCGTGTGTGTGTGCGTGTGTGTGTGTGTGTGTGTGCGTGTGGGTGTGTGTGTGTGTGTGTGTGTGTGGGTGTGTGTGCGTGTGCGTGTGTGTGCATATGTGTATACTATATATATATATATATATATATATTTATACAGTGTATACAGTATATACAGTATATACCATAATATTTTATAGTGGAGACTTATAGATACAAATATGTATATCATAAATTCCATGGTCATTTCCATGGAGAAATTTATTTCACTCTCTTCTTGTAACGAATCTTCCTCAGCTGTTCTCACGAAGGCCGTTAAATTTGTGCTGTTAGATTTCTCAGCATGTGTTGAACAGCTGGTTGCCTGTCAGTTTAGAAACCTCCTAAGTTTGAAAGAAAACAGCAGAAACTTTAAGAGCTTGTGTTTTTTTCCCCCTGAGTAGTACAATTATAAGTACGGAAGCAGAGGAAGGCCTTGATAGACGAGCCTTGTACATTGAGAGAGGCAGAGGCTTGCTTCATATTGAGGTGGCTGAAGTCAAGTCAAGGCGGTTACTGTGGTTGTATGTTTTCTCATTTTCTTTTCAAATATCTGTGAGCATTATGTTTAAATGAAGAATGCCGAATGTGCAAGTCTGGTTATTGTTGTTTATGATGTATTAATTCCATTATGAATCAAATATAATATACTTTACCTGTGACAAATCAAAAAAAGCAACATTGCTACATGTACTCCTTGATGTTGAAATGAGAACAAATAGACGTGACAGCATCTGCAGTTTTAATAATAAAAAACACATTTTATTTACATAAATTTCAAGAAAGCACAAACTTGTTCACCAAAATCTACATTAAAAACATTGTCCTAGCTGTATATATTATAGTCTACATTTTAACAGATTCACTATCATGTATCATGTCTTAAATAAAATACTTTTCTCATAAAGAAAGGGTATACTGAATGGTTTTATTTTATCATTATCATTATTATAGTTGTTATAACACTAGTCAAAGAAAAAAAAAAAACAGAATTGGGACATTGTTTTCACAATACTCATTGGACAACAAAATCAGATTTATCTCCAGTGACACCACTTCCATATTTGTAATACATCCCCCCCGCTCATTCACAAAGGCTTCTTATGCCATCTAAGGCATTCCAGTACTTGATGGAAGCTGGAACACGTTGCATAAAGCAATCTAGCCACGGGCATGTTTGCTCTCTCATCATTGGTCATTTGAGCCGCATCGGGTTTGAACAAACATTTATGTGTGTTTTGTGCGCGAGCAAAGAGCGGCAACATGCCCGGCATTCATTTGAACTAGAAAGATGTTCTTCTTCTAAATACAGAAGTTTTGATTGCCGTAGCATCGTCTGATTTTATCTGTTTTCTTCTTCCCGGCATACCAGTGTTTCCCAGTTTTTACAAGATTTAGTGAGTTTCCAGATAGCACGCACCTTTATGCCATTAGAAACCTGAGTGAATGAAGGACTGACGTTGTTGACTTGTGATTATAACGTTTGGCAGAGGAGGTGAAGTTGTTTCTTTGTTCCGTCTTCCTCACAGGGAGGATGTCGTCGAGTCCACCACCTCTCGCCCGTTACACACTGCTGGCACATAGTTTGAAGCTGAGGCTACGAAGGAAAGAGAAACGGAACAAGCGTAACCCGTGTTTAATCGGAGCACCTTGAGAAGGTGAATGAGACTTTACAATGCAGCTCCTGATGACACCAGATCCCCTGTACATTTAAAGCCAGGATATGCTAAAAAAAATAATTATTTATAAATTTAATTTTAATTGTCTTTTCCCTGATGAAATTTGTGCCCTGTCTAAGCAGATGACATTCACCGTTGGCTCGGTTGTACGTATGACGGAAGAAAATCAAATAAAAGAGGGTTTTCATGGAGTTTGGACTCCATCGCATCGGGTGAAGTACTAAACATGAATTCAACAAGGTGATATTAATATTCAGAGATTAATACTAAGAGTATTAGCTATGATAATGACTGCAGTGTTCAGTGATTAATACTAACAGTAGTACTATAGTAATGAATGCACTGCTCAGAGATTAATACTAACAGTAGTATTATAGTAATGACTGCAGTGCTCAGAGATTAATACTAACAGTAGTACTATAGTAATGCATGCACTGCTCAGAGATGAATACTAACAGTAATATTATAGTAATGACTGCAGTGCTCAGAGATGAATACTAACAGTAGTACTATAGTAATGACTGCAGTGTTCAGTGATTAATACTAACAGTAGTACTATAGTAATGCATGCACTGCTCAGAGATGAATACTAACAGTAGTACTATAGTAATGAATGCACTGCTCAGAGATGAATACTAACAGTAGTACTATAGTAATGAATGCACTGCTCAGAGATGAATACTAACAGTAGTACTATAGTAATGACTGCAGTGCTCAGAGATTAATACTAACAGTAGTACTATAGTAATGACTGCAGTGTTCAGTGATTAATACTAACAGTAGTACTATAGTAACGAATACACTGCTCAGAGATTAATACTAACAGTAGTACTATAGTAATGAATGCACTGCTCAGAGATGAATACTAACAGTAGTACTATAGTAATGAATGCACTGCTCAGAGATGAATACTAACAGTAGTACTATAGTAACGAATGCACTGCTCAGAGATGAATACTAACAGTAGTACTATAGTAACGAATGCACTGCTCAGAGATGAATACTAACAGTAGTACTATAGTAACGAATGCACTGCTCAGAGATGAATACTAACAGTAGTACTATAGTAACGAATGCACTGCTCAGAGATGAATACTAACAGTAGTACTATAGTAATGAATGCAGTGCTCAGAGATTAATACTAACAGTAGTACTATAGTAACGAATGCACTGCTCAGAGATGAATACTAACAGTAGTACTATAGTAATGAATGCACTGCTCAGAGATGAATACTAACAGTAGTACTATAGTAATGAATGCACTGCTCAGAGATGAATACTAACAGTAGTAGTATAGTAATGACTGCAGTGCTCAGAGATGAATACTAACAGTAGTACTATAGTAATGAATGCACTGCTCAGAGATGAATACTAACAGTAGTACTATAGTAATGACTGCAGTGCTCAGAGATGAATACTAACAGTAGTACTATAGTAATGAATGCACTGCTCAGAGATGAATACTAACAGTAGTACTATAGTAACGAATGCACTGCTCAGAGATTAATATTAACAGTAGTACTATAGTAATGAATGCACTGCTCAGAGATGAATACTAACAGTAGTACTATAGTAACGAATGCACTGCTCAGAGATTAATACTAACAGTAGTACTATAGTAATGAATGCACTGCTCAGAGATGAATACTAACAGTAGTACTATAGTAACGAATGCACTGCTCAGAGATTAATACTAACAGTAGTACTATAGTAATTAATGCACTGCTCAGAGATGGAGTTACCTTGTGAGTAGCTGGATCCTGGCCCCGTGGCATTAAAACGGGTGGTGGTCACTCGGTGTGTGGTCACGTTCTTCTGGGGCTGGAACAGAATTATGTGGATCTTTGGGGCAAAGAGGCAGCCCAGCACCACCGAGCCGCTCAGGCTGACGGAGATGCACATGGTGGTGGTTTGCACCTGCGGACAGACAGGAACAGATGGGAAGGTGGAAGAGAATGAGTCCCGTTCACTCACCTGGCAAGCCCCAGGCCCCTCGACCGCCCACTGCCACAGACAAATAACAAGCTAAATCAGGAATCCTCAGCCTTATTCTCAGAGAAACAGATTTCTTTCCTTGATAATAACCCTAAATAACCCCTTTTCCCCACTCCCCCTCAGAATCTCATGGTACAAATGAAACCTATAAACTTTAATGGTTGTTACTGTATTTGGACAGTTTCCTAAACCTGATTTACAATGAGGTGTTTTCAGGAGATCTCCCCGTACTTCGAATACCAACAGCAGCATTGAGATAGCAAATAAATAAACAAGACTATGGTGGAAGAATGGACTGTAAGGGGTGGAACTGAGGAAATATGCCTCTGTCGCTGTCGAACACTGAGGCATAGTATTAGTCATCACTCATTAGAATTAATGCTCATATGCATGGCCATGTTTCTCTTAGGACGATCTGAAAACCTACACTGCATGACAAGACACAATCTGAGGAACAGCCTGGTTGTAGTCTGAGACTCTACAAGTAAATATTGACCAAATTATTATTATAGGGCCTGATTTACTAAGACCTTTAGCATGTGCAAAACCTTTTAGCACCCGCAAAACTAATAACACAACTAATGATTGGTGCAAAACAGCCGTTCACCAATCATCAAGCCCATTTTTTATTGTATAAACATCACACTGCCTGTAGTAATAATCCACACCAAAATATGTGTCCACATGTGCACCTTCAGCTGACTAAGAACAGGAATGTACATCAATAAGACATATTGGCGACATTTTGAATTGTGGGTTTAAATCAGCCTCATTGGACTACATTAGTTCCTTCAATTGATGCAGATACCCATAGGCTACCAGTTGTCAGTGAGAGATGTATAGCTAAGTGTAGACTTTTCTTTAATTTGCAGAGGGGTTAAATGATTCATCCAATAATTCTTTGTAGGTCTAATCAAATATTCCTGCACCTAAATTGATTTGGAGATTTAAACTTCATGCTATAAATTATAATATGAGCAAATTATAAAAAGCTGTGAGTTTACTCAGATCCTACTAATTTGATGATACAGGCTTGGGAATAAACTGGCCTCCCTGGTGGGGTGTCCAGTACTACTCATTGGTACACTTCTTACCATGCTAATTGCAGTTGTGATGAACATCATAAATGTCAGTAGCAAAAATGTTCAACATGATGAGATGCATGAACATTTCAAGTCATTTCAACGGCACCCCGCTGATCCTCCTGGGAGACTTCAACATCCATCTAGATGCCTTCCAGTCTGCAGCCTTCCTACCACTTCTCCGCTCCTTTGACCTCACCCTCCAACCCTCCCCCCCCAACCCACAAGGCTGGCAACCTCCTAGACCTGGTCTTCCAGAGGAACAGCCCCTGCTCTGATCTCACTGTTATCCCTCTCCATACCTCTGATCACCACTTTATTTCTTTCTCTCTTCCTCTTGTTCCACACCGCCCCCCCCCTCCCCCCACCCCCACTGTCTCTGTCCGCCATAACCTCTGCTCCCTCTCACCCTCCTCTCTTGCTCCCTGTGTCACTGCTTCCCTCCCCCCTCTCAAATCCTTCTCTCAACTCCCCATCGACTCTGCATCCGACACCCTGCTCACAGCTCTCTCCACATCACTTAACTCTCTCTGCCCTCTTGTCTCTAGGCCCGCACGGCCATCTCCTCCCTGCCCGTGGATGTCCGATGCCCTGCGCACCTCCAGGGCCGGTCTTCGCGCAGCAGAGAGGATGTGATGGAAATCCAGAGACGCATCAGACCTCTCCTCCTACCAGTCTTTCCTAGCAGCGTTCTCTACAGCAGTCACCGCTGCTAAGGTAACTTACTATCACACTAAAATTCACAAATACAATTCTAACCCCCGTCAATTGTTCTCCATCTTCTCCTCCCTCCTCAGCAAATCCCTTCCTGCTCCTCAATTCTCGTTCACTGCAGACGACTTCGCAGATTTCTTTGATGAGAAGATCGCAGACATCCGCAGTTCCTTCAGCCCCTCAGCCCCTCTCTCTATGCCCCCCCCCCCCTGTTCCCCCACTCCCCCTCCCCTCATGGACACTGTTTTCCACTCTCCTCCTCTCTCTACCCCTTCTGTGCCCCCCCCTGCTTCTCCACCTTTTCCCCCCTGTATCCCACCTCCTACTCTCCCATCGCCCCACTACCTGTGCCCTCGACCCTATCCCTTCATCTCTCCTCCAGGCAATCACCCCAGATATCCTCCCGTTTGTGACCTCTCTGGTGAACTCCTCCCTGACCTCTGGCTGCTTCCCCTCATCCTTCAAGAGAGCCCACATCACCCCGATCCTGAAAAAACCCATGCTGGACCCCTCCAACATCCAAAACTACAGACCGGTATCTCTTCTTCCTTTTCTTTCCAAAACTATTGAACGTGCTGTTTCTAACCAACTGTCTTCTTTCCTTACCCAGAACAACCTACTAGACCCCCACCAGTCCGGCTTCAGACCTGGCCACTCAACGGAGACCGCACTCCTCTCCGTCAGCGAGATGCTTCACGCAGCTCGGACAGCCTCCCTCTCCTCTGTGCTAATACTCCTAGACCTCTCTGCCGCCTTCGACACCATAGATCACTCCATCCTCCTGTCGTCCCTGTCTGCAGCGGGGATCGGCGACTCGGCCCTGGCCTGGATTGAGTCCTACCTCTCGGAGCGCTCCTCCCAGGTTGCCTGGGCTGGTAAAGTATTGGCACCCCGTCCCCTTACCACAGGAGTCCCCCAGGGCTCATTCCTTGGTCCCCTCCTTTTCTCCACCTACACCAAATCCCTTGGCCCTGTTATCACTGCTCATGGTCTTTCTTACCACTGCTATGTTGACGATACTCAACTCTTTCTCTCCTTCTCACCCTCTGACACTCAGGTGTCAGCCCGCATCTCCGCTTGCCTGAGAGACATCCAGAGCTGGATGGACAACCACCATCTGAAGCTCAATCCAGGCAAGACTGAGCTCATCTACATTCCTGCTCTAACCTCTCCTCCTCTCAATCTCTCCATTTCCCTAGGGGACACTCCACTGACCCCAACGCCCTGTGCCAGGAACCTCGGAGTGGTGATGGACAACAGGCTGTCCCTCTCCGAGAACATCGCAGTGGTAACCCGGGCATGCAGGTTCTTCCTGTACAACATCAGGAGAATCCGCCCCTTCCTCACCACCCACTCAACCCAGCTCCTGGTCCAAGCGATGGTGCTGTCCCGCCTGGACTACTGCAACTCTCTCCTGGCTGGCCTGCCAGCATCGGCCATTAGACCCCTTCAGCTTATCCAGAACGCAGCAGCGCACCTGGTCTTCAACCTCCCCCGACACTCCCATGTAACCCCCCTGCTCATTGACCTCCACTGGCTACCTGTGATGGCTCGCATCAAATTCAATACATTGGTGCTCGCCTTCCAGGCAGTCCGAGGATCAGCCCCTCCATACCTCCAAAAGCTCATCAGACCCTACACACCTACCAGATCCCTGCGTTCCGCCTCCTCAGGACGACTGGTACCCCGCCCCCCCCCCACACTTCATACTAGCACCCAGTCTCGACGTCTGTCTGTCCTGGCCCCACGGTGGTGGCATGAGCTCCTCGTGGAGGTCAGAACAACAGAAAGTCTGACCGCCTTCAAGCGCAGATTGAAGACTCACCTCTTCAAGCTGCACCTCTCTCCACCCCCTCCCTACCTCCTTGTGACCTCCCTTGATTGTGTTTTTCTGAATCCTTGTTTAAGTGGTTCAAGCTGCTAGTTTAATACTTAAGGTTACTTATTGGCTTACTGTTGTACACGCCAATGATTGATATCGTGTGGTCCCCACCGCCCCCCACCTCCAAAAAAAAAAAAAAAAAAAAAACTCATACTGACTGCGCATCGTATTTACCTTTTAGGGTTGTTTTAACACACTTGTTTCAAGTTGGAAAATGCACTAATGTACGTCGCTCTGGATAAGAGCATCTGCCAAATGACTAAAATGCAATGTAAATGTAAAAATGTATGATTTACAATATATTTAGGGCTCAAAAACAAAATCGGCAGTTATTGTACAATGATGGGTGTGAAATTAATCTCCTAAATTATACAAAATAACAGTACCCAACTAAAAGCATATACAGTGCCCTCCACTATTATTGGCACCCCCTGGTAAAGATGAGTAAAAAGGGTTATAATAAATTTGGTGTAAAAAAAACAAAAAACGTTTGGTGAATTAGCTTAATGTCGCACTAAAAAAATGAGTAAAATCCAACCTTTAATTCAAGTCAATTTTTTTATGAGAAAAAATAATTCCCCATCAAGAAATAATTATTTTTTACAAAACCATGTGTGCCACAATTATTGGCACCCCTGCATTTATATATAGAATAAAGTAATCATTTTTTAATATTTTGTCGCATATCCTTTGCATGCCATGACTTCCTGATGTCTGTGACCCAACAACATCAAAAGACTCTTGATATCTTATTTTCTGGTACTCTTACAAGCGATACTATAACGTCTCTGCATTTGAATGGATCTCTATGGGAATTGGGGGGTGGGACTAGATTTAGCTGTAAATTATGCTGGAACAATACGGAATACATGGATGGTAAAATTGCTGTAAGTCAACAAGGGTCTGAGGTATCAAACAAGCCTCAAACCATCACTCTGCTGCCAGATATGCAGTAGATATGGATGGATTACTTTAAGGGTTGTTTCTCCTGACAAATTTTCCTATTGAACTCTATGGAAAAATAAGTCAGGAGAAGAAACCCTTCAAGTTATCCATCCATATCTACTGTATTTCGGCAGCAGAATGATAGTTTAAGGCTTGTTTGATACGTCAGACCCTTGATGACTTAGAGCCATTTAAGTCTTTTTTTTTTCTCATAATAAATTTACTTCAATTAAAGGTTGGATTTTTCTCATTTTTTCAGTGTGAGATTAAGCTAATTCACCAAACGGTGAATTTTTTATAATCCTTTTTACTCATCTTTACCAGGGGTGCCAGTAATAGTGGAGGGCACTGTACTTCTCCAATCAAAATGGTGGAAGAGTAGGTTCCTTTGCCGGTGACACAGAGATGTAAAACCATACAAAAAGAGGTGAACCACCTGTATCGCATATGAAACCCATGCATGCAAAAACTGTGTATTTGAAATTCTGTCCATCCCTGCATGAGGCTATGATTCACGATTGGTGTCAGAAATGCTTGGCTTTACGAATATTCACTCTGCCCTCTTTAAGCCTTTAAAGACAGCGGGATAACAAAGATAACAAGTCAGTGTGGGTAAAGGACAGTCTGTAGGCCCATAAACCTAAAATATTAGGATTCAGAGAGGATCTGAACCTTTTCCTCTTCCTATGTACCCTCTATCAGAAAATGGAAGCAAGCCATTTTTCACAATATAAAAATCATATTAGATTTTCTTTTAGAATTTTTAGCTAATGTAGAACTGAGTCATTGTGTTTTGTATCACTACACCAATATATAAGAAAACAGGAATCAGTGACTGCTTTTCTTGACCTCCGTATTTATAATCTCCCTCACCCTAAAATTCTGTGACAGTAAAGGTGTTCAAAATCCACCATTGGTGGTTCAGAATCTTCAAAGGGAACAGTAGATATTGAGAATGACCTAAGAAGGCATTATGCATTCTAGTCTGAGCCCCCCTTCATTGTAAAATGGCATTTATTGGTTCTTAATGGGCTTCTTCCCTCCTTGAAGACAAGGAGTTGAAGCAACCAGCCATGACTAGCCAGAAAACAAAAACAGACCTTTTCTTTTTTTTTAAAAGGAGAGAGGACAGTCTGCCCTCCTTATGTATTTTTTCCACTTTATTCAGAAAGGGGAAAGTAGAGAGGATTATAGATAGAGATAGAGATAGAGAGAATCACAGCACAGAAAGTGCAATGGTGGGAAAATCAAACCCTTCATCGCACGGGGGAATTAGTTATGGGTTGGAGAGTCAGCTGCCCTACAGTCTGCACCACACTATTTTAATAGTGCAATGGAAGTATTTCAAAAGACAAGTGAAACTGTAAGGTTTGTTCTGTGTGGAACTTTGTTTTCCAAGGGACTGGACCTTGTTGTAACTCATTATGACCTGACCAGTAATCTAGCATGGAGGGTGGTCTTTGTGTTTTCACTTGCTTGGATTTCCATCAAAGACACAGGTGCAGAAACATGTAATTGTTTGGAAAATAATTAATCAGGAGAAATAATTACTATTCTTAAAATAAGTATACTGATGTGTATTTCGTCTGTAATATCAAGGACCCTACTGGAGGTGGAGCAATGAACTCTGGAATCATACTGCATACTGCGTTTAACCCATCCTTGAAGCAAATTTCTTCATGAAAAATGAAACATAGATGTTGAACAACTAAAATAAAGGCTTGCTACATTGCCAAAAATGATTCAATACAGCCAGCATCATAGTCTGCACCCATACTGTTATTCCACACAAAACCCCAAAGCCTTCCTATCTTCCATATTGCTTAACATCTCCACTTTAAACTTCACTGCAACTGTACAAATAATGCAGAAAGCTTAGTCTCACCTCATAGCATCCAGGCTAATTAATTAGTCATTCAATACTGTGGTGTTACCAAATTCTCATGCATGCTCACACTATCAGTAATTAGTTAAAATCCTATTCATAACATTCTCATGCCTGTTGTCACCATGCTCGATTAATAAGCCAACCCAAAATCATGGGTTAGAGAGTTTCCACTTGATTTAAATGCCGACTGTCCCAGGCAAGCAATGCAAACACACAGAAGGCACATAGATGTCCAGACAAAAGGAATTCAGCAATAACAAATGACATTAAAACTAATTTATTATATTTTTTCTCACATAATTGAACCTATGTATTCATCTTATTTGGCATTTATCTGATAGGGACAGATCCACACAGAGACAGATACATTGTTTAAGACAAAAAAAATGGTTAGGAATTGCATGGTAATATTTGTATCTTATGCGACACACATACAAATTAAACTTCTAAATCCTTATGCACCTAACTGCAATCGGATTAAAGTCTGTAAACAGGCGTTTTGTTGGAAAATGTCAGCTCCTGCCATCTAAAATAATACATATCCCTGATCATGTATCCTTTGTTGTCATAGTAGAATTCCGTTTTGACATTTTGATCTGGCATTGTTACTGGCAGTTCACCTTGTACATATATTGCCATCATTTGACATCTATCCTCAATTTTGGTGATTTACCCTACACTCGCCGTAAATGGGGCAGCACCCATTCATACTAATCATACTCGTACTAACCCTCAATACACCAAACATGTGCCATAAGCCTAGAATTCAAATCAGAATGAAGAAAGATAAGAAATTAGGAAATTAGGCATCATCATTTTGCCAGACATGTACTTTTTTTTGTTGTAAAATATCCATCTGAACGGGATTTGTAAAATCCTAAAAATGTCCAGTTAGGTTTGCTCATTCCATAGATCGTATATAAATAAATATCTTAGTATTCATATTCATTTTGATATGTTAAATATAATCCCTGTTCTCTTTTTTTGAAAACTAAAAAATATGGTCACTCTACCAGATATACAAATAGAGTACTCAAATGACTACGTCAGACATGGGCGGAGCCTGGTTTCGGAAGTAAATTCCTTATGACAGATAGAACGGCTTCAGAGACTATCGACTATTTGGAAGTATGCTTTGGGTCATTGTCCATTTCAAGGAGCCATTTGCGACCAAGCTTTAACTTCCTGGCTGATGTCTTGAGATGCTGCTTCAATATATCCACATAATTTTCCTTCCTCATGATGCCATCTATTTTATGAATTGCACCAGTCCCTCCTGCAGCTAAGCACCCCCACAACATGATGCTGCCACCCCCGTGCTTCACGGTTGGGATGTTGTTCTTCGGCTCGCAAGCCTCACCCTTTTCCCTCCAAACATAACGATGGTCATTATGGCCACACAGTTCAATTTTTGTTTCACCAGATGACATTTCTCCAAAAATTAAGATCTTTGTCCCCATGTGCAGTTGCAAACTGTAGTCTGGCTTTTTTATAGCAGTTTTGGAGTAGTGGCTTCTTCCTTGCTGAGCAGCCTTTCAGGTTATGTCGATATAGGACTCGTTTTAGTGTGAATATAGATACTTTTGTACCTGTTCCCTCCAGCATCTTCACAGGGTTTTTTGCTGTTGTTCTGGGATTGATTTGCACTTTTCCAACCAAAGTATGTTCATCTCTAGGAGACAGAATGCGTCTCCTTCCTGAGCGGTATGATGGCTGCGTGGTCCCATGGTGTCTATACTTGCGTACTATTGTTTGTACAGACGAGCGTGGTACCTTCAGGCATTTGAAAATTGCTCCCAAGGATGAACCAGACTTGTGGAGGTCCACCATTTTTTTTCTGAGGTCTTGGCTGATTTCTTTTGATTTTCCCATGATGTCAAGCAAAGAGGCACTGAGTTTGAAGGTAGGCCTTAAAATACATCCACAGGTACACCTCCAATTGACTCAAATAATGTCAATTAGCCTATCAGAAGTTTCTAAAGCCATGACATAATTTTCTGTAAATTTCCAAGCTGTTTAAAGGCACAGTCAACTTAGTGTATGTAAACTTCTGACCCACTGGAATTGTGATATAGTGAATTAAAAGTGAAATAATCTGTCTGTAAACAATTGTTGGAAAAATTACTTGTGTCATGCACAAAGTAGATCTCCTAACTGACTTGCCAACATTATAGTTTACTAATATGAAATCTGTGGAGTACTTAATAATGAGTTTTAATGACTTCAACCTAAGTGTATGTAAACTTCTGACTTCAACTGAAATCACTAGAAATGGTTTAAAAGTAAGTTTTAGTTCATTTCTATGCTCTAAATGAATGGGGAATTTACTTCCGAAACCAGTGTGACGTAGTCACTTGAGTACTTTATACACAAAAACAAAGATACAAAGATACAAACAAAAATAAAATAAATACAAATATGCTACTTTAGGTATTTATATCAAATTAGGTATTTCCTTCTGATCCGTCTGACCTGGCATTGACCTCTCAGTGAGACAGATTGGGGGCTGTGGGGATGAGAGGCGGGACCTAATTCTTCCATGCAAGCATGTGTCAATCAAAACAAGTCAGAAAAATATAGTAAAGGGATAAAGAAACAACTGTAAGAGACCCACCAAATGTAGACATAAACACTGGGAAAAATAACAGACTAAGGCAAAACACAGAGGAGGAAATAGATCAGTGTCTTTAATGCTGGAAAGTAAAAAACAAAAACAAAACAAAACAAAAAGAAACAAAAATGGTGTTATTACTAGAAGGTAGCTGGACCGGCTAAAATAATTTATGTCCATCTGGAAGACCGCTGGCTCACCGGGATGCAGTGAGCAGCATGACCACCTCTTTCATGTTCAAGGACATACTGTACATCTAAACCACATTTGAAGTGCAGAACCTGAGCCCCTTGACATTATTGTTAATGTGAAACACATTGGAATTCAAAGGATTCCTGAGTATTGTTCAACACTGTTTATTATTCTGTGGAGTGCCACTCAAAATTAAATGTCCTAGACATGAAATCATCTGTATTGTCTCCCAGGGCAGATAGATAATGGCTGCTGTTGATGGAATACTGTACGTTAATATTTTAGAGGATAATTCAGATTATTTTACCCATTAGCTTTCTCTCCAATTCATACGTTTTAATATGTAACAATTGCATGTTCATTATGATAAATTGGAGCTAGATTAAGAGCCACCTCTGGTTTTCTGCTATAAATTAATTAAAAAAATATTGTGAACTGTGAATCGTGAACTGTGAAATGGTAGGAAATTGAGAAATACTGGTTTAAACTGGTCTGAAGGAGGCAAACAATGAAAACTCAAGTGTTTACTGTATATGCTTAAGTGAGTCCTCAGCACTTCTCAGCAAATCACCAGCTCAGCTGTACGCAAGAACCAACTGATGTGGAATGAAAGCAGCCCAAAGTTATAGAGCGACAGCAACACTCTGCAACACTGGCTTGAGATGTTTTGTCAGTTTGCGGTTTCTCGCCGGGGGCATGACGGCAGTTAACAGCACATCCTTCCAAGGATGTCTGGGTCACCGCTTGCCTGCTTCAAAGGGTTAACCCTGTTCTAGCCCCCCTGTAATCACATGTCGGGCCCCAATGCAGTGCAGGGTCATGTCCATGGATTTGGGTTTCTTTTTCTGACACACCATTCTGCTGAAGCTACATGCAAAGCCACGTGCTTCCAGCCTCCCTACCCCCCCCCCCCCCCACCCCCCAGGCACCCCCGTGCTGCAACGGGTCAGCCCTCTGTTAGGGCACGAGGCCCCCTGCAGTGATAGCCGGGTGCTCCAGTCATCTTTCTTCATGTGGCGCTTCTCAGCAGTGAACGCCAAGGCAAGAGTCACTCTCAGTGTGAGGTCTGTCCAGTCAATTCTGTTCCGTAGGGTGCTACACTAGATAAGTCTGAAAGCGGTAACAATGGCAGGAAGCTGAGGCTGAGAGCCACCCTACTGTATGTGGGGATGTGGGCGCAAAGACCCAAGGTGTTTGAACTTTCACCTCATAACCCCTATGAGGCCACATTGGTTGTGTTTGTGGTTTTTTGTTGAAGAGAACATGCGGTCATTTCTTTTCAAGTCACACCTCACCAATAAATCCCCCTGGCCAAAGCAAGAGAACACTGCGAATCAGCAGGGGGCAGTGAAGCAGTTTTTCATCTATTGCATCAGTTACTAGGATACCTCAGGCATTGTAAGCAGTTGTAAACAATCAGTGAGAGCAATGGCTGATCACCTGATATGCGTTTTGGTGTTTACTTTATTGCCTTTATATCTGCCAGCACTTTGAGGGGTGGTTATTGCACCATCACCGCCAGGGAGTTGCCAGCTACAGATTAAATTTCAGTTTTGTACATAAGTCTTGCACTCATTAATAAATGCAAATTCAAAAGTCCTGCTCCATTGATCTTTGGTTGGTAAGTTGGTATGAATGGTAAGTAACCTAAGCGATGTTACATGGTGACAAAGTTTGTTGGGCTGTGAGACAATATCCCTTTTCCAGAAATAGAGCTCTTTTGAAATATCAGTTGTCTTGGTTGTTGTTTTGTGCAAAAGTGAAGTGAAAAAAACTGTGTTTGTGAAGTGAAAAAAACTATGTTTGTGAAGTGAAAAAAACTATATTCACTTTGACAGGCCAACAACATTTGAATCAATTTATTTGATGGTTGACAATAAGCCATATCATATACGCCCCATTTCAAAACACCTGTGATGTTGCGTTTTAATGGACTGAAAATGGACTAGTTTGCACATGGTCGTTACCTGTCTACAGACAAATGCAAGTCAAAGTTTTACATAAATCAATGATTGGATCTTGGGAATACAATATAGCACACAAGCAAATAACATGAAGCAGGTCCAGAAGTGACCCGTCACCACCACATGGGAATACCTCTTGAGGTTTTAGGGTGGATTATTTCTGGCAGCCTGAGTCAGTCATTGAATCCTGGGTCTTCCCGAGGGTCATGTGTACATTCCACTTGACTGAATCCTAGCAACTCACACCCCTTGCAGCGGAGTTATGCTGCTGATTGAAATGGACATACACGCAACTCTGGGGCCATCTTGGCAACATCACTCTTTGTTCAAATGTAGCTTCATACGCTCGGGTGATCACATCACTTGTGGCCATAAGTGTATAGTATGTTTTGAGAAAATCACTTCACTTGCAATAAGTGTCACCTAAGTGGAAATCTTTGCCACCACTACGTTTGCAGTCCCCAAGTACTATGGGATTAATACAGATACAGTCTAGAGTACATTTTACTCTGGTAGAGTCTACTTGAACCCTCTTGAACTCATATCAACTCTGTTAAGAGTTAAATGAGCATTATACATTTTACTGTGCAGTATGAAGGGAGACTTGTGGTTTTTTCCTATTTGGAAATTGGAAATATATTACTTGTGGTAATATGTGGTTCAATAAAAAAATATAACATTTGAAATGTTTAGATGGCAACTCTGTTAAGAGTTAAATGAGCATTATACTTTTTACTGTGCAGCATTATGGGAGACTTGTTGTTTTTGCCTTATATACTTAAACATTTTTCTTCCCCAGTTTGGAATAGGCAGTCGTGTCTGGAGCTATTTCTGCTGCCCTAATGCTGCAGCTGAGGTACATGCGCTCCTCCACTCGCCTGCAAGGTTAGCCCTGCGTGCCTTTCATGTTTTGAATGATAATTATTGGGCCATGAGTGCAATAAACCATTCATACAGAGGGAACATCACAGCTTAATAGCTTATTGCCCCCAACTTCCCTATATTCGTTTAGCACCCCCTCTCCGCTTGTATTATTGTGCATCACAAGCTGTGTTCAATTTTGAGGCATCAAGGTAATCTCTCGCAAATGGAACAGCCTATGAATGCAGCATCTACATCACTATGCATTTACACACTGTCCATGAGAACCAATGTTTATGCTGCAGAGAGCTTATGGTCTGACAGCTAAAGATAACAATCCATGTCATTTTAAACAATTTCTTTAGCTAGCTAGCTTAAGTTTAAAAACCATTTTAAGTGTTTGGGAAAAACGGCATAATTGTTTTTCCTGATTGGTTAAGCCCACCTATAGTCACAGCTAGAGTTCTCTAGCTAAGGTAGGCCTCCATTAACTAGCTGTATGTCAGAAAACATCCAACTGATTACTCAAATGTACTATTACAATTAAAACATATTTTATTTCATATAACTAAATCTCATGGTTGATTTACTACACTTCTAAACCACCTACCGGTGTCCCTGCTTGATCATGCCATTGTTTTGAGGAATATATTAAAATCTCAGTCTAGGCTAAGATCTTAATAAGAATTCGCTGTGGAGTTTTTCAAAGAACTGTGGTGTTTTTTAAGATCTACTGTGCAAGATTTCAATTTCAAATTTCTCAAATAATGTGAAAGGTATTATGAACACTCTGCAAGGATTCAATTTCTCACAGTTGTGTCATAGACATGTCACTTGCTTTCATATTTCCTTTGTTGTGTACTGAGCCTCTGTTCGTTTTAGGACAATCAGTTCAGAAAAAGGAGAAATGGATTATGTGAGTCATTATTGTGATACCCAGGTTTTCTTCCGAGACAGAAATAATATAACACCAAGAAACAAATTTCCCCACTGGGAATGAAGAATGTACAATATTCTTTATATCTGAATCATGTTTTTCTGTGATATCCCAGTAAAAAATGATGGGGCATTATAGAAATAGGTTTTTAAAATACTTTCCCTGTGAAATTGGAAATATATTACTTATGGTAATATGTGGTTCAATCAAAACATATAACATTTGAAATGTTTAGATGGTGATCTTGTGGGTTGTGTAATACTGTATATGTTACCTTTATCTAGCTACCGTGCCTTATGAGTCTATGCTAACACTTTTTGTGTTCACTCACCCTGTAGTCGCTGGCCGTGACGTAGAAGATGGGTTGGAAGGCCAGCCAGATGATGCAGGTGGTGTACATGGTGAAGCCGATGAACTTGGCCTCGTTGAAGTTCTCCGGGCACTTCCTGGTCTTGAAGGCGTAGACAGTGCAGAGGACGATGAGGACGCAGTTGTAGGTGAGGGACACCAGCATGCTGGAGTCCTTGCTGTTGCACTTGAGGGTCACGACATCTCTCCTCTCTGGGCTTATCTCCTTGCGCACGCCCGGCGCCTCCACCAGCAGCCAGACCACCACCACCACCAGCTGGCAGGATATGAGCGCCAGGCAGATGACCACCTGCGAGGTGGGGCTGATGAAGCGCGGCCGCTGGGCGCCGTCCTGCACGCCGTTGAAGATGCGGGCGATGCGGTTGGTCTTGGTCAGCAGGGCTGAGTAGCAGACGGCGAAGGAGGTGCCAAGGCCCAGCCGACGCAGGGTGCAGACGGCGGCCGACGGCTTGGCTATGTATACAAAAGTCATGCTGTAGAGTAGAGAAGAGTAAGTCTTTATTGTCCCATTGGGCAATTTCATTTGTGCTACATCACATACAATTGATACTGACAAAGCCATGAAATTTACTCATTTTATACAGGTAATAACTAATAACCTCTGAGCAGGGGTCAGCAACATGTCTGTGCATGGATACCAGTGTCTGTGGTAAATATGTTGATGTCCAAAACTGCTTATAACACTGTTAATGAATAAATACATCAACAAGTCAATGTGGAAAATAAAGCATTAAAATGCATTTTGTTTGTACCCAGGTACCATTGTATTTGCTTTTTTTTGCTTTTAGAGCAGGAGATGCAGTTCAAGGTTTTTATCAGTGTAAATGTAGTCATTTCAATTTACTGCTCACATGTTTTTGTTATTAGTAATGATAATTACAAAGAGGAGTCTTTTTTATAATAAGGAGCTTGAAAAGAATTCAGAATTTCAGTTGACTACTGCAATTACCATGTTCAGTTGACTAGTCAGTCCGTAACTCTGAGGTTTATATCTCAGGGGTTCTCCAGTAATAACTGAAAACTGAAATTAAAATGTAAAAAATGAAACTATAATTGTAGCCACTAGCCAGCCACCAAGCCACCCACCCCATACCACAGCAGGCAGCTTAGGCTAGCTGCCGGTTACTACAGGACCAGTGTGGAAGTGCCAGGCGCCTGGAAGCAGCCGTACCTGTAGCACATCAGGACCCCCAGCAGCAGGATGTAGGAGAGCTCGCGCCCGCTGGCCTTCACCACCGGCGTGTCATTATTCTTAGCGAACAGGCCGACGACGACGAGGGTGCACATCATGCCCAGGCAGGAGATGGTGACGGGTCCGACGGCCCAGGCGTCCTCCCAGTGGATGTACTCCTCCGGCAGGTCGTAGCAACCGCTCAGGTTCTCCAGCGGCCACTGGCCAAAGATGCAGTCCATGCAGGTGAACTCATTCAGCAGGTACTGATAGGACTGGCAGGGGATGCAGATCCAGCAGCAGACGTCTCCGGGCTGCATGCTCTTTATTTCGTTCTTCTTGCAGGGGTCGCTGCACTGAGAGGTGGGTGCCGCCTGATTGGCCCAGGAGACCAGGCTTGTGTTCAGTGTGAGGCCCTGGGCCCAGAAGCCCACTTTTTTGTAGACGTACTTGCCGTCCTCCTGGTGGTAATGGAATATGTTGTAGCGGCTAATGCTGTCCCCATAGGCGTCAAAGCGTACCATGTTTTCTGTGTCTGCCGGGCGGAAGGGGGCTAGGAGAACAGAAACACAATTTGGCGGCAGCATTACGTGATGATGAAAGTCCAGTCGCCTCTGTCTGCCCTCATTGTTTTTTCCGCCCTCATTTTCACATCAGTAGTAGGTCAGCATGTCAGGTCAACATTGGGCCAATTTGTAAAACTGCTCAATTGGTTTCTTTGCGTAATGGATTTTTGCACAAAGGGATCTCGGATTTTATCTCCTAAGCCCACGCTGATGTGCCGTGCTATTGCTCTGCACAGCCGCTCTTTAAAAATCCATAAGCGCGTCAAATAACTGCCGCTCACTGGGAATCAAAACCACCCGACTTCAGCCTTTGAATGTGAAAAATATTGCAGTCTTTCCTTCGCTGATACCTGATACAATTCTAAGACCCTGTGCATGTGCAACAAGAGGTGAGAGACTGGTGAGTGACTTCATGCACGAATGTTAGCAGCTGCCCTGTAACTACAAGACACGGGTCTGGTAATGATAATGCACCTTGCTGGTGAAATAACACACTGCCTTGATACAATTAAGACCTCTAATACACCACGGTGCATCTCACTGTAGGAAGATTAGGACCCTAGAAACCTATAAAAAAAATAATTCCTGCAATATTAATCTTGTTTCAAATTTCAGAAACGAGATTGAAGGATTACAAAGGCGCCTCTTTTTCTTTGAATGCAGGCACCCTGGGAACCAGTAAAGAAAGATTTTAGCAATATTATTATTTTTTCATATGTCAGAAATGAGATTGGAGCAGATACAATTGCTAAAATTCCACAAGGCATGAACATGTGGCTTGTGGTTCAATGAGGTTATCTTTATGGTGTAATATCAATGTAAAAGATGATTGTTCAGAGTCTAAAAAATGCTAGGGTAAAAAAAGAGGCATCAAGTGTTATTGTTTTGTTTTATTATAACAATAAGCAGATGTTGAAAGAAAAACTGTGGGAAATCCACTTCTTGACATAGAGGATGCTTGCTAATACTTTGCATTTGAGAAAAAGTGTGACCAAATTTGATACAGAGCACCTAATTGATGATTAATGTTTCATCTCTGCAAATTGAATCATCACAAATAGTCTTCAAGCCCAAAGGAAAACAATTCAAACCAAAAATCCTCATTCAAGACTGCTGTTTGTTTTGAATTGGCCTAATTTACTTAGATTAATGATTAACTGCTCCATTATATTTAGAAGCCATTTTAGGACATGCTTGTGGTGACTACACAATCGGCTGATTATTCCCCAGTGGTAATGTCATTTGAAGTGCTTTATATCAAACTGACTGTATGATTGATTGATCAGGGAGATGGCAAGTGACAAGATCATATTACAAAATGGGTGTCACAGCCATGCCCATTTATAGGTAGGGATATGGTTATCTTGTCCTGTCATATTTCTCTCATCAACAACAAGCCAATGAACTACTGGTCTGCAGTGCCGAAAGCGAGCTGCAGAAAGAGCTCTATTAACAATGTTTACAAGATCCCATCTACCACACTCACCGTCAAACTTGGTTTTCAGAATGAACTCCCTGTAGAACCGTTTCCCGTTGCCAGGCTTCATGGCGTCGCAGACCTTGGTGGTGTTGGGACACACGGCCTGCCTCATGTTGTGCAGGGCATGGGCCATGGCGTAGACGGCGTTCACCACGAACATGATCTTGGACTCCTGCTCGAAGGTGCCGTCCCGCAGGGAGCGCCGGGCGCAGGCGGGCTCGCGGAGGCTGCACTGGAAGCGGTGCTCCCAGAATTCCCGGAACCAGGGGTTGCGAGTGTTGTTGTATGGGTCCAGCTTGGTGAAGTAGTCGGCGAACTCGCGGATGGGGTAGGAGGCCAGCTCGATGGTGAAGGCCCCGTTGGCCACCAGCTCGCTGCCCCTGACCACGCTCTCCTGTGCCCCCCAGCCGTCGCTGGCCACCCAGATGAAGGACACGTTCATGCGGGTGGCCGCCACCAGGAGCTCGCGGGCGTCCTCGCTGCGCGTGAACATGATCACCACCTTGGCGTTGGATTTCTGCAGCAGGGAGCGGATCACGGCCTCGTAGCTCCAGCGGTTCATGGAGCGACTGACCTTGGCGGACGTGGCGATGCAGATGTTCCGGGCGCGGGCCTCCTGCTGGAAGGCGTCGATGCCCGTCTCGCCGTAGTCGCCCTCGGAGGCCACCGTGGACACGTAGGTCCAGTTGAAGTAGTGCAGGATCTCCGCCATGGCCTTCGCTTGGTAGAAGTCTGGCGGCACGGTGCGGGCGAAGTAGTCGTAGCGTGTCTTGTCGCTGAGCTTGGCACTGGTGGAGGCGTAGCTGATCTGGGGGATCTGGAAAAGTCTGAGCAGGTTGGCCACCTGAAAGGCAGGGCGGAAGAAAGGGAATTAAGCAATGATGGCAATACAGCACCCTTTTAAGCAACTTAGTATGCTTTTTAAAAAAAACAAAAAACTAGAGAGAAAAAAAATAACACAATGGAACCAATTTGGGGGAAAAGTCTGGAAAAATTATCCCCGGGCCCCTTAAAAGACGATCAAGCTGAACTCCTTGGAAATGGTGGCAGGCAGATCCAAGTGCATAAGAATGACGCAAGCAACTAAACAAAGAAATAAGACGGCAAACATTTCACAAATGTCTCACAATCTTCTTCCCATTGTAAAATCCTGTACGCCGCCTTGAGAAGCAATCAGTCTCGCCCTGGCTGTTAGCCGGGAGTCCCCCTTCCCACTAGGAAGTGCCGTTTTTATTTTTTCACAAGTGTTCATCTCTATGATTGTCTAGCAGGTGCCTGAGGCGCCGGAGGCTCCTGAGACTCCCACATTTCCAATCCCCTCTCTGTCAGTTAACATCTAAAACTGTCTACCATATCCCGCTACCATATCCCGCTATTTCACAATGAGGCACGAAACTGATGCGGCTAAAAAAAAGATGAACACAAACAACAATGGCAACAAAATACTGATAAGACACAAAGTATCGTATGCTCGTCGGATTTCTCGTCTACTCTTTAGCTGAATGTAATTAAGCAAGATGTCCCGGGGACAGGTAAAACCCTCCTCTACAATCTGTCATCTAAATGATAGCCTCAAGTAGGACGGATGATTTTCTGAGTCATAGATCATCATCTGAGTTTCACAATGCCTTTTTTATCTCACCGGGTCTTTACTAATCTTTGAATTATTAGACAATTATGCAATAAGGAAAGAGTGACCATCATTAATATTTGCAGGATCAGATTGCTCTGAGAAATTTCCTGTAGTTACAATCAGTACTGTTGCAATAGTATACATATGTTATAACCCATTTCAGTAACCTTCTGTTTTACTGAGATGGAAATAAACATGACATTGCAACATTTATTTTTCTAATTTTGGACACCTTGGCCTCCATATTTTTTACATTTTACTTAAATGTATTAATGTTGACTAACCATTGGCAATGGTTAATAACAATGTATAACAATGTGTAGTGCAGTTATTCATTTCTTAAATATGTATAACTATAGACTACCATATTATAAATATTCTCCAGTCTCCTGAAACTCAATATTATTTCAGTACGAGATCAAAATGTACCACCTGATGTTGTGTGTGCTGACATTGAGGTGAAGGGAAAAACAGCTTTATAGTGAGAACCTGCAGTAACACCTCCCAGCTACAGAGACTCTGTCATGGGTTTCGACCCTTTTTCCCATGCGGTCGTTTTCCTCGTTGGCCACGCGAGGGTGCTGCCCTTTTGGTGGATGCTTGCTCCACCCTGCTTTGATTGCGGAGCTTCTGTCAGCATCCACACCTGTGCGTGGTCACCTTAGAGCTATATAAGCCTCCCGTTTCCTTCATTCGGGGCTTCAATATTGTTTTGTACTGTCTGGTATTATTTGTACTGTTTAGTGTGTGGTATTATTTTGCCCTTTGATCGCTTAGCCAGTATGGCTAGGTTGAGGTATTTTAGGAGACCATTTTTGCTCCCTTTTGTTTTATTGGAGTTTTGCGGGACTTGCCTATGTGCGTTGAGCTTTAAGGTTAAATTCCTTTTTTCATGCTCGTTTCAGTCACCGCTTCCTGGTCCTTCATTTTTCTCGTTACCTTTCCTCTTACTGAGATGTAGGGCTTTATCCATATGGTGAGTCAGGGTGTTATTTGTTATTTGTACCATTTGTGCTACTCGCCTATTCTAACGTCTCATTACTGAGGCAGGGCGTTTATTATTGCTGGCTCTTTAGTTACTTAGCTCATAGAAGTATGGGACTGCAGATCTCTGCTCTATCTGCCTGTAAAATGTTTCTCTCTCCTGGGAGATCGGGCATTTAGGCTTCTACTTAGTTACTTAGCTCGTAGAAGTATAGGGTAGCAGTTATTTGTTCCATTCGCCTTGTTTGGTTTTCTTACTGAGAAACCAGGCGTTTGAGCTTCTACTCATTTTCGTGTTACAGTGAGCCGGTTAGTAGCTTCGGTACGTTTGTTCCCTGTTTTGTCTCCTTCTTGTGGACTACGTTTCCCCTTTGTTGTGAGTCAGGGTTTTTTATTATATTGTTATTTTCTATCCACCTCGTGTTAGTCTTTTAGCCGGTAAATGTCCGGTGCAGCTGTCCTGTTTCGCCCTTTTTACTTGCGGGACGATTGTGTTCGGAACTGTAGTTCTGTTGGTTCTCCGGGTATGTCTCTCCTCATATGGAACTTGGGCGATTTTGTTGACATGTTTGTGTGTGACTGCGAGTCTATGAAAGTAGCCTTGGAACGTCTCTGTTCCTTTCGCCTCCTCATATACTATCGTATTATTTTGCAGTGTTTGTTGACTGTGTGTTTTATTTGTGCGTTTATTATTTCTGGCTCTTTCTTTAGTCACTTTGCTCGTAGAAGTATGGGAGCCCAGTGCCTTGTTCCATTAGCCTTGTTTGGTTTTCTTACTGAGAAACCTGACGTTTGCGCTTCTACTCATTGGTGTGTGACAGTGAGCCGGTTAGTAGCTTTGGTATGTGTGTTTCCCTGTCTTGCCTCCTTCTCTTAACTACGGGGTTTCCTGTCCTAGTGGCCTAGTGCTTAATGAATCCCCTTGCTGCGTTTGGCCCCTCCTACCTCACACGTCACGCCACCAATACAGACTCTTGCTTTCAGTGTTTTCTGAAACCTGGAGGAAGCCTGGATTCAATTACTTGCCTCCTCTTTAATTCTTTAATTCAGTGTCTTATTCATTACAGTATTTATTTTGTTGCCCACACCAAATAAAATGGAACATTATGTTTTTCATGCTGAATGCGGAGCTTACATTTGCCGTGTGTTTGATGATGGCACAAATGATCATGTTCAGCAGCATGTTTATTTTTGCTCTTTAATAAACACGTTTAATAACATGTTTAATAAAGGTCTTGGGCAGCTCACTAGAAAAACAAGCAGTTGTGAAATTTTAAGAGTTAAACTGTTACATAAATCAAAATAAAGCAGGAACAAACAAGTGGATGCACTTTTGCACCTCGTCAGCTCAAACCGGCACACTGCAGTAATGTAGCCAGGCGCACCCTGTCAGAGTTTGGGGAGCTGATGTGCATTTCTGAATCTGAACATTTTGAGAGGATTTATTGCACCGAGTCATCTTTAAGTGCCATCCAATCAAGAAAAAAACCTTCCGGAACAATCCACGTGTGATTATTACTACCTATACACATACAAGAGAACACTGCTCGGTGGGAAATACACCAAAGTCCCCATCTGGGTGGGAACTAACCGCCCTCTTACCCACAATCTACAGGGGTGGTGTCAGCTTTGGTAATCACATTGCAGTGGTTGCTCCACTACTTTAGTATAGCTCAACAGCTACCCACTCTATTTCCCTATCCAATTAATTTCTACAGGAGTCCAATTAAGTCGGGAGCAAAAGAAAGATATCTTCAGGAAACAAAGTAATTAATATTAGTACTGTGTGCTCCCATGAGTTTTTTGCACTCTGCTCCAGTTCAGTTTTTCCTCAAGCTGATGGATATTACGTGAAAATGGCTATGCGCTGAACGAGCTCAGACAGACCAAACAAACATTGTTCAGTTCCAGCATCCATAAAGAGGGCTCATCCACATTTTTGACAAAAAAAAAAAATATATATAATTTTTACAGAGGCTTGTGAGACTTAAATAAGCAAGAATGAAGCATAAATTGAGGAAAGATAAAGCAAAATCACCTTACCTAAATTGCCATAGAAGCAAAAGTGCATCCCTCTGGTTTAAGCCATCCAAAGAAATGATTTGGTATCACAGTGATTCTCCTACTTTAGATTAACAGTGTTCTGTTATGACACACTTTATCACCGCCGTCCATGGCAACCGATTATCTCCATCAGACCTACTGTTTTAGCCTTAAGTCTTAATTCGCTACTGATTAACAACGATATTCTTCCCTTTGTATTACAAGTCACAACCCATTTTATGACAAGTGATGGCTCTTTTTCTCAGTTCTCATCGGCGACAGAACATTCCAGACTTATGTAAAGCGATTATCAAGTGATCATTATTTTTATCATCATTTTATCACAAATTAATGATTTATTAATCCATGATGTAGACAAGACGTTTCTTATTGCTGGAATATTACCCTTTTTTTTATCATCAGAGAATGTGCTGCAGTATGAAATATGAAATGGATACTTAATGTTGGTCACCATTCTATTACACAACATCAAGGAAACAATAACAGCAGAAGCAATTACAGCATGCATGCATACATAAGACTACAAACAGTGCCACTACTAGCAGTAAACGGCTATTACATAATGCATCGAGTAGTATTTTCATTATCCACATATATTAGTTCCACAGAAGTGTTGATGTTAGTTGTTATTATAATTTTTTTACTTGGATATGTATGTGTGTATGTAATGTATATTTACATATGCTTAAGATATCTTGACATGGGAAATGAGCAATGCTTTGCCATTGAAATGACAGCGACATGATTTGCAAGAGTAAAAACACACCCTTTCATTATCTATCTTAATTACATCATAGGAAGAAATATCAAAGATATTCCAGACATACCAACTTCAAGTATTTTGAGCATTAGTCAGTGTAAAAACATTAATATGATCATAAGCATTAATAGTTATTATTATTATTATTATTAATATTATATCCATCAAAACATTGCCTTCTTATGAAAAGACAGGACATCTATATTTGGCTTTGTGTTTCACCCTGCACAAAGGCTTTGCAGTTACTCAAGTGACCACAGTTCAATGTGAAACATTATGAATTATGTACTGCTGCAATGTTGGATATCTTTGTACCAGGAGGAAACATTCTTCAAATAAACTGTTGGCATTTCCATGTAAAATGGAAAAGCTGGGAGAAATGTTTACTGCATGCTGCTCTGAGGTGATCCCACATAATAGGGTAGCCCCATGTACTCTGGACCCTCACAGGAAAAAAACTGTATAAGACTTCTCTTATTCATGGTGCAACATCTCAAAAAGCCAACCTGATCTCATGTGAATTCGGCAATATGTACCGATTGTTAGTGTCTCAAAAAATGGTACCTGTTTCCGAATTTTGCACAAGCACCCCCATGAGCCTGTACTGGGAACTACTGACTAATGCTCAGTTGTAGAGTGTAAGGAGATTTTGTGAAAGATACATAGTGAGAGAGAAGCTTGTGATAGAAAAATATAGTTGTGCAAATATAAATTCCTTAAATCTTAACAGTTCGGGCATGAGCCCGAGTTACGTGAACTCCTGTGAGGTTATGTTTAGGGGTTGTGGGTGGGGTACGGGAATCACGAACTCACGCAGGGCGTGTCTTGCCAAGAAAAGCAGTGGGACGTGTGACGTCATACACTACTACCCTCACACGTGATGTTTTCGGCCTATCACAGCCCCTAGCTTGTGCAAAATTCGGAAACAGGTACCGTTTTTTGAGACACTAACAATCGGTACATATTGCCGAATTCCATGAGATCAGGCTCCAAAAAGCTGTAAAGGCAGCCATAGAGGACTCTTCAATAAATTACTTGAAGTAGTTCCCAAATTAATAACATAATGCAAATACCTTTCAAATTTAGATGATATCTTAGCATTTAAAGGCACTCTATAAAGAGTGACTTTACAGAGATAAAGTACATTTATACAGCTGGATATTAACTGACACAATTCCAGTTAAATACCTTGCTGAAAAGTATAACAACAGTCTAAGGTACAAACCCAGTTCTGTATCTATTATACTACACTGCCACCCTACAAAAGGTACGTACATTTATGGTAGCAATTAGTGGTTGATAGTTTAATGTATAATGTAAATGTTTAGTATTGCTGTTCGCCAAAATTAAATCCTCACACACACATTGTGAAAGAAGTGCTTTCAGCATGAATTATCTCATTAAGAAATCCCAGCAGAGGAGACTGGGATTTGCGCATGTAAAGTCTTTATATAAAGTGGATTATTTTTAGGAAGCCTCACTTCAAACAAGTGGGAGGATGAAATTATACCCACTGTCTAGGATCTGCCATGACCTTGTTTCAAATGAATGAACTCAGAGCCAGTACAGGTGGTCTATCTCATGCTTTCCATCTTGAACTGTCTACAGAATTTCTGCAGGATGATTATGCTTTTGAAAACACTGAGTTGTTTATGGATTAAATATGGCAGTGCATTGTTATTAGATAATTGCAGTTGTATTTGTACTTGTATTTGTATTTGTGGTTGTGCAGATGTGATGTCAACACATCTAGAGTGTAATAAAGGTTGTCGACCAGGGGTGGTGGAGGGGATTCTCTGAATGATTACTTCTCTAGTTTTATGGTAACCATCTTCTGCATGCAGAATATCTCTGGTATCTCAGGAGGGATTCAAAGTCTGAAATGGCCTGGCCCTCACCCATGGAGATGTCATGTCATTTTTCTACATGAAAATTCCATCTGCTGGTCCCATAAGACTAGCATGGTGTGCTGCCACACCACAGTGCCACACACAGGTACACGCATACACACACACACACACACACACACACACACACACACACACACACACACACACACACACACACACACACACACACACACACACACATATCAAAAACGTGAAAAAAAAAATTTGCAAATATTTTCATGAATATAGTACATGCATAAAATATCAGAGCTTCAGAACAGAGCAATATCTGTCAGTGAATGTGAAGGAGAAGAAGAAGAGGATTATAGAAGATTATAATGGTAATGAAGACAATAATTCTGTGATAATGATAATGATGATATCCCTGCCAAGTCCTTTGTGTTTCATCTGGGCTGAACTATGTCCTCTGAACTATGGTTGCCAGGCAGCACTGTGGTTGCTAGGCAACTACATCTGCTCTAGTCCACTTAGTCCAGTTGGAGGAATGAACTTCTCAAACCTGAAGAGAAACATCTGTCAATAATCATTCATCTTTTGCCCTGTGACATCAATCTGGAAATGTAAACAAATTTAAAGTATTGTGCAGCAATTACAACTGTTGTGCATCTTTAATCAATATAGCATTGCTGTATCTGTATCTTTGGAGCTAATTAGATCCCTTTACTCACTGGGATAAGTCAAATAAACAATTATATAATAGCCAAACCTGGTGAGAATTCCCATATATATGTTTTCCAAAGACCAGAATTTAGAAATTCCACTTCCAAGAAATTTCACTTCCTCTGAAGAGCGAGGAGTGGGGAACGAGGAGGCTCCTGGAGGGTGCTTCAGTGAGGAAACAGAAGTGTAGCCTTTGCGGAAGCCTTTTCTCAGAGCGCGTGACGTGTATAAATTATCCATCACTCTTCACGTCTGCCATGTCGCAGGCACACCCCTACACAAATGCAATTTTACTGTTCCTTTCCATTTATTATCAAGCGCTAATTCATAATGGCACTCCTTCTTTATAACTAACAAAAGCACCGTTTATTCATGAAAAAATAAGCTAAAAAGCATAAGCATGTGAGCATAATATGACGCTGACGCTTGATTGAGCAAGGACGTTCCATTTGCCTAATGCATGTTGCCTCATTTCCTCCATCCTCATATCTGATCCTTGAATCCTTTCTTCGCGCCCTTCGTTGGATGGAGCTAAGGAGCGAGGAAAGGACGCGAGGAAAGGATGCAAAGATCAGATGCTCATGAACAGCTTTATGAATATAATTACTTAATAGAGTGTGCTTTATTGTTTTATATATTTATTTGTCTTAGAACATGATGGCTCATCAATATAAGCTTATTTTTCATCCTGTGCAATTCTATATGATAGTAGACATTAAATAATGTTTCAGGTGATGTGTGCCCTATAAAATAGGTATATTTTTATATAGAGTGTACATACATGAGGTGTGCCAATATATGACAAACTCAGTGTGTGGATGTGGATCTTCCCCTATGGAAAAATAATATGCTGCAGTATATTGTAAATATATCAAAATTATCTTCACAATATATTTAAAATATACTGCAGTATATTACATTTCCATAAGGGTTAACAATTAGCATCTATATTATTAATGTAATGAGCAATGCGATTGAGGTATGGACATAGAATACCTGAGCAGCCCTAGCACAGTCAGCCAGCATTGCAGACCTCTGATTTCAAATGAACTTGAAATACATGGATGTTTCTGTTATAGATACAGTGAGAAAAAATGTGTTAATCACAGTTGCACAGTTATAAATATATCCACACTATGTTTATAGCCCCCGCTTAAGGGTTATTCTGGAAATATCTAATGAAGTTTCACCTCCTCTCTAAGAAAAGTATTTATTTATTTATTTGTTTGTTTGTTTTCCATATCAATTGCATAATATGACAAAAAAATGTTCCTGTTGTCAATGAAAGAGGATAATTGAGTCCTCATGGCGGGTCCTGACAGTCCCCAAGCAGACATTCTTCCCCAGCATTGTGCATTCATAACACTTGCCTCCCTTCTAAATTACATTCTGATTCATTAATTAACGAGCACCGCATTTTGAAAATGTGCTAAAACTTCCAGCCAGAAATAACATGCTCAGAGAGTCCCTGAAAGACGCTGCATAATAAACAGTGTTTTTTTTTTGAAGTCCGCACCAGAGAAGCCCTCCCACATCCCCACCCCCCCCCCCCCCCCCCCCCACCCCCCCCTGTAACATTTCTGTTGATGTTTTCTGCATGCAGCCCATCTTTTCATTACAAAGGAGGATTTTCTTTCTGCCTGGAAGAAACACATCAGAGTTGGGTTTTTTTCATGAAGCTACCTGACCAACTATACCTGACTAGCATTGTTTTAGCATTGTCCCTGCAATGTCAGAAAACGGCGTACAGTAGGGGTCCATTTTTGTTCTCCGACAGACAATTAACGTTAATGTTCCACCACTGGGTCATATTTGCAACTTTGAACTCTACTATAAAAGGTTAAAGGGTATCTTTAGAGGCACGTCCCCAGTGAGAAGCCATTGTCCCCCTATAGGTACAATATTTGCACATTTTCTCTGACAGTGTGTTACCCTCAGCAATGGTATTGTTTGTTTCTTTTCACTTGGGATTGTATCGGAATTTAACTGCACAAACAAGCAATTTGCAAGAAGAAACTACTTCTGACAGAATTTTATGTATGCATATACAGATCCTTTCCAAAAAATTAGAATATCATGGAAAAGTTGTTTTTTGTCCATAATTCCATTCAAAAAGTGAAACTTTCATAGATTATAGATTCATTACACACAAAGTGAAATATTTCTAGCCTTTATTTGTTTCATTTTTCATAATTTTGGCTTACAGCTCCAGAAACCCCCAAAACAGTACTTCAAGAAATTAGAATAGTGTGTCGAAAATCAGCATTTACTTCAGTTATTTCAGAGAATGAATGTTTTAGACTGAGTGTCACACTATCATCTAATTTACTCAAAACACCTGCAAAGTTTATCTCAGTTTGGTTCAGTATGGGGAAGACTGCAGACTTGGCAATTGGCCAGAAGACCATCATTGACACCCTCCAGAAGATGGGTAAGCCACAAAAGGTCATCGCTAAGGAGGCTGGCTGTTCACAGAGTGCAGTGTCCAAGCATATCAATAGAAAGTTTACTGGAAGGGAAAAATGTGGCAGGAGAAGGTGCACAAGCAAAAGAGATGACCGTAGGCTTCAGCAGATTGTCAAGCAAAGACGATTCCAAAATTTGGCGGAGATGCAGAGGGAGTGGACTGAGGCTGGAGTCAGTGCTTCAAAAACCACCACGTACAGACGTATCCGGGATATGGGCTACAACTGTCGGATTCCTCGAGTCAAGCCACTCCACTCATTCTCTGAAATAACTGAAGTAAATGCTGATTTTCGACACACTATTCTAATTTCTTGAAATACTGTTTTGGGGGTTTTCTGGAGCTGTAAGCCAACATTATGAAAAATTAAACAAATAAAGGCTAGAAATATTTCACTTTGTGTGTAATGAATCTATAATCTATGAAAGTTTCACTTTTTGAATGGAATTATGGGGGAAAAAAAACTTTTCCATGATATTCTAATTTTTTGGAAAGGATCTGTATATATATACATAGTCTTACATGAAACTTGAAATGATATAAGAAGACTAAGATGGAGGTTGTATGCTGTTGATTGTAATTGGGAATAACCTGTATAATCAATTCATGTAGAATGTTTTACTGCAGAATGTTAGTGAAGGCTCTAAGAAATCAGCTCTCTAGCAAAGCTGGAAAGTTCCAGAACAGTTTCAGTGCACCTCAGTCTGATCTACGCCATCGGCGTTTACCAAACATGTTCTACAAGGGAAATTAATTTGTATTATAAATTTGTATATATGAATTTCATTCTTTATGAATGTGTTAAAGTTACACAGAAAAAGGTCTAGTGTTCAATCAGCTTCAATGGGATATAGTTTATTCTGATAAAATAAATGTGATCCATATTGGATTATACACACTCTCTTAGAGTTGAATAAGCATTTAACATAAAATTATTAATGGTCTGTCAGCATTGTATATTAAGGTCATAGTTGAAAATTAGAAAATATGTTAACACTGGAATTATGTTTATTGTTACCATGTACTGTAGCTCGAACACATAAAAAAACACATAAGTCTTGTTATAGTCCTGAATTGAGTTCTAGCTAATAGGAACTAGCTTTTCATGCCAGAATGAATGCAAGTAATTTAACAAATTGTAATGACTGAAAAATAGTACTAATATAAAGTATGCTCTGTGAGATTTCACTGTCAGCTTTACCAAGCTTGAGCGTAAATCATGTGATGGCCCTAGAAAATCAAAAGTCATTGTGTCCCATATTAACATAATTGTGCAATTACAATTTGTCACAAAAGCGGCATTCATTCACCAGCGGTGTCTTTTTGTTGCCCCTGGTATTAATCCCAGATGGCTGAAATGCCCGTGCATGTCAGTGTACACAAAAGATCATTCTCAAATAGCAAGGACACCCTCTGCCATGTGTTGTCCCCTTAATATTTGCACGCAACAATTCCATTCCTTCAGCCCAGTGCTCCCCTGAAGCTCGTCAGCAGTGAAAGCACCAGAAGGCTGCATCCTTGCCCCCTGACAAGAGAGGCCTCCTCCCTTCAGTGATGTGGCTGGTCCCTGCCAAGGTTTGTGACATCCTGGTTGCACCCCACAGATGGGATAGCCACTGATTTGGGCCCCCCCCCCCCCCCGGTGTCCGGTGGATTCATTAGCCCCTCGCGCTGTCATGTTCCCTATTCTGAACAGCATAGGACTGTGCCAATGAGGTTACCTTAACAAACCCCTCCATCTCTAATAATTCACACATACTAAGGGCTTTGGAACTGGGATTGTTGTTCGGGGCCAGGAAATAGTTTACTACTTAAAATAGTTTAGCTCAGTAGTAGTGATGAACAAATACATTTATTTTATACACCTATTATTAAAATCTAGCCTATGATATTTTTAGATGTGGAATGAATGTTTTTTTTAAAATATATGTCAAAACAACTGCACGTGTAATGTAACAATTTCAGTGTTTCATTTATCTGAAGTGAATGCCTTAGAAAGTGTTATAAAATATATACAGTATATAGCCACACATACTGTTATCTCAGGACCCACCTTAACCCCTCTCACAACACAGCAGGGGGTCCTCATCCACAGATTTGGAACCCCAGTTTGGGGACCCCCATGCTGCACAAGGTCCCTAACAGCTCAATGAAAGATGAAAGCTCAACTCTTAAACTTTGGTATTTAGCCTGCTTCACTTCTTTGAGTGGTATGGCACTGAAATAGACTGAAAATGAAAGGTGATGCACAGAATGGCCTCCAGACTCCACATATGATGATGCGGATAAATGGCACTCTTCAGCAATGGCAGAGCAACACAAGGATGTGGAGACAGACCCTGTTCAGGTCTATGAGTGTAGAACCATTTTTTTTTATCATGACTGAGTAAAGCACAGAAATGAATGGCAACTCATTTCTAATTAACCTTTCACTAGTTGCATTCAGCTCAAAATGGCAGCCACATCATTGCTCTGATAGTGCATATACGGTCAGAGCTACTCTTCAAATGTGAAGCATAATGCAATTAAAGCTCTTTCAAACTCAGTGCATTCAACTATTTTATTTGAATACAAGTGGGGCTCAGTTCATTTGGAGCTACAGCATATGTGAAACCTTTGGAAGTGTTGTCATCGGACCATTGCCCCAATTAAAGCATTCAAATTGAACCCACTAAAATGGTGACAGGTGGTTTTGGACCATTTAGAACTTAACTCTGTGCATTTGTGAATTTGGTCCATTGAAAATCTATCCAATTAAATACATTCAAGTAAAATTGAAATGAAACTATGAAACTTTGGTTGGAGAAAAATAGATTTGATAACTTCTGCTTGACTGTAAGATTATGCACGGCATTGCAGTGTGAGAAGAAGGCAGATCCATGATCTGAGATCCTAGTAGTCGTGTTGGCAGAAGGGTGAAGGGGCCAGAGGGGAGATTTTCTGTATCATCTCAGACTCTCTATCTCATCAATAGAAGATGACAAAGTTTCTTGTAGAAAAATGGAGTGGGGGGAGAGGGGCCGCTCACTGGCAGACAGATGGAGGGACGATGGCCTTTCATGATCCGTACGAAGGAGTGACATTTGGAGTCTCATCTCGGCAGATGCCCCTAAATGCCAATTGACTCGCGTGACATGCTGAGGGACCGAACAAATGTGGCTCCCCGTCGCCGAGTCAGGAGTCACATCAAACATCATTCACCTGGGAGGAGCCCTAAACAACTCAGAGTGGTGGTTAAGCATGCATGCAGAATCGCTGCAGTATATTGTAAATATATCAAAATTATCTCCACAATATATTTAAAATATACTGCAGTATATTACATTTCCATAAGGGAGGCCCAGTGATGAGTTGAATTAGGCAGTTGAGGCCTTGCAAAGAAAAAACTCTACCCACACTCTAAGACCAGGGGTTGCCGTGGTTAAGTGGTTCTGATGTAACACATGATTGGCACTAATGTTAATGCAATGTGAATGAGCGTTAAGCATTGCACACCTGATTTACTAGCAGAATACTGAGGGACACGTGCAATTCAGACGTCGTGAAGTCCGCGCCATTAATCGATCGCTACATCCAATGTCATGCAGTAGTTATGCCCCGACTGCAGAGGAAATGGATGTTTTCAGCAATTCAGATCCTTCAGATTCTCACAGGGTATTTGACGAACTCCTCTCTGAGAATATCGTCATAATTAAGTGACAAGCATCCGCGCAGATTTGAATACAACTAAATAAGCAATACTCAAAAAATAAGTACCTCCAAAAATCGTTTCGTAAAACGGGGCATGTCTGCGAAAGAAGTGTGAGCTATGTCCCCTCCCACACGGCATCTCCTCTTGACCTCTGTCTCTTTCTGCATAACACATTCCATCCTCCGCATTACAGCTGCAGGCCATGTGAATGCACACGGATTAACGACGAATTGTCACTTGACGGGGAAACAGGCAAATAATGGCCCATTTGGGACCAATTAAAAAAGTCGCTGTAATTGTTAACGAGCTTCTCATCTAGTCCTTTCGAAACACCTGCCCTGTGTTGTAGGGAATGGCGCTGCCGCTATCAACATGTCATCTTATCATCCTTCGTCTCGGAATCTGCCTGAAGGCCTACTGGAAGAAAAAACCCGTCTGCCAACCGAGCATATGGTAAATTAGGTATAAACCGAGCATATGGTAAATTAGGTATAAACCGAGCATATGGCATACAGGTGAGCCTATATTTCTCCATAGCCATGGGACTTATTCTGCATTCGATGTTTTAATTAAAGTTATATTATATCAAACTACTATCATAAAACTCATATGATTTTTTCTGCATGATTGATATCATATAAAATGGGAAAGCATCAGCGCTGTCTTTGCTTTAAGAGCAATAAATAACATTGTTTCTGATGTGATGGTATGTGTAAACGGGTGAAAATCTTTAAAAGGATAATGCAGCACAGAAATTTTTTGTCAGATACTAAAGTTACTTATGATTAACATGTAATCTCTACCCAGTGCATCAGTTTATATGGTTATAGTTGTAGTGCTTGTGTAATAAAAGAGGCAGGTTAAAGAGATGAAGATAAAAAGTACATTTTATTGCTGTAACAGATTCTCCAATAGATTTCAGCAATGAAAGAAGGACGCTATTCTGTATTATTGAACACTCAAACAAATGCAGAGATTAACTGTTGAACTGCTACCACATGACACCAAGCAAAATTATTTAGTATCAAGATTTTAGCCAAAAAAGAATGAATATGAATAAAAGTGTCAACATAAAATATGGCAGCTGATCCAATAATGTTTCTTAGACCTGATGAAAGGTGGAGCCAGTGCCCAAACTGGAAATAATCATAATATGATTTTTGATGTCAATAATAAGCACCTTTTTGTCAAAATGTTTGGACATTGCGCTTTCAGCTCATTAGAACACCAAAGGTTCTGTTTCAAGGTTTGTGGGACATATGCCTCTCATAGTAAAGTTATGTACATCATGTAAGAAATGTGGTAATACTAGACAATTCAATGGTCTATAGAACAAAATTTATTTCACCTGAAGAGATGTTTAAGAGGAAACAGCTATCAAGTGTGACAGAGTGACCATACCTGGATGGAGTGAACGTACTTGGATGGAGACAGAGTGACCGTACTTGGATGGTAACACAGCGTGACCATACCTGGATGGAGACACAGAGTGACCGTACTTGGATGGTAACACAGCGTGACCGTACCTGGATGGAGTTGGCCGTACCTGGATGAGGACACAAATTGAGCACACCTAGAAGAGGACACGGAATGGCTGGACCTTGGATGGAGACACAGAGCGATCGTACCTGGATGGAGACGTCGCTGTAGGAGCCACCGATGACCCCGGAGATGGCCAGCGGGACGTCGTCATGGATGCCGTACGACCCGTCGGGACAGATGTACTCGGTCTCATCCACCTTGGTCAGGGAGGCGCGGACAAACTCCAGGGACTGCTCCAGGGCGTACGTGTCCTTGGAGCAGGTGTCCAGGATGTGCGCGCCCAGCTTGAGGCCCGGCAGGATGCGGCGGTCCTGGTTGATCTCGTCCAGCGCCAGCAGCATGGCCTCCAGCCGCTGGATCCCGCGCTGCTCGTTGATCTTCCCGCAGTCCTCCATGACCTCGCCCTTCTCGTGCACCGGGAACAGGCCCCCGATGACCAGGTCCCCGTCCATGGTGATCTCCCGCTTGGCTCCCGGCGTGTAGCTGGAGGAGGGCAGGGCTTCGGGGACATGGAGGGAGAGCAGGGGGAGCAGGAGGCAGAGCAGCCACCAGGGGGCGTGCTTGACCCTGAGCCTCACGGTCATCGTGTCTGTGGGCGAACTGCGCAGGGGGCGGGGGTGGAGGGTGCACTACGTTCTCAGGGAAAGGTTGGGGCGGCGGTTTGAGTTACAGCACTGCAGAGGCGTAAAAACTTAATGTTTTGTCATCATTGTTTTAATCTTCTTCTGGCGACACTGGCATTTTTTATTTGGTTCTCAAGACCTGGAGACAAAGACAAAGAAAAAAACTAAATGTTGTGTGATGGCGGCATTTATCTACTCTACTCTAGCACTAATTATTTTACATTTCAAGCCAAGTCAAGTCAAGTTTATTTGTATAGCACATTTCATACACAAGGCAACTCAAAGTGCTTTACATAAGACATAGAAAGACATTATATAAAAAGTAAATTATAATTGAACAATGTTAATAAGAAGTTAAAACAGTTATAATAAAACGCAATACTGGTTGGGCCCACAAAACAAATACCCCAACAAACACTCCTACCACATTTCAGAACAACCAAAATAGTTTTATGCACATCATCTGCCTCTGGCTGTAATAATGGTTAAATCTTTCTTTTCATATTATATACACACATGCAATAATTCATGAGTATATATATTAAACCACTGCTGCACTGTTCATCCATACTAAATGAATGCTAAATTATGTAACAATATGTAATATTACGCAATAAAAGTTGATAGATATTTGATACTGGCAATAGATATTTTATTGGAAAAAATCTGTTACAAATTAAAGTAATTTGCAAAGACAAATTCAAATAGTATATCAATAAAGCAGCATTTACAGACAAATGCATGATCTTTGTTTGATTCAGTTTCAAAAGAATGATTAGCGACTGTCCTACCCTGTATAAATTTGTGTAATGACCTTTTTGACGGATTATTGTCACAATATCTACCATGTTTATAGCAGGAGAGCATATCTTCTTTCATGGTTACATCCAGTAGACAGTAGAGACGGACAATACTTTCTAATCCGCATTTAAAAATTCAGAGCAGGTTCCATTATTTCGATCACAACCCACTGTCACGTCACTGTTCAGTATACATTACCGTTTGTAACAATATATACAATTCTGCAACAATAAATAAGAAATAGATGAACACAACGAGAATCAGAATAGAAGAATCTCCTCGGGAATTATATTTAATGAAGTGTGAAGGTTTGATTTATTTTACAAATAGAGGATGTGGCAAGCGTCCAGATAAACAGGATTGTGAATGTCTGGCTTAAAGCCTCTTGTTTCCCCCGTTCCCCACACGTGTGTTCCTGAATTCCTGAGCAGCAGGCAATAGCATTCTCCGGATATGTGAGCTTTTTCTGAAAATTTCCAGAGAGCTGCCGGCCGTGCTCCTGCCAGCCCAAGAGAGATGCTGTCTCTTTCCCTCTCTCCTCCCCTCTGGCCTTAGAAAAACACAGTCCAAATTATCCCCAAAAGGATGTCAAAGACACTTTCAGGTCACATATTTCCAATGTCCCCAATCTCATTGCAATAAAAAACACAGTCAATATACCCACCTACCTGACTCCTAGAGCATCACGGGGATTCCCATGCAGAAAAAAAGAACGTTATTATTTTCTCTCTCTGTACCCTTATAAATTGGTTGTTTTATACAATCAGGGTGTGCATGCATGCGCACATGTATGCACTGTATATACATGTGTAAGCGGGTGTGTGTTTGTGCACAAAATGTATCATTGCTTTAAATTTAAAATTCTATGGAGATCATCACAATACAAATGCATGTATGGCAGGAAATTGCCTTTTTTTATATTTTGTGGCTATATTC
>CM056378.1:101444560-101762060 GCA_029718625.1 Synaphobranchus kaupii | reverse complement strand
TCCGATCTCCGGGAGGAGATTAAAGAGTTGTGCGCGGAGATGAGGAGACTGGCCATTGCTGTTCAACCACGCACTCCAGAGCAACCTGCTAAGCCGCCGGCTATCCCACCCTCCCACCCCATGGGAACCTGGCAATTCCGGGAGCCACAACAGCCCCCCCCGGAGAGGTTCGGTGGTGAGCCGGACAGATGCAAGGCGTTTCTGTTACAGTGTGACTTTGTCTTCCGACAACAACCATTGACATATCCGACTGACGAGCGACGGATTGGCTACGTGATGGGGTTACTCAAGGGGAGAGCTTTGGACTGGGCTACTGCGGTGTGGTCCGGAGGTTCATTTCCTCTCAGCTACATGGTCTTTGCGGAGGAGATCCGCAAAGTGTTCCAGCACGCCTCCAGTGACCAAGAGCCCTCACAGCAACTCATTGCCCTCCGCCAAGGCCTTAAAAGTGCCGCGGACCACTCTATTGACTTTCGGACAATCGCTGCGGCTACCCACTGGAATGACTCGGCCCTTGCGGACTTGTTCCGGGCCAGTTTGAACGGGGTGCTCCAGGACGAGTTGGCCCATCAGGAACCCATCAGGGAGTTCGACGCCCTCGTCCGAGCCGCCATTCGCCTTGATAATCGCTACAGACTTCGTCGGACGGAGAGACCGATTCCGCCCGGTCAGCCGTACCCCAGACGAGTACCTGCCTCACTGACGGAGGAGAACCAGGCTGGGGTAGTCGAACCTATGGATCTTTCCCGTGCCGGAGTTAAGATCTCGCCCGAGGAACGGAGACGTCGGAGGGAGACCGGGGCATGTTTCTACTGTGGGAAGCTGGGGCATTCTCAAACACAGTGCACCGCCTGGTCCAGGAAATCCGAGTCATCCGTAGTAGTGAGGTCTTCAACCCACCAGGAGAGGATCTCCAAGAGCGATACTCGTCCTACCCTCATTGCCACAATCATGCTACCTGAGAAGGAGGTTCAAGTGAGCGTGCTCATAGACTCTGGAGCGGACGCTAACCTTATGGACGAAGTTATGGTCAGAGATCTGGACATTCCCACCCTTCCACTGCCCCACACCGTGAATGCTCGGTCATTGGACGGCAAGATATTCTACAAGATGACCCACGTCACGGAACCCGTTCAACTTATCATTTCTGGCAACCATCATGAGTTCATCCAGTTTCACATCATCCGCTCCCCCAACGACCCGCTCATTCTGGGACTACCCTGGCTTCAAGAACACAACCCCGTCATTGACTGGAAATCCCACCACATTCAAGCCTGGAGCCGTCAGTGTCACCAAGCCTGTCTTCGGTCCGCACCTGCACCTGCCGGGGGCGCACCTACCCCACCTCAAGACACCAAGCTGTCTCTTGAAAACGTGCCAGCCCCCTATCACGACCTGGGCATCGTTTTCTCCAAGACGCAATCACAGACACTTCCTCCTCACAGACCCTATGATTGCGCGATCGAGCTGCTACCCGGTTCCACTCTTCCCTCAAGCCGACTTTACAACGTCTCCAAACCTGAAAGGGAAGCCATGGAGAAATATATTCGGGATTGCCTAGCCAACGGTCTGATTCGCCCCTCTTCATCACCTGTGGGCGCTGGATTTTTCTTTGTCCAGAAAAAAGACGGCTCGCTGCGTCCTTGTATTGACTTCAGAGAATTGAACAATATCACGGTCAAGAACAAGTACCCATTACCCCTGATTGATTCCGCGTTTCACCCTCTATACGAAGCCACCATATTCTCCAAGCTGGACCTACGCAACGCCTACCACTTGGTGCGCATTCGTGAGGGGGACGAATGGAAGACCGCCTTCAACACCTCGTTAGGACACTTTGAGTACCTAGTCATGCCTTTCGGCCTTACTAACACCCCCGCCGTCTTTCAGGCGCTAGTTAATGACGTCCTACGGGACCTATTGGGCCGCTACGTATTTGTGTATCTGGACGATATTTTGATTTACTCCACCAACATCAAGGAACACGAGGGTCACGTCATGCAGGTTCTCCAACGACTTCTGGAGAACAGACTCTATGTTAAGGCTGAGAAGTGTGTGTTCCACACCGACACGGTCGAGTTCCTGGGCTTTATCTTGGAGAGGGGACAAATCAGGGCGGATCCCAAGAAGATCCAGGCGGTCACAGACTGGCCCACGCCTGCCACTCGGAAACATCTGCAACGTTTCTTGGGATTCGCCAACTTTTACCGGAGATTCATCCGGAGCTACAGCCAGGTCGTCGCCCCTCTCACCAAGCTCACGTCTACTGCCATGCCGTTCCGCTGGAACCCTGAGGCTGAAAATGCCTTAAAAAAGATCAAGAAACTGTTCACCTCCGCTCCAATTCTGGTGCACCCCGACCCCACTCGTCAGTTTGTCGTGGAGACTGATGCGTCCGACACCGGAGTAGGGGCCGTGCTCTCTCAGGTTTCCCCCACTGACAACCTTCTACACCCCTGCGCATTCTTCTCCCGTAAGCTGTCTCCAGCAGAGAGGAATTATGACGTGGGAAACCGTGAGCTACTCGCTGTCAAACTAGCACTGGAGGAGTGGAGGCATTGGTTGGAGGGCGCCGAGAAACCATTTGTGGTCTGGACCGACCATAAGAATCTGGCGTACCTACAGACAGCCAAGAGGTTGAACTCCCGCCAAGCCAGATGGGCCCTGTTCTTTGGTCGGTTCAATTTTTCTCTGACCTACCGCCCTGGTTCCAAGAATGTCAAGCCAGATGCTTTGTCCCGACAGTTCATGGCCAGTTCCGAGCGAGAGGCGCCAGAGAACATCCTCCCTGGGTCCTGCACCGTTGCTTCGGTGTCCTGGAGGATTGAGGCCATTATCAAGAAGGCGCTACGTGATGAGCCCGATCCCAGGTCCAATCCCGGTATATGCCTTTACGTTCCCTTCGCCGCCCGGACACATGTCCTCCAATGGGCTCACTCCTCCCTCATGTCCTGCCATCCCGGCTTTACCCGGACCCTGGCTGTTCTCAAGAGAAGGTTCTGGTGGAACTCCATGATCCCCGACACCAGGCGTTTCGTCAAGGCCTGTACCACCTGTGCCAGGAGCAAGGCCTCTCACCAGGCCCCAGCTGGTCTGCTCCAACCTCTGCCAGTGCCCAGTCGCCCTTGGAGCCACATCGGGGTGGATTTCGTGACCGGACTTCCCCCTTCTGAGGGCAACACCACCATCCTGACTGTGGTCGACAGGTTCAGTAAGGCGGCGCACTTCATCCCCCTGCCTGGATTGCCCACTGCCCAAGAAACCGCGGATCTACTGGTCAAAGAAGTGTTCCGGATCCATGGCATTCCCGCAGACATTGTCTCGGACCGTGGCCCCCAGTTCATCTCCCAGGTCTGGAAGGCATTCTGTTCGGCTCTCGGAGCCACCTCCAGCCTCACGTCAGGTTACCACCCCCAGTCTAACGGTCAAACCGAAAGGGCCAACCAAGACCTCGGAGCTGCTTTACGTTGTGTGTCGGCCAAGAATCCCACTTCATGGAGCAAGATGCTCACCTGGGTCGAGTATGCACACAACGCCCTGCCCTGCGCCGCTACTGGAAAGTCCCCATTCGAAGTTTCCCTCGGTTACCTACCCCCACTGTTCCCCGATCAAGAGGCCGAGATTGCTGTTCCCTCCCTTGCCACCCACATGCACCGCTGCCTCAAGATCTGGAGAGACGCCCGGGCCGCGCTATTGAGCACAGCTGAACGGAATCGTAGAGTCGCTGATCGCCACCGCACTCCAGCCCCTGAGTACAAGCCTGGCGATTCAGTTTGGCTCTCCTCTAAAGACATTCCCCTACAATCCACTTCCCACAAACTGCAACCCCGTTTCATTGGTCCCTTTAAGATTCTGAGCATAATCAATCCCACCTCTGTCAAGCTGTCTTTGCCCCCTTCCCTTAAGATTCACACCACGTTTCATGTTTCCTGCATCAAGCCCTATTCCACTGACCCCCTTTGCCCTCCTGATCCCCCACCCCCTCCTCCCCGTATCATAGATAACCACCCGGCCTTCACTGTTAAGAAGCTACTGGACATTCGCAAGCGAGGCCGGGGGTTCCAGTATCTGGTGGACTGGGAGGGGTATGGCCCTGAGGAGCGTTCCTGGATCGCTCCCAGTCTTGTCATTGACAAGTCTTTGATAAGTGACTTTCACCGTGACCACCCTGATAAACTGTGTAGACCGTCAGGAGTCGGTCGTTAGGGGGGGGGGTCCTGTTACGTTTCTGCCATGTTCATGCCACGTTTCATGTTTAGTTATTGTCACAGTTTATTTTTCTGTTCTTGTCATGCTTGTGTTCTGTTTATGTTACGATGCAGTTTATTTAGCATACATATTTCCGTGTTTTTCTGCAGCCTTGCATTCATGCTGTTTTCCCTCTCTCTCTTGCTGTCACTCAGCCTTCCCTAATTGTTTCATTTTCCCGTGTCTATTTACTAATCTACTAACATTAGATCAGGATTGGGTAATACTAACTCTCTAACCATGTGTTCATGTTTACCTTACGTTTCTTGTGCATGTCATTTACTAATTTACTAACGCTAGGTCAGGATAGGTTTATTACTAACGATTACTAATTATCTTGTTACCTCGTCAGCTTTCCACACCTGATTCCCCTTCGCATGCTGCTCTCAAGCTAAGTGTCTGCACCTGTCTACACCTGCATATAAGCTCAGTGTTCATGTCTTGTCTTCGCGAAATTGTTGCCTGTTAGTTTACTACTGTCACTTTTGAGCGTTATCCATTGTCTGACTTTTGTTATTGATCCAAGCCTGTTTACTGACCATTGTTACTGCCTGCCTACCGTTTCTACTGCCTGTTTTTGACCACGAGTTTTGCCTGCTGTCTGTTTGTACCTCTGCCCCGCGGATAGGACTTCGGTCTGACTCCTGCAACGTCCCACGACCTACGAACTCTGCTTACCCCTGTATTGTACTTCTGCTCCGCTGACAGCTACTCTGGTTTCTGAACTTGTGCATGGTGTACCGATTCCGAGACTGCCTTCTCCTTCGGTACTATACTTTGGTTTTTTGGCTGGATTTTCTGTGGATGAACTTTGCTTGTGTGACTACGATTTTTGGATTTCCCCATAATGAAGCCCTTGCGGGCATTTATTATTACGTCCGTGTTCTGAGTCGTGCATTACGGGTCCAACCCGCACACACCTGTCTCACCGTGTAGCACCCTGCAGACATGAAGGCAGCTTCTGGCGACTCAGCTCAACCCGCACCGTTTGTAGCACTTTTATTTAAAATGCAGGAATACGTGTGTTTTCTTGCGTGTAAGAAATTACCATTGTTTCCTTTTCATTGTGCTGCTCCTTTGTGGAAACGGCTGATTTTAGACGGTCCCGACATGCAGTACCAGAGTGAGATGTCCGTTTCTTCCATTTTTAAAAAATCATTTCAATTGTTGGAAAGTGTGACACATTTACATTTAATGTTCACTTTTCTGTGTGAAGCATGAGTTATTTTCCCATGCAGAAAATAAGATATTTGCCATACCCAAATGTCACGTCACTCCGAAGCAAAAAGGCAGGATAAGAGACCAAACGAAGAAGATAAGTGATTGCTGAATCAGGCCCTTTTGAAAGAAGGTAGATTACAGCAATTTTCATTTGTCTGAAACCATATGGCAAGTGAATGACTAAGTGTCTTTCACTCAAGAAGGCAAATATATGGTGGCATTATCCTAATAACATCACAGTGATTCCCCATATCCTCAAAGCATCAGTGAAAGACATGAAATGATGAGTTTATTTATACATTTCTGTATTTACTCTACTCCATTGATTTAAAACAGTAGCTATGAGATGATGACTGGATATGTATTAAGGAACTACTAAATAAGAAGTCATTCAATATTAAAATAAACTTTAATTACAAACATACCACAATAAGCACTTGATCATAAACACATATTAAACAGTACAGTGCATTGTATAATATAATGGTGCAATCCTAAAAGCAAACTACATTTGTCTTCGTTAATTATGTTGATATCACGCAGCAAATACTGCATGAATGTTAGTCACTGGAACGCTCACAACCCTGCATAGTCACTTCTTCTCTTGCATTTAATGTTGAGTAGGCAAAGAGAAAAAGATGCATACTTAATTTTGTCACATTTCTAGACAGGGAAATAGCTCATTAGGCATGCAGTTGCGTTTTACTCTGTCCTTTTTATGTAGATTAGTTGCAGGTGCGGAGGTCACAGTAGACAATGGAGGCAAGAGGGGGTGGACTTGCACACCACAAACTGAATGAAAGGGAAAACTCCTTAAAACTATAAAAATATCCTTTATAAATCATGCTGGAAAAAGTGTAAAGAGTGCTCAGTCGAAATAGGTGCTGACAAACGTTTCGGTCACAAGATGACACTAATGATGTCACCGAATGATGTCATCTTGTGACCGAAACGTTCGTCAGCACTTTTTTACACTGAGCACTTTTTACACTTTTTCCATCACGATTTACAAACGTAATAAAGGATATTTTTGCAGCCTCGTCTTATGAAGTTTTTCCTTTTATTCAGTTTGTGGTGTGTGAGTCCACCCTGTCTGATATTAAGTATGTCATGGCTAAATACAAAACGTCCAATGATATGAATACGAAACAGTGTATTGGTCAGTCTAAAGAATCTATGGTAACTTCTCAAGATCATAGAACATTCTTAAAAATGCAAGGTGCATGAAGAAAAAAAAGCACACATCAAATTGCCCCTCACAAGCACACCCAACAAATTCCAGCACCGCACTTATGATTAAACATAAATATGGCAGTGAAATAGGCAACAATGCACAATATCCATTCAACTAAAGTAGTGCCTCTTAGCCGGAGCATCCTCAGTGTATCATGGCAGCGAAGCCTCTTTCGTAGCATTGAATTTTCCTCTGAGAAGGTCCTGCCAACACACTGCTGTACAGCTGACAGAACCTCTCTCTCATTCTCTCTCACCCTCTCCATATCTCTCCCTCTCTCACTCTCCTTATCTCTCCACCATAATTCGCTCTGAAAAGAAAGTTCAAAAGGAGAAGGCAGCTTGCCTCGTGACACTTTGAAGCTTTCTGACACAGCCACTCGACCCTTACAGGCTGCTCCAGCCCAGCAAGCACTGTTGCAGCGGCGCCCCCATCTACGTTTAGTGAACCCTTCTCTTTAAATTCCACTTGAGCATTTGATATGCTCAAGATACTGCATGTGGGGCATAAATCTAATGCATCGGTAATGCTCGCATCTAAAGCAAGCTCAGAGCTGAATTACACATGCTCACGTGAGCCATCACATCATAAAATAATATATACGTACATACATCGCTTGATAGTCCTGCTTGCAAATAAACCCACGGTAGCTGACAAACATTCTCAATCAAGAAATAGAAGCACGTATCAGATTGTCTCATTAACTTTTTTTAAAAGCATTTTCCTCCTTACGGCCGATTTATAAATGATATATATCTTACTGCTAATATTATATGCTTGCTATGTTGATATACATTACATGATTATGCACTGGAACACAATGATTTTCAGTGCACCAACGTTTCTAAGAGGGAATCTAGTAGTGGCTAATTAACGGGTCTCTTTTTATTGGTAATGCTTATAGTATGTTTGAGAAGATCTAAGAAGAAGATCTTGCTCTACCTAATATAGGGTTTCAGATTACATTATGCACACAAGCAGCCTGCGCATTCCTATACCAATGATATCTCTCTTCTTTATAGGTCTGGTGAGGAGATAATATCTTTTCACAGTCCTCTGGTCTCTCCCATTTTCCAGAGCCATCCACCAGTTGCCCTTTATGATGCAAGGGGCTTGAGCCACCCAGCCCTCCTAAACCAGGGTCTGGGAGCTTGAAAAGGAGTGGCCATGAATTCAAGGGGGGGGGGCGGGTCATCTTCGCAAGGTGTTAATCTGTCCGATAATTTTGAATCACATTCCTGGAATGGAAAGCAGCTTTCCTTTATGGTAATATTCCTGCCTGCAGCAATGATTCTTCCACGGAGGTTCATTCATATTCAACCGAGAGTGGGAGAGAGTGTGCTGAGAGAACAGCCATATGTGTTTCTCTTCAGACAGTGGGGCTTTTTAGTGTACGAAACGATCCGGAGGTGCAGAAAAATGAACATGTAGGGTCAGGGTATGAATGGAAACAAAAGTACATCTAGTTGTGATATCTTGTTGTTTCTGAAGCAAGTCTATTTCTCAAGCGGCAACTCCGAGTGAGAAATGTTTATTCATGTGCTATGAATCATTTTACATGGTGTGATGTTTTGTGAAATATTTGCAAAGCCCAGTGCCTTTATGAGCTGTGTCCTTCCTTGTTCATTTATGAACCATAATTCCACAATGTATGCTCTATGGGCCTGATTTACGAAGACCTTTAGCATGTGCAAAACCGTTTTAGCACACATAAAACCAAGAACATGACCAATTATTAGTCGCGGTACTTGTTTTACATTGAATCATTTCACATTGTTATTCTTTTTGCGTGTGCTAAAAGGTTTTGCACATGCTAAAGTTCTTCGTACATCATGCAAATCATCGGCGCTAAGGTCCAAAATAATAATGATAACAATACCTTTCATCTTAAGAACCTCACAGCCCCATACAAGCCTGCAGTGACAGGAAATTGCCATATTTTATTTTCAAACAATTTTTCATTCCAATTTTTATTATTTTATCTATTATATAGATTAAAGTATTCATTTTTAATATATACATATCCTTTGCATGCCATGACCAATTTGGAATAGTCAGTCCTAATTTTAGACCAGTCTCATCATTGTAACATTCCTGTCAATTTGTATGTAAACTAAGGCTAGTAACCCCGGGGTAAAGTTTGCAAAAGTTTGTGAGCTCTGAGAATGAAATCGCCATGGCATGTATAGACTCTGAGGAACTACTGACTGAAGAAGAACCACAAAATGATGTTCTGTGGCGGGCATTCATTCTGTGACCACAGCATTTCCCAGTGAGGGGGTCATGACCAGCTACAGTCCCAAAAAGAGCAAATTTGACTAAGGAATTCATATATTTTTGGAGGGGACAAATCAGGCATTTCCCTTTATTATGTGGGACCTGTCCCCCTATGGTGCACGGTAGCCAGCTGCCACTTCACCATGCCCTGCAACCAATCAGCTGCACAGTTATTGGGGAGTGACTGCATGCACCCAACTAATCAGAGGAGCTGCTATCATACGATGAGATAATCTTCCCAACTGAAACTCCAATTATGTACGTCTCGCCGTAGAGCTCCCAGCCACAGCCGGCATGATCCAGACATGATGCAGGTTATGAATGATCATGTTTAAAGTTTGAGTAAATGTACTCATAATACAAACCTGAGCAGGTCAAAGCTCCTGATGCCAATGTTATTGCTATGAGTTATTCAATTCAATTCAATTCAATTCAATTTTATTTGTATAGCGCTTTTTACAGAGAACTGTCACAAAAACGCTGCACAGGGAAACAGAAGGAAAATTGAGCAAAAAACCAGGCCATAGCCCCCAACCAGCAAAATGAGGTAAAAAACTCCCCGGTAGGGGAGAAAAAAACACTGGGCAGTGGCGAGAAAAAACTCCCCAGTGGGAAGAAATCTCGGAAGGAACCTGGCTAGAGAGGGGGTGCCCATCCTTCGCTGGCCGGCCCGGTTTAGACTAAAATGGGTGCTTTATGGGTGCTTTAATGTTGACTATTCCAGATGTCGACTATTCAAGAGGAACAAAACTTTTATTGCTGAAATCAACGTACAAATCAGTATCCCAAATGCTACTTGCAGTGAATTAGATATATTTTGTGGGCGTTTGAGGAATTTATAAGCCAAATCAAAGATGCGAAATAATGCATTTTCCACCTCAGGCTGTCTAACCCCAAAACTATTATATTCTTCAAAGATGAACTGCAGCCCGCTAAATGACGCATTGTTCTGACATCTGTCCTTCCTCCATTCCCTGGATTCATATTTGGGATGGGGGCCAAAGAGCTGATTAGCATTTCAGTCGTATGCTAATTTTCTACAGCAGCAGGCCTCCTTGTCTTGGAGGGTGTTTTGTGGTTTGGAGCCTTAGCCTTGCAGGTGTTCTTTTTCTGATGATGTCACAGCACTCATGTGACCACGTCTCTCTGCTGGTCAGCAATTATTTACATGAAGCAGGATGACGAATCACAAACGCACAGGATATCCCCGCTGAGCATGCTGATGTAATTGATGTTATGACTGGGTAATCTTTTTTCGGAATGGCCTGCATGTTTTAATCAGACCGCTCCAGTGAAAGACTTAATTGGCAGGGGGGGACACCTGTAATTGACCAACCAGTCAGAACAATGATTCAATTATGACAAAAATTTAATTAAACTTCTCAGTGGGGACACACAACGTAATAAACTTTGCTTTATCATAGGGTTTATTAAACCTGAATGATATACGGAATTTTTGGACATGCCACACCACAGGAACCAATGAAGTATATTCTCTTTGCAGCTGGTGTGTTTTGGCATATTAGTACGGCAAACAATATTGAAGTGATAGGGATTCATTAGGCATTTATTAGCTGGTAATCATCTTAACTGAATGGAGACACAAACAGTTTTATATATAAAATACATATCTTCTTCAGCTAATTGAACTGTTTAAGGTAATCACAATAAACAGGGGCCCAGTGCTTCCTTCTCATCCACTTTACCTAACTCCAGCATCCCTTCAGTCACTAATTATGCTTAATAGCTGCACTTCCTCATTAAATATTCATTCTTCCCTCTTTCCAGGGCCAGCTCATTAGCATCAGAAGACTGATGGCTGTTGATTGTGTGATAGATGCCCAGTTACAGCTGAAGGAGAACCAGGAGGCCATGTGCCTTTGTTTCATTTTTTTATTTTGTTGACATTATTCATGGACCAATCAGATGCAACAAGAGCTGGGCTGTCTGCGGGACTCCCTTGACCTCTCTCCTCTACTAACCAATGCTGAGACAGAAAGAACGAGAGTAAAAGAACAAGGGAAAGAGATAGAGATGCCAATACATATTGCTAACATCCACAAATATTCAGAACCATTGGAGCCAATTCTTGCTTGACTCAGCCAACTGCACGTTGAAATATTTGCAACTACCAATTTGTTTGTCAATATTAGATTAAATATTTGTGAACTGAAGCTGATTTATGGATTAATATTACATTCTGTTTTAAAATTACTTGCATCTGGATGACCGGCAAAAAACCTCTATAGAAGTTAAAGATAATATATGGTATAATAATTTCCAGTTTGAATAGGCACTGAATAGGCAGGAAAAATATCATAGCCTACCTGAAAACATTAGCAATTATCTCACTAGTGATTAGTGGTAATACACGACTCTTATATACCTGAAGATTGCCATAAAGCATCGGCATAGCAGTGACTCAAATGGGTCAATGCAACAACAGTAGTAATTGTACTAGTCTATTAATTTTAAAATTTTTAAATGTTCCAAATACTAAGAAGGTAATTGAGCTTTTTTCATTTTCTTGCTGTCCTAGTTCAAAAATGTTTGATAACTGTTTGATGGGGTTGCTCTATAAGAGCTAGGGGATATGGTTTTATACTTTTAGGGAGCCCTGAAACTTTGGCAGGGTGGTGCAGTGGTTAGCACTGTTGCCTTACAGCAAGAAGGTACCGAGTTTTAATCCCGGCCGAGGGCCTTTCTGTGCGGAGTTTGCATGTTCTCTCCGTGTCCGCATGGGTTTCCTCCGGATACTCCGGTTTCCTCCCACAGTCCAAAGACATGTAGCTTAGGTTAATTGGAGACTCTAAATTGCCCATAGGTATGAGTGTGTGAGTGAATGGTGTGTGTGCCCTGTGATGGACTGGCGACCTGTCCAGGGTGTATTCCTGCCTCGCCCAATGCATGCTGGGATAGGCTCCAGCCCCCCGGCGATCCTGACCAGGAATAAGCGGGTTAGATAATGGACGGATGTAACTTTGGCTTACCTCATGTTGGTGTGGTATGAAAAGAACTGATGTGTTTCCACATAGCTGAAATGCAGCTTAAACATGCTACAAAATTGACAATTCAACTCTCATTGTTGGTCTGTCAGTCAAAAAGAATGTCGCATGGCATAGTAGCAACACAGCTAATTTTGTGCAACCTCAGAAAATGCTTGTAAGTCATCTAGAGCAGGCAATGGCAGGACAAGATCATTTTCATCAGGTAGTACTTTGAAAAACATAATTCTCATCATCAGTGCTCACGAAGCAACTACTACACGGATGTGACTCATAGAACCTCAAACTGGGTCGCAGCAAGGAAGACAAACAAACAAAGAAGAATACTCAAAGCAGGAAACAAAATGCCAAAAGAAAAACAATAAGCAACGGAATTAGTCAACTCTATTTTCTCTCTAAATAGGGGTCCACAGTACAAGTCAATGGCAAGGGCTCAAGAATCTACCCTTTTGGAGTTCACTGTACAATATGGGGGAAGAGGGTCAAATTTGGGGAGGGTCATGTCAGGGAGGGAGGGTCTTCTCTTTTTATTTTGGGCTTAGGGAAGGAACTTGTATCCATTTAATAATATGGTTTCATTTTATTCTGTATTTTTATTTTCAAAGGATTCCACAAGGATGCAATTTAGAAGTGTTTCATATGGAGATATATAAAAAGCAATATTTCACCACATTTTCTTTCATGCAAGCACGCCTTGAATGCAACAGGGGCCTGAAGCAAGTTTCAGTCCGGGATATGTATCACAAAGCTACAAACCAAAGGTCCTTATGCTGGGTATATATTATATATATTATAGTATATATACAGTGCCATCCACTATTATTGGCACCCCTGGTAAAGATGAGTAAAAAAGGTTATAGAAAATTCACCGTTTGGTGAATTAGCTTAATGTCACACTGAAAAAATTAGAAAAATCCAACCTTTAATTGAAGTAAATTTATTTATGAGAAAAAAAATCCCTCATCAAGAAATAATTATTTTTAACAAAACCACATGTGCCACAATTATTTGCACCCCTGCATTTATATATAGATTAAAGTATTAATTTTAAATATATACATATCCTTTGCATGCCATTACTTGCTGATGTCAGTGACCCAACAACATCAAAAGACTCTTGATAAATAAGATGAATAAAATTTGAATGGATCTCTATGGGAATTGGGTTGTGGGACTGGATTTAGCTGTAAAATATGCTGGAACAGTATGGAACACATGGTTGGTAAAATGGAAGTAAGTCATCAATGGTTTGAGGTATGAAACGAGCCTCAAACCATCATTCTGCTGCCAGACATGCAGTAGATATGGATGGATCACTTTAAGGGTTATTTCTCCTGACAAATTTTCCTATTGAACTCTATGGAAAAATAAGTCAGGAAAAGAAACCCTTCAAGTTATCCATATCCATCCATATCTACTGTATTTCTGGTAACAGAGTGATGGGTTAAGGCTTGTTTGATACGTCAGACCCTTGATGACTTCGTGCCATTTTGCCAACCATGTGTTCCATACTGTTCCAGTGTAATTTACAGCTAAATCTGGTTCCACCCCCCAATTCCCATAGAGATCCATTCAAATGCAGAGACGTTATAGTATCGCTTGTAAGAGTACCAGAAAATAATATATCAAGAGTCTTTTGATGTTGTTGGGTCACAGACATCAGGAAGTCATGGCATGCAAAGGATATGCAACCAAATATTACAAATGATTACTTTATTTTATATATAAATGCACGGGTGCCAATGATTATGGCACACATGGTTTTAAAAAAAATAATTATTTCTTGATGAGGGATTTTTTTTAAAATAATAAATTTACTTCAATTAAAGGTTGTATTTTTCTAATTTTTTCAGTGTGAGATTAAGCTAATTCACTAAACGGTGAATTTTGTTATAACCCTTTTTACTCATCTTTACCAGGGGTGCCCATTGGTTGGAAGTTTACATACACTTAGGTTGAAGTCATTAAAACTAATTTTTAACCACTCCACAGATTTCATGTTAGAAAACTATAGTGATGTCAAGTCAGTTAGGACATCTACAAGCCTTAAATCATCACTGTGCTGCCAGAAATACAGTAGATATGGATGGATAACTTGAAGGGTTTCTTCTCCTGACTTACAGTATTTTTCCATAGAGTTCAATAGGAAAATTTGTCAGGAGAAACAACCCTTAAAGTGATCCATCCATATCTACTGCATATCTGGCAGCAGAGTGATGGTTTGAGGCTTGTTTGATACCTCAGACCCTTGATGACTTACAGCCATTTTACCAATCATGTATTCCATACTGTTCCAGCATAATTTACAGCTAAATCTAGTCCCACCCCCCAATTCCCATAGAGATCCATTCAAATGCAGAGACGTTATAGTATCGCTTGTAAGAGTAACAGAAAATAAGATATCAAGAGTCTTTTGATGTTGTTGGGTCACAGACATCAGGAAGTCATGGCATGCAAAGGATGCCAAATATAAAATATTTAAAGGCACAGTCAACTTAGTGTATGTAAACTTCTGACCCACTGGAATTGTGATATATTGATTTAAAAGTGAAATAATCTGTCTGTAAACAATTGTTGGAAAAAAATACTTGTGTCATGCACAAAGTAGATGTCCTAACTGAGTTGCCAACACTATAGTTTGCTAACATGAAATCTGTGGAGTGGTTAAAAATTAGTTTTAATGACTTCAACCTAAGTGTATGTAAACTTCCGACTTCAACTGTATTTGAACTCTTATTGAAGCTCCAGTGGGAGCCTTCTGCAGCAGTCTTTCAGCTGCTTACTGACATCTCTGAACTCCAGTACACTACCTAGCTCTTTACTCTCTGATATGGGAAATGCATGTGTACAACCAGTGATTTAAAAAATGTCCATCAGCACGTGTTTTGCTGAATGAGTTTGAATGATTTTGACATGAAAGCATTGATCTGAAGATCAAAAAACAAAGTAATGTTTTTAATATTTTTAAAACAATTATCACAATATTAAGAACATTATTCAGTGTTATTTTCCAGATATTTAAGAAAATATTTCACACACACACACACACACACACACACACACACACACACACACACACACACACACACACACACACACACACACACACACACACACACACACACACACACACACACACATATGCACACATTTACAGATGAGAGAAAAAATACAGATTTTCTGCTCTGTCCATAAAGCTTTGAATACATGCTCAAAATACTTTACAGAGGAATATTCATACAATGGCACATTCAATTCTGAAATTCAACATTCTAGTTATCATATTGGTGAGCCCAGATTTACAATTTATGTGATTATTAGACCCTTTATTTGAAGGGAGCGAGTTCCTAAGAAATAGACCGGTGTAACCAATGGCAGCAAGTATGCAGTTGCATGTTGCTGTCCTGCGGAGAGTGGCAATAAAATGAATGAATTAAAGATACAAGCTTGCCCAACTTTTATGACGTCTTCACGTCATGTTGTAAATAGTCAACAAACATATAATTTCAAATTTCATCGTTAGCACTTAAATATCGCAATAAAAAGAAACTTCCTATCTCTGACCCCCAACGTTAATGTTGAATTGGGGAGCATTTAACATTTAAATACTATTTACTATTCAGCAGAGTAAGACCACAAAGTAAATGATTTATGATATGTAAGGAATTTTGTGTCAACTTTGCCTTGCTTTGTTGTTGAGTCGTGTCATCCTTTTCCAGCTGTAATGTTGAATCAAAGTTTCAGTAGCTTTCCTTGTCTTTTCTCCTCAATACTCATTTCTCCAGAGGAACTCCACTGTGTGAAAACTACACACACAACAGGTAACTGCCAGACTGCAGTGCTTGAATCTGCCACATAGTGGGGTTGACGCCGTTTGTTGGGCACAGATGATATATTCTACACCATCGACCTGCGTTAAAATAGTCCCTCTGTGATGAAGACCTCCCTTGCATTGTTTCACTCATCTGGGAGGGTATTAAAGCAAGTGAGGTCTCGAACCCATGATCCAGTTCCCATGTGTGCTCAACAGAGAACTATTGACACCTCCAAGCAGAAACTGAGCAAATATTGAGCAGATAAAATTGATTGCTATGTAGACATATATGTGCCAAGCTTTTATTCTCCCTAGAGCTCTCAAATAACTAATGCATAGGGCTGCTGGCTCATTCTGTGAAGGCACTCATGCATGAATGGACCCTAAGGTCCAAGATGGAATCCTGGCCATGCCAGTGCTAACTGTGACCAGTAGCCTTGCGGGTTGATAATTTGTGGTAGCGCTTCCCAGGGTTAGGGAGGGTTCAGTAGGTCAGGATCCACATCTTATCGCTATCTAGTGCCCCCACTTGGTTGATTTGGCACCTGCAGTCGTCTTGCTAAACCATATTTTAGTGGATTCTGTAGTTTTTTTAACAGAATTATGAGTTGATGGACCATTAACCCAGCAAACAGTGGACGTCACAGGAATGTCCTCTTTTAGACCCCTCAAAGTTATGATGCGACGTTCCCTAGGGATGTACTACAAACATTACTAAGACATTATCAAAGTCCTAGGAAGGCCACTGTTTGGTTACAATATGACATTTAATAAACATTTTTAGGTTATGATATGACGTTGTGCTCATAACATTCATGCGACATTCAGGGACGTTCCTGCAACGTCTGTCACTGGTTACAAGATAACGTCATGTAATGAATGTCTGGGGGACGTTACTAGAACGTCCTGGGAATGTTCTCTGTGACGTCCACGTAACATTTAGAAAACCCTACAAAAAGACGTCAAGGCGACATCCTGATGACATTTCGAGACATTCAGGGGACGTCCCGGGGACCTAATTTTGTTAGCTGGGAAATTGGACAGCTTGTTAAAGGTTTGCCACCTGTATCCCAAGCCTTCAGTGTCTAAACAACACTGCCCGGCCAAAAAAAAAGTTGCCATTGCACCCGTCATGCATAGTGCTCACTGTACAAGCCTCTGGAGGCAGTGTTATGATCTGGGGTTGCTTCAGTTGGTCAGATCTAGGCTCAGCAACATTATGCAGCAATAAAATGAAGTCAGCGAAGTACCTGAATGTACTGAATGACCAGGTTATCCCATCAATGGGCATATGCCAGGATGACAATGCCAAGATTCATCGGGCTCAAATTGTGAAAGTGGTTCAGGGAGCATGAGGAATCATTTTCACACATGAATTAGCCACCAGATTCCTGACCTTAACCCGATTGCAAGTCTTTGGGATGTGCTGGAGAACACTTTACGGAGTGGTTCGACTCTCCCGTCGTCAATACAAGATCTCAGCCAAAAACTTATGCTACTCTGGATGGAAATAAATGTTGTGACATTGCATAAGGTTGTCGAAACAATGCCACAACAAATGTGTGCTGTAATCAAAGCTAAAGGCGGTCCAACGAAATATTAGAGTGTGCAACTTTTTTTTTGGCCGGGCAGTGTATTTTGGCAAATTACCAGTTATTTCTCTGCAAAGAATATGGCTCTTACTGATTGACCTATTCATAAACACATATCGAGAGGTACTTATGTTCTGAATTTCATTTTAATCTTAAACACAGAGGCTACTTCCTCCAAAGTCATTAGCATTTTTAGTTGTGGAAAGCAGACCCACTGCCATCTCATTCTACTGTCGTAAAAATAACAATTAATGGACTAAACTGACAAAATGTTACATATTTCATAGAATTGATTTTATGCATTCCATACTTAACATACATTCACTGAATAATGGAATAATTACAGAACAGCTTCACTGCACCATGTGGATTGGATTAAGTTTGAATTTTAAGTGCATTGGTATTATTAGCAGGGAAACTCAAATGCCATTGACATGCTTGATTGTTCATGGGCACATTACTATACATGGTGTCTATCCACCACTACTACTGTAAAGCTTACTGTAAATCACCACCAATCTTGTGAAAGTAGAGTAGAGTAGATGTATGCATGCAAACACAATTCTAAGATATTCATTTTGTAGCCTAATAAAGGCAGGAGACAACTTGCATATGTACCATTCATTCAAGAATCCGGCAAAAAGATGCAGCATATAAATTGATAAGAGAAGTGACAATTCAATACCTAAAACTGCAATTTAAGACAAAATAAAATTAAGTCACTTTTTGTCACTGAGATTTCAATGCAGGAGCCTACACTTAACCGCAATGCAAAACCACTGCCAGTAGCCTACTTTTTAAGAGCAGCCAACTTGGGAATGTTATCTGCGAATAGGGTATCTTCTTCACGTGAATGATGAACGGAAACTATCAACAAAATTGTTGGAATAAAGCCATCAGAGCAGTATCACCGCAGCATGTAAAAAAAAACACAAGAGGAGATCCTACAAAAACCCGTTTTGAGACACTGGAATTACGGTCTTGTTCACGGAGGCACATGCGAACCCAAGTTAGGACTTCCCCAGTAAGGCACATATTGAACGGCCAAGTTATAAATATATTGCGGTTATTGCCTTTTCTCTGCTTGCTCTTTGGAGTCTTGTGGGAATGTGCAACCTTGCGATTTCCCTTCCACTTGCGTAGAGACACCACGGCACTGAAAATGGAACCATATGTGTAAAGACTAGCAGAGGGAGACTGGCCAAAGATCTCTGCAAATGTTTATGAAGCTAGCAGACTACTGGGCAGTTAGCTTGGTGTGGTAGACCACTGGATCTATGAATAATACATAATTCTTTTTTGAGAGGCACTTTCCTTTACAATAGAAATGGATTGCGTAAATTTAAGTGGGTTGGTTTGGAACAACCTCGCTTCGTTTTTACCATTTCAACTTTTTTTTCAGTCATTTGTATTTCATTGCCTACTGGACATTCTTATAGATTCCTGGATAATTGGAGAAAATATGATTGTAATGTTTGTCAAATATAGGCTATTAGCCTAGCTACTCTTTGTAGCAGAAAAAAAATATTTTTCGCGCGTTAAATTATTCTTCCATTCTCTTGTCATTTTCTTTCAAATCTTTCAAGCATAGTTCTCATATCGGGGACCCTTTGTTATAACTGAAGTCCTTTAATATTTGTACGTGAAACCGAGCAGAGGGTAGGAAGACGCCTACTGGAATCTCTTCTTTGTAGCCCTAAGATATTCACCCCCGCAGAACTTTTGATCTATGTTCAACGGGAAAATATTTCCAATTATGTTAGTAAGTGAATTTTATCTTTATTTTATTTTCAAATGTTTGATTTTCACAATACGGGTAACACTGAGGCTACATTTCAAACTAGGTATTGTGACATATTCCATAAAATAAGTCCATATTTGAAAATATATAAGGGGCACTAGCAATGTGTGAATCCGAGTATTTTGTAAGGAACTTGTGGGAGGGGCAGGTGTCAGTGCTTATAGGCACATCCCTTATACCCAGAAAAGTCACAAAATTATCGATGTTTATTAACACCGTGTAGCCTACATTTTCCTTTTATCAACTGAATAATATTAGTAATGGGCTAGACGTCGAATCACCGGTATTATGAAAATGCATTTTGTTCACAGTTTAACTGCACTCCAACGGAATTATCATTAATTGAAATGACTGAAATGTTTGTCAGAATTAATGTCAAAGTGATAACATATATCTTACCCAATACTGAGTAGTCTACATAGCCTATCACATCCTATTAATGTATCAACACCTTCGCTCTTTTAAGATGGAGAGCATCTTGAATTATTTTATCCTGTCTTGCAACACATTTTTATTTTTAGGCTATTGCTTTCTTCGTTTCTACATTTCTGGCGATGGCATAGCGCGATGTACATGTATGTGTTCTGGACACTTGACCAGGTAGCCTAGGCTACTCTCGTTGATGTAAACTGGCTGAGAGCTTTCAGAAACCATGTGCTCCAAATTATCTCACCTCACCACATTACAGGCTAAATAATAAAAAAAATTAAATATACAATAGAAATATAAAAAGAGGTCGTCCTTACCTATTATGCTACTTCAAATTCGCACCTGTCACTGACAACTGTTCGAAGTTCACACCTTTCAGATAAATGAGTCCAGTAGTCCGTTGTTTCTGAATGCTTATGTCGTTGCTCTATGATGAAGTTTGCGCGTCTGAGAATGGTGAAAGAAAATATAGGCTAGCTACTTTAAAAATCTTTCCACCCGTCAGTTGGGGAAGTTTCCACGTCTGGAGGTTGTAACTTGCGCTTGGATCTGTCCTTGGTTCTGAATCCGACTCATAGTCGAAATAATGGCTGCTAAATTCCTTAAGGTACTTGACCACATTGTACTTTGGGCTGCCGTGAGTTCAATATTAAACAGCTTCCGTTCTGTCGCTAAATCACTCCACTGAAGTAACTGGGGGAAGGATGCTACATTACAATGTTGTAATGCTAGGCTGCTTTTAAAGCGAAGTGTGAACAGTAGGCTATATCGCACACTTTATCATATGTATATAACTAATGTACTTATTACTAAAATAATCCTGCTGCATCTACATTTGCAATATATATGCAAAATGCAGTAAAAACGGTAAGGTAGAATTGTCTTTATTGCGTGAAAATTCCGGAGATACTCTAGCTTTTTTGTCCGTGTATTTCAGGAGAGCATATCACACCCGATACGAACGGGTATTTTCTCACTATGTCAGGAAGTGTCGAGCGACAGCTATAGCCTGTTGTCTGTCAGCAACCAAGTGGTTATTCACGTAGCGGCAGCGCACATTTTTTCACGATAGAATACGCACTAGTCCCGAGACGATTTCACTCTTCCAGATTTCAAGCGAATTGGTAGACTCTTGGCGATGATTATTTATTTATTTATTTTACTATTCTTCAATTTCCCTCCTGAGGAGTCGTAGCCTACTTCTATTGCTGATTGTTCTTCTTTAAAACTGTTAATTCAGTTCTATAAATCAGTTATCAAACTTGCCTACCTGTAGGCTATCCTACACATATCAATATATTGGTAGCCTATTATGTAAACCTCTAAATCAATGCCATTTAACGTATTTTGTGTTGGTATTGTTGTCAAGTAAATTCGCATTTTCAGGAAAAAACACGAATTGTGCAGGTTCTGTTTCAACCCTCTAAATTAGCCTACTTTGAATATTTCTTGGCTGTTCAGTTGGTAGAACACAACAGTGTCTTTCTACTCGCGGTGGAGGAGGAGTCACCATGAAGGCACACTCTAATATGTCATTGGACCGCCTTTAGCTTTGATTACGGCGTGCATTCATAGTGGCATTGTTTCGACAACCTAATGCAATGTCACAACATTTATTTCTGTCCAGAGTTGCATTCATTTTTGACTGAGATCTTGTATTGATGACAGGAGAGTCGAACCACTCCGTAAAGTCTTCCCCAGCACATCCCAAAGACTTTCAATGGGGTTAAGGTCAGGACTCTGGTGGCCAATTCATGTGTGAAAATGATTCCTCATGCTCCCTGAACCACTCTTTCACAATTTGAGCCCAATGAATCTTGACATTGTCGTCCTGGAATATGCCCATTGATGGGATAACCATGGTCATTCAGTACATTCAGGTACTCAGCTGACTTCATTTTATTGCTGCATAACGTTGCTGAGCCTAGACCTGACCAATTGAAGCAACCCCAGATCATAACACTGCCTCCAGAGGCTTGTACAGTGGGCACTTTGCATGACGGGTGCAACGGCGACTTTTTTTTTGGCCAGGCAGTGTATGAAGAAACATCATGTACAATAGAGAAAAGGGTGATGAATAAATAAATGCAGATAAAAATGATGATGATATTTGCAAACAGAATTTTGTGAACACAAGGATATCTATGCTCTGTAGGACCACACAGGCTTTGATAGAAATCCAAATAAATCAATCAATAAATACATAATAATAATAATCATAATAATAATAATAATACATTTTATTAATTCTGTGCTTTTCATAGACCCAAAGCAGTGGATGCAGACAATTGTTCAAATATGCCCTATAGTGTAGTAATTTTTCTGTTTAATTTCTAAGTGTAACACATCTGAATCAGAGTATTTCCACTATAAATTATTTTCATTTTACAGTTTGATGTGGCACATACAGTTTAATTCACCACATTCTCTTGAGATGGTAAGATGAAGAAACACAGGGCCAAGTTGCATTAAATAATTTAGGAAAGTTTGGATAGCATTGCTTTGGAGTAGAGCTAGTTTATTTTGTGTGAGCTACGATAGGCAATATTGTTAGTTGTAACTTGGCCACATTTTGATGTCAAGACTTTTAAAGGCAGGCCTAGTTTTTGCAAGTTGGAATTAAGAACTTATGGACAGCGCTATGTAGGCTATGCGTGAGTAACTTGGCTTTTTTTACGTCGTAGACGTTTTTGATCTGATATCACTTATTTTTTATAGCTAACTAATGATGAATAATGCATGAAGATAAACACGGAGAGAGACATGCATTCCAAAGAAATGTATGCAGACATTCGCTTAACCATAACGTCCTCTATTGACAATAATGAGAACAGTTATCCTATTACAGACAGCACACAATTACATTAAAAGAGTTTGTAGATGAGCAGTATTTAATGTGTAATGAAATACAATGAACAGCACCACCTGAGCTATGGATCATGAAGAAGCATGTAAATTAATGAACCAAGTCTACATGGAGACATACATGCACAATGGGCTAGACGCAAACACATTCTAGCTGAAAGACATACAGCCTAAATAGCTAGTACAGCCTAAATAGTTTTCATCAGTAAAATATGGAAATACAGTTTTAAAATAGGGCTATCGGTATTCTATGAAATACATTTAACGTTAGGCTATTCAACACTGGATTGCCGAATGCGTAACTCCAACCTTCCATGTGTGGGCTACGAGCTAGCGAGCGAGCTAGTGAGTTCATAAGCACAGCAGTTAGGCTATTCAACACTGGATTGCCGGATGCGTAACTCCAACCTTCCATGTGTGGGCTACGAGCTAGCAAGCGAGCTAGTGAGTTTCTGCACAGCACAGTTTTTTTTCCGGTAGTGTAGAACGCTACCTACGGGAAATGTTTTGGTACCGGACAGCTAGGTTTAGTTTAGTTTTCTGTAGTGCAATGAATGTAGGCTATAATGCATGTTGATTCGCTTCGTAGTAGCCTAGCTTGTTTCTGCTTCCTGACGAGAAGCAGGAAGTGACGTTGGCAAACAAGCTTAATTGGACAACACATATTTCCCAGGAATCTTAGCCAGAAAGAAAACAGTAGATACTACTAAGAAAGTGCATACCAGAGATTATTATTATTATTATTATTATTATTATTATTATTATTATTATTATTATTATTATTATTATTATTATTATTATTATAATTAAAAGTGTTTGCAGTAAGCTACATTATCAGCAGAGTAGTGTAGACTAGAGCCACATTTGGAGGCTATCTATTTATTTATAAGTGACTAACCATGAATCAGATATGTTTGGGGAATCGGCGGTTTATAAATCCGATCGCTTAAAGGCTTGCAGCTTAAAAGAGGCTATCCTCAATTCTTAATGTAGGCTATTATCGTAAATTCTTAATTTTCCTAGTAGTTAATTTTATGGTGACCTTGTGTTATGTGTGAAAAGGATAAAGTGAACAGAGCTGAAGTGAAGAAATTAATGAATAAAGAAATGTTGGCCGAGGCAAGGGGTTTCCACAGTCAGTCAGTCATGACCGCAAGAGCAGAGCGTAACACCCTCCCCAAACCAGACAAAAGCGAGCGTCCGGTTTGGGGAGGGTATGATATAATACAAGTGAAACATTGAACAGTTCATATGTAAACCTCTTTTGCCTTTGCAATAAATATACGTTAATGTGTCAATGTGAAAATAATAACAGTCTAAGAAATGAAAAGTACTTAACAGTTGCACATTGTTTTTGTGGAAAATACACATGGGCCCTGCTGGGCTCAAACCCACTATCCACTGTGTGAGAGACTGCAGTTTTAACCACAAAGCCACAGTAGCTTTTTGGAATGCATGAAGCCATTAGCTACATTAACATTAAAAAACATTAGTATGAAGCGTTTTTATTGGACGATAAGCTTGATGAGCAGGTATACGGACCATACCCTCAAATAATAATTCTCCCCATTGGATAACATCGCGACGGAGGCAGGCAGTTTGGCAGGAAAATGGGAAGAAGAAGAAGAATAAGAAGAAGAAGCGGAAGAGGAAGGAGAAAAATGGCAAAATAACCCAAGTTTGGGGCTTTATTGTGTGGATGTGTGAAGTTGTATCTGAATGCTGTGCGGTTACATGAGGTCAGAGCATACAGAAGTTAATGTTTTTAAGGGCTCAGAGTCTATGGTCATTGTGGTTACTTCTGTAGGAAACCCTGAAAAGTGCCAAACTCTCGGTGCTGTATAGGTATGGGGCATGCCCCACCAAGCTGTAACTTAGCGGATGGCATACCTGCCATCCCAATTACATGTAATCAGGATTAAACAATCAAATTACAAAAATGGTGTAATCAGCCAAGGATACTTTTTTAAACATTTAGGTATCCCTGGACAAATTATGTTTTGTTGATTTTATAAGTGAAAATAAGTTAATAAAATTTCTACAGGGAACAAGTGTAAATATTTTATTTGCTGAATTTACTGTAACAGATAAACATAAAATAAACAGCAAATGTGGCATGTGCAAAAGTCTTCCCACTCTTCCTTGCAGAAATATATTTCGGTCTTTTTGCATGCACTTCATGCTTGAGATTGGGGCATACCACATTATTTGATAACTATGATATTGTGTGAAGTGGTAGGAGCAGAATTCAACTTTACATGAAGTACTGGGGAAATGTGTCCCCAGCAGAAACTACTGTATGCCTATGAACCCCCAAAATAAATGGATATAATATTTACTTTTATCACTGATTCCTTCTGAATCACAAAAACTCTACATTACAAAACAGTCTGTGACTTTATAATCATTGAATCACTGATGACACATAAACAGCCTAACCTTATTTCATAGTCCTGATGTTTCACTCTGCCATCTCTTTAATTTAATTGAGCATCATGTTTGTTCAGGCAGGCCACGAGAGTCAAGCCTGGCTCCTACCTGAATCAACTGGGGGGTATTCCACAAAACAGGATTACTGAGTTAGCTGGATAACTGCACTGAGAAAAACCCGGAACCCTCCCAATGCTGGAACATGGACTGAAGTAAAAAGAGCTGTTCCGGATTTTACTCAGTGCAGTTATCCAGCTAAGTAATCATCCTTTGTGGAATACCCCCCTGATCACTGAGCAGTTGTGTCTGTGAAGTTTTAAATAAACAGGAAGTCATGGAGATAAAGTATATGTCATATTTATTCTAATGTTTCTTATTGGTTTATACACAGTGTGCTATTGCAAAAAATGGGTAATAGCAAAAAAAAAAAGACATGGTGGTTACCATAAATATGCTTTAAGGAGTACAGTATCACAGTGTTGGTGTACATTTATCACCATAGGGTGTACATTTAACACCCTAGGGTGTTTACACAAGACCACGGTCTTAAATGTACACCAAGATTTTTGCTGCGTATATACCATATTTATTTGGCATCCGTGACTGCTATTAGTTTAAAAAAATGTTAAAATGATAATCAAAAGAACAGGGCTGGGTTTCCACATGAGGCAGACTTGCCCGTTTAGAAATTCTGTGACAGATTTGTGACTTTTTCTAAATATCTGCCAGAAATATGAAAGTCAAAAAAAGTCTATGCAGTCAGTAATGGCTCTTTGTTTCCAGTGTTCTACTCATAATGAATAGCTTTTTCATTTATTTGTATGTTATTCTGAAAGCTTCAGAGACTGGCAGATTACAGCAAGGTACAGGAGGTACAACCCACACCTGTCATCTGATGGTGTACAGTATAAGTACAACAAGTACAGTATAAGTACAATAGCTGTAACAATTAGCACAGTTAGCTAAATACTGCGAGAAACCTAAGCTGTCATGTCAACATGTCTTTAATATGTTATGGCTCCTACAGCTTCATGGATCATGGCATTGCTACACTGTTTGCCATAAACCCCTGGCATTTCCTTATTCTTATGACAGTGTCATGAATTCCCTGTCACAGCAGCTGCCATAACACTTTTGCTGCAGTAAGCACATGTAGCTAAATTTGGCAAGTGACATAAGCCGTCATGTCAACATCACAGCTGTCATAACATTTACTGATAAAAATGATGAGTGTTATGTCATTTGACATAAACTGACATCAGCTGTTATGTCTTGTTATGACAGCTGCAATGTCATGTCTATGACAGTGTTATATCAGCAGGGTTCAAGTAAAGTGTAAAGAAAAGTAAAGTAAAGAAAAAACTGCTAACTATATTTTGAGTGTGATTTTAAATTGAAGACCCTGGTGAAGTCACATTTTTAGGCAATTCAAGTTGAGCATAGAAACATGTTGTATTTGTTTAGCTATAAAAGTCCACCCTATAAATATTGTTAACAGAAAACGTGCCTAAGCAATGCATAAAAACAGCAAAACTTTTAATGGCTGGTGTGATATTTTTATATCTTTCTAAAAATTGTACAGAAAACACTACTGCTCCCTGGGATACAAACACTACTGCTCCCTGGGATAGTAAATCAGGTGGATATTCAGCAGTTTGTATTGTTCCTATTCAGAGTTGTAGAAGTAGTCTTTATGAATGATTATAAATTTCATACATTTTTGTTTATAATCACGCAAACATCAAAATTATTTTGGTTAAGTTTTGTGTTTGGGAATCATTTCAATTCGCATTTTGCACATTGGCTGCTTAATAACTCAATATATCAGACAGTCAGGGTATATACATTTTTTGATTTCGATCTCAAAAAATCTTACTGAATGAATACTTTCATTTAAGGTTTTACAGGAAGATTTTCTCCGCATGAAGAATGCATGTAGAAATATATTTGCACATCCATACCAGGGGTGGATCTGGCATACCTACCTACAGGTATATCCGCCACTGCTTAGCCAGAGAAAACAATGCAGTGAATTTTGGTACTATCTTGCATGTATTAGAACAACTGGATGTGCTTTCTGAAGGCAAGGCCACTTGCTAGCAGAGCCCTCCCTGTACCTTCAATAACTAAGCACTTCCTATATGCACACCGACAGTCCTAGTGTGGCCTTACAGAAAATGGCCTTACAGAAAATGTTAGTTTCAGAACATTTCCTAAAGAAAAATATACATTTTTATTGACTTGTAGAAAGTGCTAGGGACAAAACCATGCCACCCTATTCCAAATGTGACAGTAACAATGAAAAAAGTTAGCCACTAAATCTCACATGGGCAGATACCTTTGGCTGATATGTTGCCTATGCTGAGAGATGTTTCCGGCGCTTATTGTTGTTGGAAAGCTTTTACACACGGCTCTCTTTTTCTTTATCTGCAAAATGAGTTTGTCCGTTTCAGACTGTGGTGTTGTGGTGACAGGGGAGGTCCATCTATTTTCCACTCACAGCCTTGTATATTCAGCTCTACACAGACCAGAGCTGCACAGGAAGACTGACCAGCAGCACAGAGCTGTCTTCACACTCCCCTCTCACAGCATTAAAACCACACTGACACTCCGAATACATTCACCCGCCTCACACCTCAGACCACCTTCCTATTACAACAGACCAGAAAAGAGAGGCTTAAAAAAAATCGCACTGGTATTCACTGGGTGATGTTTTCAAATTAAAAATTATAAAAAATTATAAAAATCTCTCCCAAAGTTTCCAAGTATAACATATTTACAAATTAAATGTGTAAATATGTAACCAGCGATTGAATATTAACACATTTATTATGTAAATCTATCGCTGTCGCACTCATCACTGTCAGGGTGGAGCACTGCAACTGAAGCTGAGAGGGTGCCCCGCACAACACACACTTTTTTTAGATAGTGTGACAATCCGTGAGGTTTTTATTTCATGGCCCAGAGATGGCAGACAAGACAACAAAAACTCATGGGTAAAACCTGATACTTGACAGGCATAGTGCATATCATATAAAATATTCAAATATACACTTAAAGGGGCAGGCCACTTCAATAAAACTAATCAATATACTGTATATAGAGCTCTGGAAAAAATTAAGAGACCACTGCAAAATTATCAGTTGACACGTTGTTATTTTAGTTCTGTACTCTAGCACTTTGAGTTTAAAAGGATACAATGACAATGAGGTTGAAGTGCAGACTGTCAGCTTTAATTTGAGGGTATGTTCATCCATATTGGATGAACCATTTAGAAATTATAGACCTTTTGTACATAGTCCCCCCCATTTTTGGGAATCAAAAATAGTGGACAGTTTAACATAATGTAGAATAAAGTAATAATTTTTTATATTTGGTCGCATATCCTTTGCATGCCATGACTTCCTGATGTCTGTGACCCAACAATATCAAAAGACTCTTGATATCTTATTTTATGGTACTCCTACAAGCGATACTATAACCTCTTTGTATTTGAATGGATCTCTATGTGAATTGGGTTAGAAGCAGTTTTGGGTTAGAAGCAGTTTTGTAATATTCATTTGAGCATCTCAGGGCAATACAGAAGGACCGTCTGTGCGTTTTTTGTTAAATTTTTTCCTCACGATACATCGTTCAGCTCATTGAAAGGCAGCTATTTTCCCATAGGAATACATTGAGCAGCTGAGACGAAGCAACCTAGTGACGTCACGACCGCAGTTGGTCCAAGATGGCTGCTCCCTAGTGGAGAAACGGCAAACTTCAACTTCTTTTTCCAGCAAATACGGGTTGATTTCAGATTTGAACGCACCCCCATATCTCATTTAAGGTAAAAAGCTAACAAACCAGAGCCACTTTGCCGAGTGCTTCATGTCCCCTTTAATGACACTGGACATCTCGGGACAGTGGGGGTATTTTCCCACTGTCTATGTCTTTTTTGTTGATGCTGGTGGCTACAACTGAAGTTCCCTAAAGGGAAAATAAAAGTTATTCTATTCTATTCTAACTGTAACGTTAGAACTCTGACAGCAGGCTTGTAGTTACCATAGTTTGTATAAAAATATGTAGTTACCCTGGTTACAGTGCCGCGATGATATATGGGAGTTGGAGGCTTGAACAGCTGCGAAATATCAGTGCAGGCTGTCTATAAATAAACATTTCTTAATATTTCAACATGAATACAAAATGTAACTACATATAATTTGAATAAAACAACCGTGGCTACCCATTTATCCTAGTGATATGATGATACAAAAATTCTAAGCATGTTTTACCGCCATATGGAAATGACTCACCTATCAATTTCCATATTAGACATTTCAGAAATGCAATTCAGTGATGTCATTGAGTAGCATTTTGGAGAGTTCCATGCTTCCATGCTCATAGCAGCTATCACAACAGAGAAAAAGCTTGGAAAATTGCTGAACATTTTCAGAAATTCTAAAATATTAGCCTAAAAGTTAATTACAGTGGACTACCCCTTTAATAAGTCACAAAACAAACAGCACAAACATCAGAGAGCATCTTGATCATATCCCTCCCTTTCCCACCCTGATGATACATTCCATGGTCATGTGACCAGCTGTCATGGGTCATGAAAGTGTTCTTGACTCATTCAGGCCATTCAGCCATAATTAATGTATGTGCTGAGTAAGGTGTGGAGTGGAATGGATTCATAGGAAACTGTGTGTGTGTGTGTGTGTGTGGATGTGTTTTCAATAAACTCACAACCAAAGAGTAGTATCCTTGCATGTTAAGTTGGGGGTGAGGGGAGGAGTATTGTCAGTATTAAGTATATTTCTGTCAGGACAACTCATGTAGTCAAATCACATGTTTTAATGAATGTGCTGTGCAATTATTTTGGTTTGAATGGATCTGCTTTAGAAACTACTCTGAAGCACTGGCATCTCCCTGCTAAACAGGAGATGAACAGAACCCCCCCCCCCCCTCCCTACCAAAGCAGATCCAATGAACAGGTGGAAGCTGGGGTGGTGGGGGGGGGGGGGGGGGGGGGTGTGATTGCAGAAAAATTTAACGCAGAAGCAGCAAAGCAAATAAAGGGCAGTGAGCAGCACAGCGATGCCTGAATCTTGGTTTAAAAAGTGCACTCCATTAGAGGTGTGTGCATGTGGTTGGTTGAGTGTGAGACGCTATGGTTGCTAGCTGACCGATGGTCGGCTGCAGCAAGTTTCCTGACAGAAATTTTTTTGGCGATACTGATACCGCAAATTTTTTTGTTTCCTGTTTCCCCCCTTCTTACCCTGTGAGAGCATGCTAGCGATCACGCTCTGGTCCATGGTGGGTTTTTTCCACAATGCTGGGGGTGCGGCCATCTCTGTGGTTTGGTCCGACTCTCTGGCCATTGACTCAAAACAAAAGCAATGTGCTCTGCCTTTGTGCTTTCCACAGCACGCAACCCTTTGATACGTTACCTGGTATCTCTCTTACTCACCATTTTGATACATTCCCTGTGATCGCTTGCCAGGACAAACATTTCAGCATGAATTTCAGCATGAATGCCAGGTGCTGTTGACCTCACTTGCAACCCCACAGTGTGACCCGTAGGGGGTGACTTTGTGTCTACCCTGGCCAACAGACCAAGAGCTGCGCCCTCAGAGTTCTAATGAAAAGACGAAGCTTTCTCTCACCGACTCAAAGCAGACCCCAGGCTAAAAATAGGTAGCCTCCCAGTGGGTGGTCCTCCTCATACCTTACAGATATTTAATCACTCTCCCAAACTAAATAACCGACGGAAATGAGACTCAGATGTTGGTTGTTTTGAGGGCTCATCCTCATGGTGTGCTGTGTGTGTGTGTGTGTGTGTGTGTGTGTGTGTGTGTGTGTGTGTGTGTGTGTGTGTGTGTGTGTGTGTGTGTGTGTGTGTGTGTGTGTGTGTGTGTGTGTGTGTGTGTGTGTGTGTGTGTGTGTGTGTGTGTGTGCAGCGCTGGGTGCACTGCAGCAACTGCATACAAATGCCTATAACTTACCACAGGAGAATCGGTCTCTGACAGCCATTAATCCAAGAGGTGCAATGTGAATGAAAACATATTTCTTTATCCCGTATGACTGCATCTCTTACTCTCGGTGTCAGATGCACAGATAATGAATGAAAGGTCAGAGCTGCCTCTAGTCCCTTCTGAGAAAGCAGGTGCCTTAGTGAAATTGTGCTTGAAAATACTGTATCATTAACACATAAACAGGTTTAGGGGGGAATATGTCGTGCGCTTTTAAAAGAAAATAGCTGTTTTCGTCACTTAGCTTTAATTGTTATTGTTATTTCCTCCATAAATTACTTTTTTTTTAAAAGAAAACCAGAAAAAACATGGCTGATACTGATCTGGATTCCTTCGGATGAAACTCCTACTGCATTCACAAGTCCTTACTTCAAAAGGCAGCAGATAGCACTACTTCATCTGCGGGAATTCAGAGACATTTTAGATTCACATATAAAAAAACAAAACAAAGGTCATCCTGTCTGTAAAAAAAAACGTTTAACACACACACAGTAGTAATTAAAATGACTAACATTCCCTCCTCGTTGAATAATTCCGTTTACTCTGACACAAAGGGACCAATTTTCCCTTAAATAGATTTTTAAGCGGATGTTGCTGTGGCAGGGAACACTTGAGGGGAGCCAGTCCTGATAAGAGCAGGTTAATTAATGCTCACAGAATTCCTCAGTAATTCCAAATCACAACGTGACTTTCTGTCCAGTGGTCATTTTCGGAACCATAAAATATTGAGCCAAACTGGAGAGTCGTGACACACTCTCCCTGAGCAAATCAAAAAGGATGCAAGAGATGTTTTTAAAGGTTTATTACAAGAAACAACTAAGTTTGATTAAAACCCAATCATGTATTATTGTGATATGTGACATCAATCTTCATCACCTATAACAGCGAAGATTAAAGAAATATTATTGCTTTTTAAATATTTATAAGTAATAGTTTTAATGTAATTGTGAAATGTTTTCTTTATTGTTAAACATTTTTTAATCTTACTGATGAGTATCGAATTGAACAGAGGATGTAGAATTCTTAAATATGTTTTTGAAGCGATAAATATCTTAATATATAACAGGATTGAGACTCCTGAGCAGCAGGTTGCCTCTGTGGGTGACTGTAGCAGATTGACCACAGTGGGGCGCTGGCATGTCCTCAGCTCCACACCAAATGGTCAGGGTGTGTCACCGCGCACTGGCCCCAGTGCCAGCACTGTCAACATTCCTCAGGATTAAAATAAAACGTGCGCTCGTCCGTCGGTCTTTAAATGGCGTTAGACCGCAGTCCACATGGGCGATAAGGAAAACGCGTTTTCATATGTTTTGCACATCATCTATTAAATATTCACGTGGTTCTTTTAATTTTTGAAATGGCTTGGCATGTTCATTTATTAAATAGAAAAAACATAACTCTATGACCCGGCTAATATCGGCAAAGTGATTGAATTATTAAGTGCATGATGCAAGCCTGTGCAAAATCACAAAAGGATTTGTCATCAAAGGATTTGCCGGTGTGCCGCTTCTCATGGAACCAAGTGCGTAAATGTGTATATTTAACTTGATGAGTAGTAGGAGTGGGTAAAATCTATATCTGTGCAGTTGCAAAAACACCTCACTGATCAAAGCTTGTCTACGATCGGTGGCCAGTGATTTCTATGAACCAGAGATCAGAGTCAGTATTCAGGTTGCGGAGGGTTGTGCTGTCAGTGAACAACCCTCCACACTGTATTTCAGTGCAGTACATGGGAGAGGGCAAACAATTCAATGCAATGGTGACTAAGAGCCACCTGAAGTCTGAACTCCATTACTGAATTTAGTCATTCCCTTTGTGTGTTGCCACTTTGGAAAATTACAAGGTTAACAAAATACACTAGGCTAAATTGACTATTTTTTCTCTCGGTCCAGTCAAATTCAAAGCAGAAGAAGCTCAAAGAATTTTGTCAGGGTAAAAGTAACATTTAAGAAGTCACTAAAATGAACAAAACAAAAACATCCCAGATCAAACACAATCATTTAGCCATTGTACAACCAAGAGAAAACTCAGATAAAAATGTAGCTTTAAGGTTATGAGCTAAAACTTTTAAAAGTTCCACCAACGTTCTGAGAATTGCCTACTTAAAAGATAAGCCACTGGTTCACATTCAATGATTTATAGCATGTTTTACAAGTTTCCTTGCAATAATGAAAAACCCTGCATAAGTAAAGGTATCACACACATGGTTTCTTGTGTATATTCAGCTATCAAATATTAATTAAATTTATTATTTTTTATCATTCTGTAAGTGTTTATCATAAAGTGCTACTTTGAAGCTGCTTCAATTCAAATACATCCACAGTCTCCTTTTGAAAGAAGGAAAACGCACTATCCACCCCATGAAAATCCCAGCCTGCTGTAACAATAGTAATAGTAATTAGTAATAGTAATAGTAATTGGGGACTGCGGCCTGTGCCCTCATAAAGATATCTAGACAGGTGAGTAGCAGCCAGTAAGGCAGGGCCCCTAAAATAGGCAAACATCGATTTAGGGGAAGAGACAATGATCGTGCGTAACCAGTTTTATAAAGTATTTTTTTAAATACATTAGAATGTCTCAAAGCTCTTTCTTATTGCTGTGAATCTGTAACGTTCCGTTCCCGTCCTGTCCGTTTTCCATGTTTTCCTTGTTTCCTTCCGTGTCATGTTGGATCCCTTGTCCGTGTTTCCCTCCTGGCTGTGGACTGGGCGTCTCCCTCGGGTACTTTTGGTTTCATTTTCCACTTTAGCTTCCGCCTATCACTCGCCCCTCTCGTTACTCACATTCCTCACTGCTGTGCTTCGGCAATCACTCCTGATTTAACATCACACCTGTTTCTCGTTTTCTCCTTCACTTCCTGCACCATTTAAACCCCTGGCTGGCTGCTATTCAGCGCCAGTTCGTTGACTAACCTACCGTGTTTGTTTCGTATCCCGTTTCTGGTCCAGTGTTTGTGAGCCTGCTGGTTCATACCTGTTCGCCTGGTTTCCTGACTGGTAGCTATCTCTGCTAAACTTTCGCTGCTGCATGCATTTACCTGTTTCCCTTCAAAACCTCCAGACGCCGCAGTTCCAGTCTTCCCGCAGCTGTGTTTGTCCTCCCCGTGTTACGTACCTCCCGTACTCGTGTTGCGGTACCAGGACCTCTGCATGCCAGCCGGCTTACGCCAGTATTGCCCGAGCTACGCCGCACCTTCCAACTCGGCGGTGCATTCACCAGCTACAGTCCTGTCACAACACCCTGCCTTTAACCTCTGCTTTCTGCCCGGTTACTCAAGCTACCCGGTCCAGTTTCCAGTCCTGTTCCAGCCCAGTTCCGATCCAGTTTCCTGTCCAGCTCCAGTCCAGTTTCCAGTCCAGTTCCAGTCCAGTTCCGGTGTTTTAGACACCTCCGTTCAAGTCCAGTTCCGGCTTGGAACAAGTTCCGTGCCGTCCCCTGTGTTCCTGAGTGGACCTTCCGGTCCAGTTTCCAGTCCAGTTCCAGTCCAGGTCCGGTGTTTCATACACCTCCGTTCAAGTCCAGTTCCGGCTTGGAACAAGTTCCGTGCCGTTCCCGTTTCCTGAGTGGACCTCCCGGTCCAGTTTCCAGTCCAGTTCCCAGTCCAGTTCCAGTCCAGTTCCGGTGTTTTATACACCTCCGTTCAAGTCCAGTTCCGGCTTGGAACAAGTTCCGTGCCGTTCCCGTTTCCTGAGTGGACCTTCCGGTCCAGTTACCAGTCCAGTTCCGATCCAGTTTCCAGTCCAGTTCCAGTCCAGTTCCAGTCCAGTTCCGGTGTTTTAGACACCTCCGTTCAAGTCCAGTTCCGGCTTGGAACAGTTCCGTGTTTCTTCAAGTCCAGCTCCGGCTTGGAGCAGTCCTCAGTTGGACGCTATCCTGTGTTAACTAACTAACCTGTTTTGCTCCCGTGTACAGCTTTGGGACCACCCCAACGCTTAATAAAGTTCCACTTTCTGTAATCTGTCTCCTGGTCGTTGCACTTGGGTTCGTCCCGTATCAGGATCGTAACAGAACGAACTGGCCAACAATATGGACCCAGCCGATCTGGAACAGATTCGCCACGCCTTCTCCTGCCAAACTGCGATCAGCGACCAACAGGGTCGCCGTTTGGATGATGTGCTGGAAGTAGTTAGGGGCATCACGGAGCAAGTATCCCAACTTTCGCTCCACCAACCGCTACTACGGATTCCAGCCAACCCTACTCCTTCCTCTCCCGAACCCCATCCGGAGGCACCGGCTCCCACTTCCAGCCGTGAGCCCCGTGTACAACACCCCGAGTTATATCGCGGGGGGTTGGGGAGATGTCGTGAATTTCTACTTAAATGTGACATAGTGTTTCGGATGCAGCCCTCCTCCTTCGCCTCTGACTCCAGCAAGATCGCGTTCATTATGAGCAGCCTGGGAGGGAGCGCCCTGGAGTGGGCTACATCCATCTGGGACAGCCAGGCTCCGTTATGCAGCAACTTCGCAGCCTTTACGGCAGAGATGCGACGTGTGTTTGAACACCCGACCTGTGGACGTGACGCTACCCAGCGTCTGCTTCAAGTTCGCCAAGGCAACCGCAGTGTCGCAGAAATGGCCATTCAGTTTCGTACCCTCGCCGCGGAGTCAGGATGGAATGACGCCTCCCTCCAGGGGGCTTTCCGCCAAGCTCTCAGCGAGGAACTCAAGGACCAGCTTGCCACTCGGGAGGAATCCAACTCCCTTAATAGCCTCATCAGCCTCGCTATAGCCATCGATAATCGTCTCCGCATCCGGGCCCGGGAGCGGGGAGGAAGTTCCGGGCGTCATTCGCCCTCCGTCGTCTCTAATGTTCATTCACACTCCATCACTGGATCTCGGGCGCCTACGGGCGGGTCCGAGGAAGAGCCCATGCAACTGGGCAGAGTTGCGGTCAATCCCGAGGAGCGTCAGCGCCGTCAGCGCACCAGATCCTGTTTCTATTGCGGCAAGCCTGGCCATCAGATCGCCTCCTGTCCCATTCGCCCAAAAGAAGGGGCTCGCCAGTAAGACTGGGCGTACTGACGAGCCCCATCGTCCCCAACCATGCTGCCCAGGACCGCCTCATGTTCAAGGCTACTCTCCTTTGGAAGGACAAGACCCTATCTTCTTCGGCCCTAATTGACTCCGGAGCTGACGCCAGCTTCATGGATATCACCTTCGCCAGGAGGGCCGGCATTCCCACGGAACGTCTCACTTCACCCATTTCAGCTCTAGCTCTGGACGGTAGGAGTTTGGGGTTAGTTACCCACTCCACCGTTCCTATCCAGTTAATTCTATCTGGCAATCATCGGGAGTCCATTCAGCTATTACTGATTAACTCCCAACAATCTGCTCTAGTTTTAGGTCAGACCTGGCTTCGCCTCCACAATCCCCATATTGACTGGAAAGCCGGTCGCATCCTGGCGTGGAGTGCCCACTGTCTAGCCAGCTGTCTCCGTTCTGCACTACCCCCTCCGGGGCCCAGTAAACCCTGTTCCATGCAACCTATACCGGATTTAACGAATGTTCCCAGCGAGTATCACGACCTCGCGCAAGTATTTTCTAAATCACGTGCTCTGTCCTTACCTCCTCACAGGCCGTATGACTGCGCCATTGACCTACTGGCTGGAGCTAAACTGCCATCGGGACGCCTCTACAGTCTGTCTGGACCGGAGAAACTAGCCATGGAGGAATACATCCACGACTCCCTCGCTTCGGGTATTATCCGTCCCTCTTCATCCCCAGTCGGTGCAGGGTTCTTCTTCGTTGGGAAGAAGGATGGCTCCCTGCGACCCTGCATCGACTACCGGGGCCTCAACCAGGTCACCATCCGTAACAAATACCCTCTTCCCCTCATTAACACCGCCTTTGAAGCCCTCTCTCCAGCTGTGACGTTCACCAAGCTCGACCTCCGGAATGCGTATCACTTGGTGCGTATCCGTGAGGGGGACGAGTGGAAGACTGCTTTTAATACCCCGTTGGGCCACTACGAATACCTGGTGGTCCCTTTCGGCCTTACTAACGCCCCAGCAGTCTTCCAGAGCATGGTGAACGACGTCCTGCGGGACCTCCTAGGGAGGAGCGTTTTTGTTTATATCGATGATATTTTAATTTTTTCTCAATCCCCGCAGGAGCATGTCCGTCACGTTCGAGAGGTTCTCCAGCGGCTGTTGGAGAATCAGCTGTTTGTTAAGGCTGAGAAATGTTCCTTCCACGCTTCCACGGTCCCGTTCCTCGGCTTCATTATCGAGGAGGGCAGTATCCGGGCGGACCCTGTGAAAATCAAGGCGGTGACAGAATGGCCCCAACCCACCTCCCGCAAGCACCTTCAACAGTTCCTGGGGTTTGCAAATTTCTACCGCCGCTTTATTCGCAATTACAGTTCCATTGCTGCTCCCCTGACTAAACTCACTTCCGTTGCCCTGCCTTACTGTTGGAATTCCGATGCCCAGCGAGCTTTCGAGCTACTCAAGGCTCGGTTTTCCTCAGCACCTATCCTCCTTCACCCTGACACTTCTCGGCAGTTTGTCGTTGAGGTGGATGCCTCCGACACCGGCGTGGGGGCCATTCTGTCTCAACGGTCCGCCTCTGATAGCAAGCTCCATCCCTGCGCATTCTTCTCCCGGAGGCTGTCCTCCGCCGAGAGGAACTACGATGTCGGGGATCGGGAACTGCTGGCGATAAAACTGGCTCTTGAGGAGTGGCGCCACTGGCTGGAGGGGGCAGGTACCCCTTTTCTTGTTTTTACCGACCATCAAAACCTCATTTATTTAAGATCTGCCAAGAGGCTCAATTCTCGTCAGGCTAGATGGTCGTTATTTTTTGCACGCTTTAATTTCTCTGTTTCTTTCCGCCCTGGTTCCCGTAATATTAAAGCAGATGCCCTGTCCCGCATTTTTTCCCCTCCCTCCAGTCCTGCTGATCCGGAGCCCATTTTGCCGGCCTCCTGTGTGGTGGCTGCGGTCTCCTGGGAGATTGAGGGCATTGTGAAGGCCGCCCAGACTTCCCAACCGGACCCCCGCAATAACCCTAACTCCTGTCTTTTTGTCCCCGATTCCGTCCGCTCCCAGGTCCTCGAATGGGTTCACGCCTCGTGCCTGGCATGTCACCCAGGTGTCGCCAGAACTATCGCCCTCGTCAGGAGGAGTTTCTGGTGGCCTACCCTTAAAGGGGATACCCGTGCCTTCGTCCTGGCCTGCTCGGTGTGCGCCAGGAGCAAGGCTTCCCACCAGCCTCCCTCCGGTCTTCTCCTTTCCCTCCCCGTCCCTGGCCGTCCTTGGAGTCACATTGGTGTGGACTTCGTAACCGGTCTGCCGTTGTCAGAAGGTAACACCGTCATTCTGACAATAGTGGACCGGTTCTCCAAGGCGGTTCACTTTGTTCCCCTCCCCAAGCTCCCGTCCGCCCTTGAAACCGCTGAGCTCTTGGTGCTACACGTGGTCAGGCTGCACGGGATCCCCTCTGACATCGTGTCAGACCGTGGGCCCCAGTTCTCCTCCCGAGTTTGGAGGGCGTTCTGTGCAGCCCTGGGTGCCTCTCCTAGTCTTTCCTCGGGTTTCCATCCCCAGTCTAATGGTCAGGCAGAGAGGGCGAACCAGGACCTGGGGGCCGCCCTGCGGTGCGTTACAGTGCGCAATCCCGCCTCTTGGAGCCGTTTTCTCCCCTGGGTCGAGTACGCACATAACTCCCTTAAAAGTGCCTCTACTGGCCTATCCCCGTTTGAGTGTGCTTTAGGCTATCAACCCCCTCTTCTGTCGACCCAGGAGGCCGAGATAGCTGTCCCCTCTGTTAGGGCCCATGTCCTTCGTTGTAAAAACATTTGGAGACTCACACGCACCGCACTCCTTCACGCCAATTCCCGCTCCCAACGTCTGGCGGACCTTCACAGGACCGCAGCCCCACAGTATAGGGCCGGTCAGCAGGTCTGGCTCTCCACTGCAAACATCTCCCTTCCCTCTTCATCCAGAAAGCTTCAGCCCCGTTTTATTGGTCCCTTCCCCATCATTTGTCTAGTTAACCCGGTGTCTGTTAAACTTTCCCTCCCCGCCTCCCTCAAAGTTTACCCTGTGTTTCATGTGTCCCAGGTTAAGCCTGTCTCCTCCAGCCCCCTCAGTACCCCTACCATCCCGCCTCCTCCCGTCCGAGTTGTTGACAACGCCCCGGCCTACACGGTGAACCGTGTTATTGATATCCGCCGCAGGGGCCGGGGTTTCCAATACCTCGTCGACTGGGAGGGGTACGGTCCTGAGGAGAGGTCGTGGCTCCACAAGAGCCTGATCTTGGACCATTCAGTAATCCAAGACTTCCACGAACAGTTCCCTGACAAGACCAGGCCTCCGGGTACGCCAGGTGGCGTACATTGAGGGGGGGGTACTGTAACGTTCCGTTCCCGTCCTGTCCGTTTTCCATGTTTTCCTTGTTTCCTTCCGTGTCATGTTGGATCCCTTGTCCGTGTTTCCCTCCTGGCTGTGGACTGGGCGTCTCCCTCGGGTACTTTTGGTTTCATTTTCCACTTTAGCTTCCGCCTATCACTCGCCCCTCTCGTTACTCACATTCCTCACTGCTGTGCTTCGGCAATCACTCCTGATTTAACATCACACCTGTTTCTCGTTTTCTCCTTCACTTCCTGCACCATTTAAACCCCTGGCTGGCTGCTATTCAGCGCCAGTTCGTTGACTAACCTACCGTGTTTGTTTCGTATCCCGTTTCTGGTCCAGTGTTTGTGAGCCTGCTGGTTCATACCTGTTCGCCTGGTTTCCTGACTGGTAGCTATCTCTGCTAAACTTTCGCTGCTGCATGCATTTACCTGTTTCCCTTCAAAACCTCCAGACGCCGCAGTTCCAGTCTTCCCGCAGCTGTGTTTGTCCTCCCCGTGTTACGTACCTCCCGTACTCGTGTTGCGGTACCAGGACCTCTGCATGCCAGCCGGCTTACGCCAGTATTGCCCGAGCTACGCCGCACCTTCCAACTCGGCGGTGCATTCACCAGCTACAGTCCTGTCACAACACCCTGCCTTTAACCTCTGCTTTCTGCCCGGTTACTCAAGCTACCCGGTCCAGTTTCCAGTCCTGTTCCAGCCCAGTTCCGATCCAGTTTCCTGTCCAGCTCCAGTCCAGTTTCCAGTCCAGTTCCAGTCCAGTTCCGGTGTTTTAGACACCTCCGTTCAAGTCCAGTTCCGGCTTGGAACAAGTTCCGTGCCGTCCCCTGTGTTCCTGAGTGGACCTTCCGGTCCAGTTTCCAGTCCAGTTCCAGTCCAGGTCCGGTGTTTCATACACCTCCGTTCAAGTCCAGTTCCGGCTTGGAACAAGTTCCGTGCCGTTCCCGTTTCCTGAGTGGACCTCCCGGTCCAGTTTCCAGTCCAGTTCCCAGTCCAGTTCCAGTCCAGTTCCGGTGTTTTATACACCTCCGTTCAAGTCCAGTTCCGGCTTGGAACAAGTTCCGTGCCGTTCCCGTTTCCTGAGTGGACCTTCCGGTCCAGTTACCAGTCCAGTTCCGATCCAGTTTCCAGTCCAGTTCCAGTCCAGTTCCAGTCCAGTTCCGGTGTTTTAGACACCTCCGTTCAAGTCCAGTTCCGGCTTGGAACAGTTCCGTGTTTCTTCAAGTCCAGCTCCGGCTTGGAGCAGTCCTCAGTTGGACGCTATCCTGTGTTAACTAACTAACCTGTTTTGCTCCCGTGTACAGCTTTGGGACCACCCCAACGCTTAATAAAGTTCCACTTTCTGTAATCTGTCTCCTGGTCGTTGCACTTGGGTTCGTCCCGTATCAGGATCGTAACAGAATCTTGGGGATGTACAGCTGCAATGGCTTTTCAGAATTGTGGTTATTCCAATGAAATGCACAGCTAAAAATGTATTAGTCTATTGCTGCACTATCCAACATCATAGGCAGCGAGTTGTTATTTTATTTATTTAGAAATGATGGCTTCAGTCATAACCAGATTACGTATCTTACATATAAAATATGTACCCCTAGCCAGAAGCACAGTCAAAAGAATGCCAGAGAGCGCTTAGAGGCAGGCTTTTGAAATAAAAATGTATAAAAATGTATGCCGAGATAGATAACTGTTCTTTGGCCCAATTATGCAAAACACAACTTCTTGTTATGTTCCTTTGGAGATAGGAATTATGGAATTATGTATTTTAATCATGTGTACAGAAAGTAATTATTTGTGTTTTGAAACTGCTTTTGTAAGACTGTTGAACTGTTTGACTGTTACTTTGAACACAGCGCACAAGCCGAAAACACCTAATTTTGAAGGAAAAAAATTCTATGTTTAGACTAAATTGGTAGGATCAGTAATGGCCTTTAAAAGATCCATGCAGCTGCCATGGAGATGAGAACATCCCAGAGTGTGTTTTATTCATTCTTCGCAGAGTGCCCCGATGGTCTAGAGAATACCATAATGCAATGTATGAATGTAAATTGTATCCATTTTTGATCTTCTGTCACAATTAGCAGGAAACCTGCATTTCACCAGCTCTCGACGTACATTTTCACAGGGATTATTTCCGACGTCTGTGCTCCGCTCCGGCTTCTTCTTAGCGGTGTCGCGTCTAAGTTGTCTGGCTGTCGGTGTGAACAGGCATCTGGAAATGTGCCGTCAGATATGCCCGGACACAAGCCTCACGCTGTGTTCCGCCGCGCCGGTCTCGGGCAGCAGCTGCCGAGGCTCGCGCCCAGGATGAGAGAGACGCTCGAAAAACATTCTACTTTTCCACAGTTAGATTAATATTTATAGCCGGCTCTCCTGTCAGGCCGCGTGCTGATTCGTCGCATTGGGTCTTCAAACGCCGCAAAAAAGTGCATTCAGACCCTGCTTGTGCAAATCCATTCTCCAGCAGAACACCGCACCTGTTAACTCCTCAGATTCTGAGACTAACGCCTCGGATTCTCTCGCCCCGTGTTCATTGTCGCCCGGCCCATGGAGCGAGGACATACACAGTCGCAATGTGATTTCAATTGCGAATAATTTGAAACAGTCAATAAAAAAACTTCTGTGGGAATGCTGTGGTTCGTCATCACAAAGAATCTGCTCTGTTGGCTCTGCCTGTGACGGCCAACAGGAAGCACTTGTGTGTCGTGGTGCTGAATGGAAGATGGAATTTGCCGTCTGCCAGCTATGAAGTAATTTCACAGAAAGTATCTGAAACCTGGCAAACTAAATTCTGCTTGAATGATAAGCACTTTTGTAAAACAGGAAGAATTCCACCTATTCAATACTGACGACAAGTGTTCTTGTACTTCAGTCAAGCTCAAGCTACACCAATAATAGACATTTGAATTCTTTACCATTGTGAGAGCGCAGTTTGCATTCAATACAAATTCTTAGTATTGTGACTCTGGGCAAAGTGATGCTGAAACCATTACATTCAGGATAATTCAGTTGTAAAGATGTCTTAGCCTAAATATTAGTAAAATAGGAAGAATTGCAGAAAAAGAGATGTCTCCTGGTTGGGGGAAAATAAATTAATGACAATAGGACTGTATGTCATCTTTAACATTAAAAAGTTTCAAATTGCTTGTATAATATTGAGTTTGGCTGATGACAATATTAGGGAATATGTGTTATAAAGGTCACACTTGGGGGCTTAGTCATGCAAAATTTAAATATGACATTACTTGAATTTTCCTGTTGTGGAAATTGGTTTCATAGTCTCTTTCATATTTAATACACATTTACATGCTGAATTCTTTCTGCGAAGGATTCAAAATAAAAAATGCACTCATACTATTTAATTCATTATCTATTTGGCTGATACACCATTATACAATGCATATTTTATAGCTCTGTATTCCTTATCTGAAAAATATCCTTTTTCAGCTAATATGAATCAAGAATAATTTTGTTGAAAGATGTGGTAGAAACAAATCACTCCACACTGCAGCTGAGCATTTATTTTGTTTACATATTTTAGCTTTGATCAGTAGTCTCATCAAAGAGAAATAACATTTATAGTACTACGTATTATGACAGCCAAAACAGGAGGTATATGCAATCCTCAAGTGTGCAACAGGGATATTAACTCCCGAAATCTATGCTCTTTGTACAGCCCTTTGAAGCCTATTGAACAGAATCTCACTTGATATTCCACTTTACCAATACAAACCAACAAAGACACCAGAGCAGGCCAGCTAAAGACAGCATGACCGAACAGAGGTCCGAATTAACTTTGCATGCTAAAAGGCTCTGTATTGGCTTTCTGTGGATACACAGCTCACAGGGACATTTGTTTTATCAGGGAGGGAGAAAGCATTCATAATTCAGCCTCATAAGGGACATTTATTTATTATTATTTTCAAATGCTAACTGACATTTCCCAGAAAATATCAATTTAATATAAAGGTCTCACTTTTGAAATAAAAGAAAGCGCAAATTATAAAAAGAAAATGCCATACCCAAGTTTCATTTCTTAGTGTGCATATATATATATATATATATATATATTTGTTCTGGATTTTAATTTCCTTTTTTCAGTGTGCATCATTCCTGTCAAAACAAAAATGAAAATGCAACGTCAACTTTTTCATTACTTTTTCTTTGTCTCTGCCACTGTTTCAATGCCCTCATTGAGACACATATTCCTTGCCGCAGCTCAAATGAAAAAGAAAACCTGACTCGCTCTTGATTTGCTTTTTCTTTTTCACTCTCACTGTGTTGAACATGAGTCTGGTTTCTCAGTCAAGAGGAGGGGATGTACAGCAGCTGGATGTACAACGTTCCAATGGCGTCCATCTGACAATGTCCAACTAGCTAACATAGGGAGCTAACTATAGTTTGAATTCGCTGAATGAGGATGATTAAATCAAAAACAAAATGCACCAAGACGAAGCAGTCATTCTATTTGGCGTTATCCTGTAGAACCGCAGCAGAAAGCACTAAGAAAACCTTTCTGAAAGAAAGAAAGAAAGGAAGAAACTAGAACCAAGTCTAAAATGCACACTGGACATAGGCGGAAGATGAGAAACCTATTAAGCTGTGGCCAGAGGATGAGGTTTTATTCCATCCATACAGAAGCAACTACCATGAAAAATAAGAGAAATACCCATGTAACTTGGTAGAAATGGTCTGTTGCTTTGAGTGTCCTAGAGTTATGGTCAGTGCTTTATGCTTTCCTGGTGCAAAATGGCTTGGAAATCATCGCCAAGTCCTGAGGTGGTGACCCAGACAACAACATCCTGATTTGCACCTGCACGGAGGATCAGCTTGGTCTCTGATAGTAGCCTGTTTGTAATGTACGTCAGGTTTACCCTGAGATGCCATTTTTATAGCGTCGTGATTCATGCACTAGGCGCGGCGTAAAATTCTTTCGAGCTTTCACGATGGCGGAGCCTGCTCACGCCACCTGCTGACGGCACAGCCTGGCTTCCCGTGCAGTGCCGCCACTACTGCTGGTGCTGATGGGCTCTTTCACCTCAATGACCCTGCCTGCAGCTCCTACATCAAAAATTCATGAGGCACACGTTATTTTACCTGTGATTTAGCCACATCCGACACCAACAGTATCTTCAAGCTTGGTTAAACCTGTGGAATTCAGAGCAATGCATTGCCTGTGTTTTGCTATTTTCATAATGAAGCACATCGCCTCAGTGAGGGTGTGTTTAGAGGTGGTGATAATCACAATTTTGATGCAATGCTAGCTTGCCAGGGGGTAATGTTGCACAGGGAGCCGTGAGGAAAAAGATAAGTGATTTTGTTGCCTGTGTAAAATATGTCACACTACTGCAAACCATTGTCTTGAAAGTCTGACTTACAGTGAGCACCATAATTCATTGGACAGTGACACATTTTTTGTTATTTTGGTTCTGTACTCTAGCACTTTGAGTTTAAAAGGAAACAATGACAATGAGACTGTCAGCTTTAATTTGAGGGTATTTACATCCATATTGGATGAACAGTTTAGAAATTATAGAACCTTTTGTAAATAGTCCCCCCCCATCTTCGGGCATCAAAAAATATTGGACAGTTTAGCATAATGTAGATTTTTAATATTTGGTCGCATATCCTTTGTATGCCATGACTTCCTGATGTCTGTGACCCAACAATATCAAAAGATTCTCTATGGGAATTGGGGGGTGGGACTAGATCGAGCTGTAAATTATTCTGGAACAGTATGGAATACATGGTTGGTGAAATATAAAGTCATCAAGGGTCTGAGGTATCAAACGAGCCTCAAACCATCACTCTGCTGCCAGATATGCAGTAGATATGGATGGATCACTTTAAGGATTGTTTCTCCTGACAAATTTTCCTATTGAACTCTATGGAAAAATAAGTCAGGAGAAGAAACCCTTCAAGTTATCCATCCATATCTACTGCATATCTGGCAGCAGAGTGATAGTTTAAGGCTAGTTTGATACTTCAGACCCTTGATGACTTAGAGCCATTTAGCCAACTAGTCCCACCCTCCAATTCCCATAGAGATCCATTCAAATGCAGAGAGATTATAGTATCGCTTGTAGGAGTACCAGAAAATAAGATATCAAGAGTCTTTTAATATTGTTGGGTCACAGACATCAGGAAGTCATAGCATGCAAAGGATATGCAGCCAAATATAAAAATTATTACTTTATTCTACATTATGTTAAACTGTCACTGTCAAATTAAAGCTGACAATCTGCACTTCAATCTCATTGTCATTGTATCCTTTCAAACTCAAAGTGCTAGAATACAGAACCAAAATAACGAGACAACTGATAATTTTGCAGTGGTCTCTTAATTTTTTCCAGAGCTGTATATACAGTATATTGATTAGATATTGAGGTGGCCTGCCCCTTTAAGTGTATATTTGAATATTTTATATGATATGCACTATGCCTGTCAAGTATCAGGTTTTACCCATGAGTTTTTGTTGTCCTGTCTGCCATCTCAGGGAGTGCAGAACCAAAATAACAAAAAATTATTATGGTGCTCGCTGTATGTCTAATGTCTCTCTGGCACGTCTGTTGCAGAAATGCTTGAGGTCTCTTGAGATCTGATCATCTCAGGTATAGACTACCTCTCGTTAAGTTTTTATTTTAGTTTATTTTATGTGGTGGTGATGAAAAACAGAGGATCAGAAGCACTGTGGTGGCTGGTGTTGCATTGTGTGTGTGCGTGTGTGTGGGTGTGTGTCTGCGCGCGTATGTGTGCACACCTCAATGAGTACAATATCCCCCTTTTTGTGTTTGCGTTCCTTCAGATCAATGCCAATATCACCCTGTGAAAATATTTAACTGGACACTTCACCGTGAAGGTTGTTGGCTTGAGAGGCACTGGCGTGTTGAATCAGAGTTAAAATAGTCAAGTTTGTGAAAGTTCATGCAAGTTTGTTTCTAAGTTCATGCAAATTAGTAAACAAGTTAAAAACATTAAAAAAATAAAACCTTGAAATGAACAGAGGTTTATACAGTTGTTACATATTTGTATATTTCATATTTTACCAGATTTTTTATCACCATTGTATTACGGCCAGAAAATAAAAACAAACTTTTTTACCCTTCATCACCTTACCCTTTATATCAATCTGCCAACCCTGACAAGCCAAACATGTCAGTACATTCTAATGAGCTGCTACAAAATAACAGGAAATGGTGTAACAATCCACATGTTCCACTGAACACTCAAACATTCAATGGCTTGTCAAGTAAGATCACTGAGAAAGATCCATAGTTGTTTCAGACAATATATTATAAACACAACAATGAAAACTAAAATGTGAAGGAACCAAATTCTTTGCCAAATAATTTAGTGACTTTCTGTCCTATATAGATATCCTGTTAAACTTTTTATACAGAAATAAATGCATATACAGTATCTGTCACAGGTGAAATACTTTATGCAAATGATGTGAAAAGACTACAAAAGGTATTGCTTTTTTCCTCATAGAACTATGGAGATATGTTCTATAGCTCTGACCATATTGCCCTCATGTTACGTGACTGAATGACTTGTTCTGGTAGCGCAACAATTGCTTTGTTTGGAGTCATCAATGTACACAGTCTGCCCCTGGCATGGTAAGGAATCAGTTTCAGACCACAGCCCTGAAAATGTGCGTGTTAGCTGGCCACCCAACAGCCAACTTCTTTCCTTTTAATATTTCAACTCGGTATTACTCTTGTCAGAACATGTCTTTAGACAATTCAAGTCTCAGAAAAAATCACAACCTGGTATTACTCCTCTCCCTCAGCCACTGCCTCTCGCTCCTCTGGGGTGACCTGCAGAGGAGGTTTCTCTAAGACAACAGGTGAAGCAGTGCTTCACCAAAAAAAGGGTGAAAAAGAACATGCATATCACACAATCACACACACAACATAGGCTTTCTTTAGCTAATATTGAATCATCACCGACTTTCGACTTTTTCTTGTGAAGCTAAAAAAAAGTGCTTAGATTCAAAAATATGCCTTGTATCTTCTTATATAGTTCTGTGCTTGTATCGTGAAAAACAGCGCCACCCTTTGACTTTCAAAAGGAACTTCAGTGAGGCACAGTGTCTGACTGCTTCACTAGACCATTGGAAATCAATGGGGGACTTTATAAAACATGATTGGATAATTGTGGATTATGACGCGTTTTTGAGCCCACCCGTGAAGCAGTGCTTCACTAACGTATTACAATCATGCGTGTTCTTGTGTGCGTTCTCGTCCTGATGATTGACATGATGTCTAACCATTCAGAATACGAGTTCAGCTGTCCAGCAATATAATCATCTTCACCGTTACTGTATTAGAGAGAGATAGAAAGGGAGCGAGAGAGAAATTTATTAAATTTTTTTGGTTGTGGCCTTGTCAGTGGTGATTTGTATTGTAAATAGTTAAATATTTTATTGTGTTGTAGTGGTAATAGCTAGCTAATTGCTAACGTTAGTGATTTAACTAACGTTGCCTAACGTTAGCCTAAACTAGCTCACTTTTTGTAACGTTAGCTTTTGCCATTTCATTTGGCTGCATTTGAAAAAAAATGGGACCTGTGAATGTAAACATCCTGCGGGATTAACGTAACGTTATTTTCAAGATTGTGAAGAAAGATTGCAAGTGAAGGCGGATGGGAGACCGAAGCCTCCTATCAATCGTATCCAGTGAGTGGGCTCGGTAAGTCAGAGCTTTAACGTTAAATGCTCGTAGTAGCCTACGTCGAGGTGGATTAGTTACAGGCAGCTTGCTAACGGAATCGCATGTATTGCTGGCCATGTGTGTTGTTTAAAGGAAAGCCTATTATTTTTTTATCCAAGTGTGTTGCTACAGGAGATGTTCAATGTTTGCGAGATGTAAATCCCGCGCAGCTAGACCAATGAGGGAATAGCCCGGAGCGAAGGTTTAAGCGTGATATGTTCCGCTGTTGCTGTGGGAAAAGGTAAGAGTTTTTGAAATGTTACTGTTCTTACAACCGGATGAGACTGCTTCTTTAAATTCGCGGGATCAGCTAGTAATTGACCATGTGTCAGAGACAATAGTACCACTTTGCCTCCCGCTCTAAGTTTGGTCTGCAGGCTGACTCCAGCTTATCCAAAAAGGCAGCCTGTGTATATTATATTAACTGTCAGCCACCAACGCTGATACTATACTCGTATATATCTGACTCCAATTAGAATTGACGCTTGATTGCGAGTGGAACTCTGTTCTTTTGAAACTATCTATACCGGGGACGCTAATAGCCCCGGATACGGGGTGCAGACTGACACACTGAAGCGGACTGACAAGCTCAGAGACCCTAGCCACATAGAAACTCAGCGGGTTTCGAATATGTCACCATCACAGGTGCTCAGAGGTTCGGACCATAGAATCTACTAGGTAAAAGAGAAACTCAGAGGGTTTGGAACATGTCACCATCACAGGTGCTCAGAGGTTTTTGACCATAGAATCCACCATATACTAGGAAAAGAGAAACTCAGAGGTTTGGAACATGTCACCATCACAGGTACTCAGAGGTATTGAACATAGAATCCACCATATACGAAGAAAGTGAAAACTCAGAGGTTTTTAACATGTCACCATCACAGGCGCTCAGAGGTATTGAACATAGAATCTGCCTAGTACTGGCTAAGGCCTAGCAGAACCGTCACATTACCACAAACAAGATTAGTCAGTGTGAAATCCGGTAATAGAGACACAATTCACGGAGACCACGCAAATCAGGTCTAAAAATAGAATAATTTATTAATGACAATAATCACTGGTTAAGACTGTGAGAGCAAATTTGAACACATTCAATACCTATAGCTAAACACAGGATAACATGCTGCTAAGACAAAGAAACATGAACAGGTTCACCAACAAAGTATAACCAAATGATTCCGTACAATGTGACTATGGTACCAGGAGACCTGTTAGGCAGATACTCCTATACAGGTATAACTATAGTGCCACTACAGCATTAGGCGATCTGTTAAGCAGATACACCTATAGTGAAAGAACTATGGTGCCACCACAGCACCAGGCGATCTGTTAAGCAGATACATCATAATGGACGAGCTATGGTGCCATTACAGCACCAGGCGATCTGTTAGGCAGATCCACCCTGAATGTCCCTTTGGACTTCCCTTAAATGCAATCCTGGGCAGGCTTTCCACATTCCACAATTCCCTTTGTTTGTCCAAACAAGGTCTGGCCAGGAAGAGGGCTGTAAAATCTAACCACCAAGAGACCCCCCTTCTCCTCCAGGAAGATCAACTACAGTCTACTCCCCCTTCCCGATCTAGTGATAGCAATAAGATACTTTGTACGACGGCGCGTGATCTTATGATTTTACCTGTCATTTATCTAGATACCAGGTGAGGTCCAGGTGATAGCCACTCTGTGATCCAGATACTTATGTGGACAAGCACATCCCTGATAACCTACAATCCCCCTTCCAAACACATTCTTTATTCCTTACATACCCCACATTTCAATTGATATTAATCCCAATCCACCACATTTATCATATTATCCAGTTATTCACATACATACATACATAACATGCCTTATACATACAGTGTTGCTTCAATCCAGAATATTTTAACATAGGGTGTGTGTTCACAGGCCTTTTACGGCCTGAGAACAGGCCTCGGTGGCTGACGTCATTAGGACCTCTAATGTCATTCCAGCTGTCGATTACAACTTTGTGCCTTTTGTTGTAGGGCAGTGGAGTTGGGAGTCCTGTGTGACGAGGCAAAGATGTAAGGGGTGGGTAGAACAGGAGATTCTTAGGCCACCTGGTGAATTGTTTTATTGCACCCTCAAGGAAGTCAGGGTTTATGACTGACAATCCCAATGATCAATAATTTTCAGTCTTACAGAGAGATGACTCATTATTTAGGCTACGTAAAAGTGAAAATTGGGATAACAGAGCGGGGAGTTGACTGAGCTTCCTTCCCTCTATGATGTAGGGAGGTCAAACCCGTTTTCGTGATTTTTCAGAAAACATATTTTGCCAGCTTATTTTTCATGTATATTGTCCTAAATGCTACAGTATAAACAAATAACAATATATAAATCGCTAGCTTGTCAGAAAAAGGACGTTCGCTTTAAAATTATTTTTTAAATTAGCCCGTTTCACTTCCGTGTAATCACTCTCGTTGGACGGAAACACATCATCTGTGCTGCTTTTAGGATACCGTTATCCTTATTTTTTCAACAAGAACCGATATTTTGTGGTATTCGTACAGGAAAACTATACTCTACACATTTACTCACATATATTGTTATGGCGTGTTGTATTTAATTAAATATGTACTCCCAAAACGCCATACGTGCCAAACGTCTCAGTTTCAAACTTGGCGGGTCCCGCGGCTTCAGAATTCCACTGTATTCGCAACAGTAGCCTAGCATTGATTAGCCTACTTAATGCGTCTGGGTCTGACCCATTTTGACATTGCGCAGCTATTTCATAATTTGTTTATTAAACCCTATTGGCTTTGTTCAGGTAATGCATTCGACCATTCACAACTTGAGGACAGTCTATCCAATCGTGGGTTAGCATAGAGATAATTTAGCCAATAGCGATTGCATAATAAAGCTATAAATACAGTATTTGCGCCACAAAACATTAGTTTTTATTTCTATTGACAGCATGACCGATTGCTCATTACCACGCGTTTGGATCATCGGGAGCTCGCTTATCGCCAGGCTGCAGGCTCATTTAGGAGCATTTGGACTGCACCAGAACCTGGGGCTAGATTGCCAGATCACCTGGGCTGTCAGAGGGGGCAGAAGGTGGGAACACTTAATGCCTCTTCTCCGCTCGAAACGGGCTGACCTCCGCGACGACCCAGATGTGATGGTGATTCACCTCGGTGGGAACAGCATTGGCACGTACGGAAATACAAGCATCAGCCTAATGCGGCGCATGAAGGCAGACATCAGGGAAATCGATTTGCTATTTCCCAAAACCAAATTGATGCTTTCGGACATCCTCCCTCGCTGGAACTGGCGGGGTCAGACCGCGACTACCGGATACGGCCTTGAAAGGACCAGACGACGGCTAAACGGGGCCATGTATGGCTTTCTGTCAGACATGCGTATGAGTTGCATTATGCATCCTAACATTGGCTTAAATCATTTAGACAGTGATGCGACACATTTAAATTTAGAGGGTAACAGGCTATTTCTTGACAACATTTACACAGCCCTGTCCTTCCTGTGTCTTATTGCACACCCCAAAGGCTCTTTTCAGAGCCACCTACTTTCTTATCAAAAGAGAATTATATCTAAACAAGGCACACAATTGCGAATGTAATTTTAACGTATCTAGTCTACAGACAACCATGTTTTCAGCGTTGTTCTCTTCTTGGGTCCCAAGAAAAATATTAAAATATTAACAGCAACAGTTATGGGTAGGGTAAAAGCTGTAAAAGGGTAGGGGGTGGGGGCCTTTGATTGGAAGCTGTATGTTGCATGTTGTTTTGTAGAAGCAATTACACAGCAAACAGAATTTAAAAAGTCATAAACAAAGTGTTTAAAGCGCCACCTTCCATTCTCTCAGTTTTTGGACTCGGAATGTATAAGGTGCATGTTCCGTTTTCACGTTAATTTAAAAAAACACCCATTCGCCATATTAAAATGCTTTATACCATACTGTAGATGAGATTTTTATGAAGATCTACATGTAAAAATCTCGTTGTTCATCTGGAGTTTACCTGCAATATGGCCCAGAGAAAAACATAGCAGCTAGCGGCTTTAGCTGGCACTGGTTATCAGAATTCTCAGTTTTTGGATTCGGAATCTATAAGGTGCATGTTCCCTTTTCATGTTAATAAAAAAAAAACACCCATTCGCAATATTAAAATGCTTTATACCATACTGTAGACGAGATTTTTATGAAGATCTACATGTAAAAATCACGTTGTTCATCCTGAGTTTACCGGTGATATGGTCCAGAGAAAAACATAGCAGCTAGCGACTTTAGCTGGCACTGGTTATCAGAATTCTCCGGTTTTTGGATTCAGAATCTATAAGGTGCATGTTCCCTTTTCATGTTAATTTAAAAAAACACCCATTCACAATATTAAGATGCTTTATAGCATACTGTAGATGGGATTTTGATGAAGATCTACATGTAAACATCTCGTTGTTCATCTGCAGTTTACCGGCGATATGGTCCAGAGAAAAACATAGCAGCTAGCGACTTTAGCTGGCACTGGTTATCAGAATTCAGTTTTTGGATTCGGAATCTATAAGGTGCATGTTCCCTTTTCATGTTAATTTAAAAAAACACACATTCGCAATATTAAAATGCATTATACCATACTGTAGACGAGATTTTGATGAAGATCTACATGTAAAAATGTCGTTGTTCATCTGGAGTTTACTGACCTAGCCACATCAGAAAATGATGACGTTCAGGTCGCCCTCTGTGTTCTCCGGGATGTCAAATGGCCTATTCGCACTGCAATAATAATTTTAATCGCAGCCTCCATAATGTCAACTCGGAAAAATTAAGAAAAAAATGGGGAAAAAACAAGCAATCCTTACTGGGAAAAAAATATATCACCCCAAATTACTGAGATGCCGATCCACACTGGACTAATATTATCAGATGACCTGTTTTGTGCGAAATATTGTAGGTAATTTACGATGGGGAATTTTTACTTTACAAATTACGGAAATGCAGATTCGCTCGGGATTAAGATCAGATTAACTCCAGAAATCACACGAGGTCCCCAGGTAATACTGCTCCAGTGAATAGGGCATAAGACGATTCAAAATGATCTGAACGAAGCTATTTCAGCTACGGTGCAGGTGGATTTGAGTATTTATCTATTGAATATGCATAGGTGATTAAATAATTTGGCTTCTAATAAATGAGTGTACATAACTACTTGTCATTGTATTCTATCTGGTGTTATTCATTTGAGAAAAGGCAGCTCAATTTAAATGGTAGCCTACAGCCATAGTGATGAGTTGTCAAGAAATATAAACCTGTTTTAAATGGCCACCAGCTCTTTTCTGCCTACAGCTGGTCAGTTGACGTGGTCAGTGTTAAATAACCCAAAAATGGCCTAGCTCAACAGGTAAAGCAGGGGTTCGATTTTCACAGGTAGAAAAAAAATTGTGGGTTTGCTTCACCAAAAATTCTGGTCAGCAGCCGCCACTGCCTCCTAGGTCTTGTTGCAAGGGACTTCAACTGGAGCTCCCTCCGCCTCCTCTTGTAACTCGGTCAGCTCTAAATCCACTTCTTCAAATGATGTGGATGATTGGTTGGAGCTCCTGTCACTCCAGTGGTCTCTACATCCCTGTTCCCGGCGAATTTGCGTAGGCACTGAGGATGGGGCCAGGGATCACTCACGACTGCCTGACATCATGTTTCTCACGGAGCTAGTTTCGCTGTTGGAGTCTGCACCTGGAACCATTGGCAAGGACAGATTATTAGAGAACATGCAAGAAAACACTCAATAATCAATCCAAACATTGCATCAGTCAATATGAGGAGGCTGGTGGCAAACAATTAATTGCTGCAAAAACAACATGGATGAGTACATTTACATTGCAGGCCTTCGGAAGACACGTTAATCCAAAGTGATTTATATAGTTTACATTCTTTTACAAAATAATCTATTTATACAGCTGGCTATTCACTGAAGCAATTCAGGTTAAGTACCTATTACAGGTACAACAGGTGAGAATCAAATCTACAAGCCCAGTTGCCTAACCATTACATGAGGCTAATTAACTGCTGTAGACCCTTGGGGGTGCTGTGAAACAAGTGACTTGCTGCAGCCCAGACTGAGCTAACCAATGTCCCATCACTTTCTTATCCTCATAAGTGAAGCCTTCAAAAGGGTCCATTGGCTGTTCATTGGAGGACAGGCCTTATAGCCATTCCTGTAATCTCACATTCCATTCAAAAGTGTTTTTTGTACACAGCAAAAAAAAAAAATTAATAAATAAGTAAAAGTAAATAAGTAAAACCTTGCAGACTCAGAACCAAAGATCACATGGATAGGGCTTTGTTGTATGTGTCACTGAATGTTTGTGTCACTGGAAACTAACTGATCGCAAGAAGCCTGCAGTTTGCAACTGCGTTGGACAGAACAAACAACCAAACACAAACAATTCTACTTGGTCCTTGTTGCATGGAGTCTTTTTGAGCTTTTACAATTCTCTGCTATTCTCTCTAACAATATAATACATGTAGAGCAGCCAAAGGAGTGCTGTGCCAAGCCCGGTAGCAGCCTCAAATAGAGAGCTGGCACCTGGACAGAGGGATTCTCTTTAAATATGAATCTAGTTTTTTTTAACAAAAATTGAAGTCAAAAAAAGAAAAAGTCATTATTAGCAAAGAATTAGAACAATTCACCCCGAGTGACGCCAATCAGTTTAGATTTCTCCATACACAAGCTACTTGTTTAGCAAGTTTATTGCAATGCAATTATAAGGTAAGGATCAGAGTGCCAAGGGGTTGATGGCTCAGATGGCTAATAGGATTGCATCACATCTTAATTTTGGTGGTTTAAAGTCACTTGAAGTGCAACTACAGTTCTTGACCAGCATCAGTCCATTGCATGGCCATAATCTGTTAATCTGTTAAATTGATGTCTGTTTTGGAGGTATGAACTTGGTATTACATTACATTATAGGCATTTAGCAGACGCTCTTATAGAGCGACTTACACAACTTTTTTTGTATCATGTTTTTACATATTATCCATTCATACAGCTGGATATATACTGAAGCAATTCAGGATAAGTACCTTGCTCAAAGGTACAACGGCAGTGTCCTACCTGGGAATCGAACCTGCAACCTTTCGGTTACAAGGCCAGTTCCTTAACCATTATACTACACTGCCGCCCCGTATGAGCTGGGTATGAGCTTTGGTGTGAACAGGGTATGAGCTAGGTATGAGCTTTGGCATGAACTGGGTATAAGCTGGGTTCGAACTGAGTATGAGCTGGGTATGAGCTGGGGACTTAAATTGTGGTTTTCTGTTGTTGAGCGGAGTGCTTACCAAAATATGCTGATCTGCTTCCAACAACCCAGTAAATGAGAATATAAATGGAACCATGACAGTTTGAGGCAGGGAGTTCCAGACAGGATTCCAAGGTCGGTGTGCTTTTTCAGAGCCAGACCATCTTGTAGGCACTGCCAAGCCAGGCTCTGATTTTGGCTCATTAAGTACATGAGATTGCAGCCTTCAGACTTTAGTGGAGGATCTTTATTTGACGGAGACACTGAATCCACACACCTCAACCATGCTTCTCCCTGCTACATCTGTTTATCATCATCAGCATTATTTCCTTTCTTGTGTTTCAGCTTAACTTCATTTATCCTCTCAATGCCCATTGTTTCCATATTGCACACCCACAACACTGGTACCACGCATACCACACAGCTGGATGCCAGCCCTGGAAGGTTTACCATTGTAGCCTAGCGATTGGACTCAGAGGTGATATTTTCTATGTGATTTTTAATCATAAATGAAAAGGCAATGGTAATCCAATGTTGTGCCTTTGGGTGATAAAACAAGCAAGGAGTAGCAGATGGTGCAACAATTTAATGATTGCCTGCGGTTCAACAATTTCCCAAAAGGAAAACAGAGTTGGCTAGGAATATTACCCTTATGTTTATACTTACTGCACAACAGTTAACTAGACCCAATCAACATACAACTAATTGTAATTATAATTGTACACTTAGGTAGCCAATGGCATTCTGTGCTATGTAACTTTGATATGTAATATCAGCTTTCATAAATCTTTATATTTTTTACTTTGGCTGTCACTTTGGAAATCCTTCATTAGTGCTTCACGTCTTTAACCTTTTAATGCCTTTTCTCCCAAGTTGGAATGCCGAGTCAGCCAGACTCATCAGTACAATGTCCTATGCCAGGAGAGAGCGGAGAAGCATACGAACCCCTCCAGACCACATACAGCCAGCTTATTTTCACTCTGTAGTCCACCCGCTGGGCCAGACAACGCATGGGAGGGGTACACTCCACGCACAGCTGATACAGGCAGACTACATGAACAGCAGTGCTGTTCTACACAATGGGACTATGACAATAAAACCACAATCGCCTTTGCCACAGGAGGGATTCTATACCAGATCATCGCTGAAGCAGTGTATCAGCACAACAATCCACTCAATACAATTTCCACTTTTGTTGTTTGTTGTTATTGGCTATTTTTATTTTTATTTTTTTACATTAATTGGTGGTGCAAGGAGCCAGGGTGGTTGCCACATGCAAAGATAAATTAAAATGTATATTACCACAGGGACAAGTAACCCCTCAGGTCACTCAGGGTAATTAACAGACAACATTACTCCCTTAACTTAACCTAGTGTTAAGCCCTTTCAGATCAACTCATAAGACCATAAATATCCTGTTTCCAATTATTGCTAGCCCAACGCTCGTGAGTATGGAAACATAATGTTTTCACATAAAAGTGGCCGTATATTACAGTTACCCATACCAACTTCTGGAGCTATTCAAGACGATAGGCGGAAAAAAGACTAAGCTAGGTCGGTATACATTAGTTTTATAATTTGTGCAGAACACAAGGGACACTGCTTTAGAACGTCCTTTACTATCAGTAAAAGGGTTTGTTTTCATACAAAACAAGACTGTATGGTTTAATCGATATTGCTGGGCCTCCAATTTATTATTCTCGCTTGAAAAAGACAGACACGTTTCCCACCGCACAGCGTATGTTTTCCAGCGTCGTACATTATCTTCAGGTTTGAGGGAATTGATTCCAGGACCGTGACGTCACACGCTACAGATTAATAGGATGTCACAAATATGAGAGCGTGTTGCAGTCATTCAGACTGAATGGTGCTGCTAAACGTCACGCACAAATGCTGATTAATGATGCAGTCGCATCTTGCTCCGCTTTTCATTCCTTTCATTGAACATATTTTAAGCTATAAATGGAATCACTCTTCAAATGCAAGACAAACATGGTGGCCTGTCGACAATACACCTATCTATTAATTTCTCTTAACGAATGCATATGTACTGAAGTTCCGCAAACAGGAAACAATACTGTCAACGTTAGTAGGAATAACACAGATGTAATTCACTCCGTAACAAGCCGTGACAGCCTGAGAATAAGCTATAAATACCTAAGCGCATGTAAAGTGAGTCAGTGAGTCCGAGCAGTCAGTGAGTCAATTGTCAGGATGATTAATGGTATAAATGGTTTAACTCGATGATAAGGTCACAGAGGAGGCGGTATACTGTACAATTCTTTCAGCCTGCTAGCAAACTTCTTGTCAGAAAAAACATTTTCTTATTTAATCCACCAACTTCTGTAAACTTTAATGTAGCATTTGATCTGTCCAAGAATAAAAAAATTATGAACACGGGTAAAAGGCGGTAATAAAACTAATATAGTTGATTTAACATTTGCTTTTGATCATATTCCAACCCCCCCACCTGATATATTATGAACCATAAGCCATAATGGCCATTTTAAATATATGTCAAAATACAGTATATGCCATAGACACAGTAAATGCGAGGCAAATTATTGAAAGAAGATAAATTATTGTTGCTTTCAAATATGTAATTGGATGTACATATTGCTACTGATTTTACAATGTAATGTATTCTATTGCTTATACATGCATGTAAGATGACATGTAACAGTGGCAATAGGCTTTGTAATATATGCAGTCTACTCGACTTGCATTAAAAATGCATTGCGTACATTGTGATTTCTGCATGTCAACAAGAATGGCTTCTTCTTAATTGGGAGTGTGGAGTGAGTTGTTCATCTGCAGTGCAGGGACTCAGACAATATGGTGGTGATCCCTGTAGAATTTCAGACTGGAGGAATGAGTGGGTATTCACACTGGCGTCCACACACTGCTGCACCAGGCTGTCATCATGGGACACACGCACGCACGCACGCACGCACGGGCACAGAGTGTACGAGGAGAGACATCCTAGTGGCAGCAAGACCTCATGCTGACACAATCAGTGCACTGCCAGTCATTGACTTTACATGGGAGTAGACAAATTACACCTCCAGTCTTTTCTTATATTTCTCCTGGCGAGAGGAAGTTTAGGCCATTCATTTTGTACTCTCAGTCTTCTCATTATGTGTATTGTCCTTGTGTTCCTTTTTACAAGAGACCAGCCATGAATTCCCAGTAGGTGTCACCTGACAGGTGAAGTGCGGGGTTCTTCCTACCTCATCCCTCATCCTCCTCATTAGACTCGTGTCAATATTTTCCTGATAGTTGCTATGTGTTGTCGCTGGGCGCTTGTGGATCTATGCCTAACTGCAGTTTAATTTGTGAAAAGATAACGGAATGTGATGGAATCAGTCCTAAGGATCAACAAAGAATTTAAGTCCTGAACCCACTGCAAACTAAGAGAACGGAACATTTATTTATTTCTGACTCATTCACGGTAGCCCTGGAAGGCTTGATAAAATGGATTCCAGTAACCCCTTTAAAGAATTACTCATTCGCTCAAAATGCCCAAATACTATTACGGTCAAGATTTAAATTAATATTATTGGGGGCCCTGACTCACAATCACCACTTATGCGTATCTGCTCAATACAATTCTGGCTCGCAAAAGTAACCCTTACATAATGATATTCAGTATTTATGATGTCTGAAGAGATGAAGATGGAGAACGTTGAAATAACATTGAGTCCTAGTAAAAATCCATGAAAAATGAGAACATGCATACAGAATCACCAGTGCGGGTCATTACATTTTCAAAAGCCAGTCTCAACCTATAGGGACGTTATAATGGAGGGACCTGCCCAGCATAATTACAGCCACATTCAAGGCAGCTGAAATGACATTACTGATATTTCTAATTAAACTAAAGTAGATTTTAATGTGTTTCTTGCATAATTCAGATTGCTTTACTTATGCTAAATAAAAAAAATGTACCTTGGTTGCTTTTCAATTGTATCGCTTTGAAGGGAGCATTGGTCACCATATGAAAAAAAAAATACATTAAAATGTCCTGGCGCTCACACTTCACCAATGTTTATGTCAGAGACAAACATGTTGGTGGGGTGAGAGATCGCATTGCAGGAATGCACCTTTCAGACAATTGATCAATTAAGTAATTAAACATATAAGACACACGATTAAGACCACTTCTACTTGTGTACTGTCATACTACTTGCCAGGAAATGCAGCTGTGTTGGCGGACCTTTCATGGGTTTATTCACTGCATATACTGAATACACAACATACCACCGACCTGCTTTAAACATAACACAAATATCCGAAATAGCTTTCCAACGTCGAAATAGCTTTTCCAGCGTTGACGTAATCTTTCAAGATTCCATCTAAAACAGTTGTATTAAGAGGCACCTCTCTATTAAGAGGCACAGTTGTATTAAGAGGCACCCTGCTGTTATTAATCTGCAACCATCAAAAGACAGTACGTGACTCTGGACAGGGGTACTTTCTAGTTAGAGATCAGAAGGGAAAGACGTCAGAGTCAATATGCATTATTTTGTATTTTTCATTTATATCAGCTTCAGCCTCATTGATACCCGTCCTTCCAGCCGCCTGTGCAGAGTCTGAACGAACAAAGGGACATTTGGAATGGGTGACCCCATGAACCTCTCTGCCTGCTCGGGAGAACTGCCCTAAGAGAATCATTTGGTAACACAGGCTATGCTACACTGACTAATAACCTGATCCCCGATCCACAGCCTGTGCCCCTCTGGGGACGCAATCATGCCGCGGACACAGGACACAGGGACAGAAGACGCAGCAAGCTGAGGTCAGAGTATGGCTGCGATCGATTGCAAAACAATGCACGGGGTCAAGGGGCGGTTGAGACTTGGGACGATTTAAGGGAAAGGCCCTGAACGGCGATGCGTCACCGTTCCAAAGGACGCGAAGGCCGGCGGTGGGTGGAGAGACACTGTGACGTCCTTCGGTTGAAGCACATCTGTGTTCCGCTGAAATTACAGTGCCAAACTTGGTGCTTGAATGTAATAAACTTCAGAAGTCTTGCATTTCCTATGTCAGTGTTTTCTCTCAGTATTATTTCTGCATATTCATCAGCTGTCTCTTCCCTAATGTTTTTTTGTTCAATTTTACTAAGGACCGGGGGATGAAGTGGAGTCTACAGACTTACTTACTTACTTTTAGGCTGGCCGGACATGGCAGCCTAGATTGAGTCGGCATCAAAAACAGGAAGATGGGTTTAACACTGGCTTCTCTGACACTGGATCATTTTACAACCTACCTACCTGATACCACATTACCTTTAATTTGGCTTCAAATACATACATACATGCCCAAATCATTCTACAGCGAAACGTGGAGGATCTGCAGAGATGTGAGATTGAATGAAGAAAATTTGACAGTCTGATATCCCTTCCAAGATATTAATTAAACACATACCATACGTTAAAATCATAATTCCTCAACAGTTAGCCTCTCTCTCACCACACACTGGAATTAAAACACACACTTTAAATTAAATCTTAATTCCTCTTCAGTCTAATTGATGTTACAGTTCCCAACTAATATAAGCTTGGCTGATGAGACTACTAAAGGAAAACGAATGGGCCAGAATTTTCCCACTGAGAAAAAAGTCAATATTTACCAGCTTCTCCAAGGCAATACAGTAGCAACAGGCTCATTTCAGTTCCAATATTAGCTGTTAATCTAAAGTGGTTCACTGTATGGCTATATAAATGACTATAGGCTATAATTGAACGTATTGGACCTTCCTGAGTAACAAACACTATTTTTATTCTAACTTCTACCATAGTTATTTATTTAACATGAAGACACAGATAGGTATTAATTTGTAGTAAGTTCTGTAGATGTACATATGATTATTCTCAATAATTAACTGCTTTCACTCAAGTACAATACAGTACAGTATTCACAGGTAACTGACTGGCCAAGAGTATGGATGTCACTACTATTGTATGTCTACTAATTTCATATCATATATTCCTCAAGAAAAAGTCAAACATGTATTTGCACTTAGCATTACGTCATTCTGGATAAGAGCACCAGCAAACTGAATGCAATGTCTCATGCATACACCTCCTCAAAAATAACCTCCTGCTGCTGTTGGAAATGTGCCGATTTTAGACGAGTGGCACACAAACGAAGTGGGTTTGGACAGTCTGCCATTGGGCAGGTGAATAAGGCTGATTTACTCTGCTATTCTGGACAGTACCTGTTTATATGTGTACGGAATGTAATAGGCAGGCAGGAAGACATGTGCCTATGTGGACTGGATATAGAGCAACAAAGAGTTCTCTGTATCACGATCCCTTCAACTGGGGGTGGACCCAAACGCAGGATTCGGAGACAGACTCAGGTTAAGCTCCAGGGAGCACTTTTATTTTGACACACAAGCGGGGAATGGGAGTGCGGAGTGTGGGTCTGGAATAGAGTAGGGCTGAAGGGTGGACTGAATGCTGGGGGCGTTGGAGAGGGGCTTGGGAGGTGGCAGGCAGACCGGAGATTACTGGCAGCGGGAGAGGAGGCAGGCAATGGCAGTAGGGCAAGCAGGCTGGCGGGCTGGGAAACAAGACTAGACAAAATGTTAACAAGACACAATCAAATATACAGGCCGAGTACAGAGCATGACAAGCTAGACAGGAGTATGAACTGGCGACGTGATACAATGAGAGCGGGGAATAAATACACGGGAGAATGAGTTAATTGGTGTAGAAAGCGTGCGAATGTATGCAGGAAAGAGTGAGCTGCTGAGGGAGCGTGTGGAGTGTTAACGGAGGGGCGAGTGATTGGCTGGAGGGAAACTGAGAGGAGGAGTGGGGAATGCAGAGGGGAACCACGCCCAGCCTGCACAACACAGTAGACAACACGGAACATAAAAACATGACGGGAAACGAAAGTAAAACACGGAGAACAAAGAGGGAGGTGGACTGGAAGGGAGGAGGCAGACGTAACACTCTGTATTATATTTAAATCCACATGATGTAAGAATATAATATATATATATATAAAATCTGTACTACAAATACAGTAAGAAATGTAATCTGTGAAGTTATTGTATCATTGCATTATCAACTTTTTATTTGAGAAGGCCTTCTTTGAACTATCATGAAAAGACTATATAAATCCAGAGCACAGAAGGTACAATTCCTCTGTCTGAAAATGAAACGGGTTCTCCTAGCGCAGTTCTCCTTGATATGCTACAGCAACACCACGTCAGGACGGGAGTTATGCTATGTGTATTGCGACACATTAACTTCTGAACCTCTCTGCAATCTCCCAACAGCAGATTTATCACTTTTCAGGTAGGCTTTGACAGCTCTAATTGATGTGTCTCTAATTTCTATCTCGGCTCGAGAAACTCAGGAAAAGGCCTATGGACCTTTAAATATATTTTAGTCACATAAGTCTCCTGACCAGCAGGCATTTAATAGTGTTGAGTCAAATAATGTCAAAGACAGACCCGGTGCTGGAAAAATGCTTGGGCTGTCTGAATGTGCTGTGATCTCAAAATTGAGAGGAGGAGAGAGGTGAGAAAAGGAGATGGGATGAGAGAGAGGGAGGACGAAAGAGGCAATACAAGAGAACGAAAGAATACCTCTCAGTTCTGGCTCTCTTATAGCTGTCACAGCCACAGGGCCACCTGCAGCCCCCGGCCGCTTTTTACAGGCATGTATCGTACCTCTCAGTGCCTTGTGCTCAGATCTCGTGTGTCACAGCTGACAAGCCATTTTGGGAGGAATAATGAGGAATCATGCCTTCCTGGCTCCATGCGATCAGCGGGAGAGCCTTGATCTCTCCTCTACGTCACATAATTCACCTATGCGACATTGAGCAGGTCCGGGACGACGCTGAGGCGCACGTCCGTCATGAGCTTGATGGGACAGGGTAAAAAGCTTCGCAATCCAAATCCAGAACCAAAAAGACTTCTAGCAGACTTTGAGGAATTCCTCAAGGTTTTTAACAGCAGTTAGGGAAAATGGACCAGCTGATACTAAATGTTTTGATTTCTCTTTTTGACCCATGACGCATTCAAAATACCAGCACAGCACCCACTATTTATTTAAAATGATTCCGGAGCGCTCAGTTGCTTAGTAAATGTAATAATGCACCACAATATGATGCAGTGGCAAAGAAAATCAAAAGGAATGTGAACCAAGTCATATTTAATTTGAGGAATACTCAGTCCAAAAAAAACTCTCATTTGTACTGTGGAAATTTCTTTGACAGGTACAGTGGTGTTGAGGAACTGCTCCAAAATATAAGTAAGTGACTTCGGACCAATCCATGGCGGTACAACTGAATGCCTTTAGGATATCTGGCTCCTGCAAAAAGACATGCAACACTACTCCATTCACGGTTACTCTCACTCTTATCAGTGAACCTCAGCTGATATCTTCATCTGTCAAGTGACTGACAGCTGTGCACAAATTGGGATCTCCTGTCAGACCCTCCAGAAATCAAGCCACTCAATGTAAACGTATCCTCTTATAAGACTATTAGTACATACAAAAAACCTCTCTACTCTAAAATATCAAACTACAGTTACGGCATCGCTACCAGTAGTAACACATCACTACTATTTTTGTGCCCATAATTATAGTTGCTTTAGACTGATGATTTCCTGAGGGAAGAGAATACCCAACAGGGAATTTCACAATTTCCCCAGCAATAGGGATTCATACATGAGGCATTTGCAGGTAAGGGATTTCCATTACAGTTTCACACCCATTTTACAGAAAATAATTTCCACAGGACATGACCCAAAGTAGAGTGTTTCTTAAGGGCCTGGTTCAATCTAAATTGGAAAGGTGTTGCACATAGCCTTGAACAGCTAACAATGGTAAAACAAACAGAAATACTGTTTTCTTCTGGCTGCCTCAATGACTAATAAACAAAGGACTGGAATGAAAAACTGCTCCGTTAGACTGAATCAATCCTTGAGTGAAGGGACATTATGCCTCAGTCCAACTGTAAAGGATAACAAACACATTCTTCTGATTATACTATATTAACAATATTTAAATTTTTACAAACATGGGTTTACCTGCATCTGTAAAACAGCAATATAGATGAATCTCCTCATCATATTGTACAGGATTCTATGTTCAATGATTTTATTCAATATAGGACACCACTTAACACTGTATCCCCTGCCGTCAGCAATGGGAATAATAGGGCTTATCTTTGGTTGCTAATTGAAAGACCATCTACAGTTATTCAAACCAACTTTAAAGAAAAGAAACGCCTGGAAGCTCTACCATTTGCCAACCGGCTCAGTCAGCAAAACATATTAATTTGGTCAATGTCTTCTGTCCTATTAAATTATTTGCTGACTGACAAAGTCACCACCTCCTCTCTACTAACTGGGGTTTGTTTTTCTCACAAGCCCTGTCAGGCTAAATAACAACAGAAGAGATAATTCTTAGTGTTTGATTAGTGACGCACGAGGAGATGTATTCACAGCGACAGGACAATTACACGGTCTCGCGTAGAGGATGACTGACACAATCGATACAGAGGGCAGCAACCGGAAAAAGACATTTCACAACATCTTTGCCCTCTGTTAAATTTGCCAGTGTCTAATAAACTGGCCGTATGCCTGAGTCAGCAGTACCTTGTCAGCTCTCGCTGCCATGTGAATGCTTAGTTACACTCCTCTCTGCAGGTTGCTTCAGCTGGCAACACAAAAAGTCGCACCTCCTTACACAAACAGGACAACGGCAGGGACACTGACGCCAACCACAAACAGACAAAACCACAACACACTACTTTACCTCGCAAGGTGACCCCAACACCATTTTCATTCCAAATTAATAAGTGCAAGCTAAAATCAGTCCTCTATTTTTTGTATAATAAGAGTGATGTGAGGGATAGAAATTATGTTTCTGAGGTGAAAGATCATTGGACATTATTTAGATTGTTTATTTGTAGAGCAGAAGGTCTTGTCCAGGGACAGCTGCATAGCTTACAGTTAATTTCCTATGAGCTTACACAGCCGTACATTTACAGACACAATTCAAGTTCAATGCCTGGGCTCAAGGGCCCGACGTGTAGTTACGAGGCACTGAGACCTAAGCCTTAATCACCGCTCCACCCCGCGGCCAGCAAAGAAGCCGGCAGTCATGTCGTGCACGTCGCTGGAAGCTTGCTTTGTATCCGTGGCTTTAGCTCAGTAAAAAGTTAATAAGATTTTTCTCACCGGTATGTTGGTGAAAATGTAAAGACAGGGAAGCGGTGATTTTTAGAAGAGGTTAATGTGTATCTGGGGGGGGGGGGGCAGATGGGGGAAAGTAATATTCGCAGCCTGATGTTCACAAACCCACGCACACCCACGCGCACAGCTGCCACAACCAACTTTCACATTACCCGTGTTCAGTTTCCTTTCTTAAAAAACTAATTCCAGGGAAAAAAGATGTCCGACCAAGAAGAGGAGCGGGTTGAAGGGAGATAAGAAGGGGAAAGGGGAGCAGTCAGGGATGGAGAAAGTGGGGGGCTCGCACCTGTGATGTCAGTCCTCCTGCCCTCCTCTGAATCGTCGTTGTCCTTCTGTCTCCGCTCCTCCTGCAGCTCGGGGACATAGAAGTCGCTGTGCCGCGCCAGAGGGCCCATGAAATGGATGTGATTGCCCTGGTAGATCTCGATGAAGGGGCGGGCGCAAAGCTCCTTCTCCCGAGAGGGGTGGGGACAGGGAGGTGGGGGGGTGAAGGCAGCGAGAGACGGGCGGGGGAAGAGCAAGAACGGCGTGGGTTCAAAGATCACCTTCCTACGTTCAATCAGCACACACCCCTCATCAACAGATGCTCGCTCCCCTTCCCACTCACTCATCCGAGCCCTCCGAGAGAGAGAGTTCGTCCTCAACAGGGAGACAGATTAAGAGGGAAAAGGCTGAGTCACTTCATTAGCCGAAGCACCGCACCCTTTATTTGAGCTCGTAAATGACGACTTCAGGGAGGCTGCAATTACGTCGGTAAGAAGGCGCCTTTGTTGATGCCTTGCCTCGTTAAGATGCCTTAACAAGCCGAGATTGGTTCAATCATATTACTGGAGGGAAAGAGAGCAGACTGATGTTTCAAATCAAGGCCACAGAGATTTGAATAATGTGTGTTACAACTGCATATCAGATTGTGAATCAAATTGAGGAATAATGGAACCTATCCCCTCACATTCTTCTCGAGAGAATGTGCACTCTATGTTTATTAACTGAATAAAACCAGTGGCTTGAAAGATGCTCCTGTTTCTGACATATCCCCACCTCAGTTCAACACCACTACACTCTACATTCTGAAGCCTGCCAACCAAAACGCAATTAAATAGCCTTTTCCCCCTGGGTGTAAACCAGCGAAATCCAGTTTTTTTACTGTATCAATTTAAATATAATTAAACAAAATATCAACAAGAAATTTTGAAGCCATTTCCAGTGAGACTAGTACTGACCTTTTCATGTTATAGCTTAACCTTTTTCAATCCCATGTCATGTACATTGAGTTAATTGCAATCAATGCTTTGGAGAGAACGAAATATGCAAGCCTGGCAGATTGACTGCTACCGAATTCTGTAAAGAAAACAAAATAAAAAGCCTACATAGCACAAGAAAAAAGGCATTTTCTCTGTCAGATACACGGCAACATTCTCAGGATAAAATCAGAATTAATAGAGTACATTTAACTTGTATGGAGCTGAACCAAGTTGATGTATATTGTGATATTGTGTGTTGTTATCGTTTCTACTGCTGTGCAACCAATTGCCCCTCTGGGGACAAATGAAGTTATACTTGACTTGACTTGATATACTGTTTGAGCTATTTTAATTCTATTATCACTCAGAGAGAGGGATTGAGAGAGAAAGAGAGAGAGAGAGAGAGAGAGAGAGAGAGAGAGAGAGAGATTTTTTACCCTCCCAAAAAATCAGCACTGTACATCAGGGCAGAGATTCAGGGGGTCTAATAATCTGGTACAAAACAAAATTGCACAATTTTATAGATCACTTAAAGTTTGGAAAATATTATTTATGGATTAAAATAAAAAAAGACCTTGGTCTTTCACAGAAGGATGTATTTCTCTGTGCCATATACATTCCTCCCTCAGAGTCCCCATACTACACAGAAGAGATGTTCCCTGAATTAGAAAAAGAGGTAAGCCATTTCCAGGCCCAGGGAAATGTGCTTATCTGTGGGGACCTGAATGCAAGAACGGGAATACAACCTGATTTTACCAGCACACAGGGAGATAACTACATAAGTAAAAAAATGCCCTTTATTAATAACTATTCTCCCTATTCTCACAGAACAAACCACGATCATGTGGTCAACAAAAACGGAAGAGAACTCTTGCAGCTCTGTCGAAGCCTGGGTCTGTACATCGTTAATGGTAGGTTACGAGGGGATTCATTAGGAAGATACACATTTTACTCACCTCTTGGGAATAGTACAGTAGATTATATGATAACATATTTAGACCCTTTCTCCCTCAGAGCATTCACTGTTAAGCCTCTAACCCCTCTGTCTGACCACAGTCAAATTACTGTGATTCTCAAAAAGACAGAAATTAACAGCACTACACCCAAAAAGCCCAGTAAGCTGTTCAATATGAGAAAATCCTACAGATGGGCTCAAAATAGCACAGAAGAGTTCCAGAATGCAATTAGTGATCAAGAAATTCAAACACTTTTAGACACCTTTCTGGACACCACACATGCTCACAGTACAGAAGGAGTTAATCTGGCGGTAAAAAATATCAATACTATCTTTGAAAAAACAGCAGAAAAATCACAACTAAAAATTAAACATAGACTGAAACCTCAACTCAAAAAAGAGGACAATTGGTTTGACCAAGACTGTAAAAACATCCGAAAAGAACTCAGAAAATTGTCTAATCAAAAACACAGAGACCCAAATAATACAAGTATACGCCTTCTATACTGTGAAACACTGAAGCAATACAAACGTACACTCAGAAACAAAAAGACCCTATATACCCATATGCAACTGTCAGAAATTGAGGAGTCAATAAATACAAACCAATTTTGGGAACGATGGAAAAATCTAAAAAATCACAACATGAAGCATTGGCGATACAAGATGGAGATATCTGGACAAACTATTTTCAAACACTTTTTAAGAAAGTGGAATTAGGTCCATGCCCTGAGAAAAACCATATAAACAAAAAATTACAGGAACTTGAATTGGCAATCAAAGATAATCAAAATCCATTGGACTGAGCAGGAACTTAAAGATAAAATTAAAACACTAAAACCTAAAAAAGCATCCGGACTGGACGGCATTTTAAATGAGATGCTAAAATGCACAAGCACAAAGTTTCAACTGGCCATCCTAAAATTATTCAATTTGGTTCTGAGTGTAGGTTACTTCCCTGACATCTGGAACCAAGGACTTATAACACCAATATTCAAAAATGGAGATAAATTCGACCCAAACAATTACCGAGGCATCTGTGTGAACAGTAATCTGGGGAAGGTTCTTTGTAGTGTCATAAACTCTAGACTTTTAACCTTCCTTATTGAGCACAATGTCTTGAGTAGAAATCAGATTGGATTTTTACCAAATCACCGCACAACCGATCATATTTACACTCTACACACCCTAATTGAGAAACATGTAACCCTAAACAAAAAACAAATATTTGCTTGCTTTATTGATTTAAAAAAAGCATTTGATTCTATTTGGCATCAAGGATTATTCTACAAAGTTATTGAAAGTGGTGTAGGGGGTAAAACCTATGATCTCATTAAATCAATGTATACAGGGAACAAATGCGGCATAAAAATTGGCAACAAAAGAACACATTTCTTCTCTCAGGAACATGGGGTGAGACAGGGCTGCAGCTTAAGCCCAACCCTATTCAATATCTATATTAATGAATTAGCAAACATATTAGAAAAATTTGCAGTGCCTGGTCTCACTCAACACGACTCAGAGATAAAGTGCCTGTTCTATGCAGATGACCTTGTTCTGTTGTCCCCCACTGAACAGGGGTTACAGCAAAGCCTAGATCTGCTAGAACAGTACTGCGAAACCTGGGCCCTGGCAGTAAACCTCAATAAAACTAAAATTGTGACATTCCAAAAAAGATCCAGATCTCAGGGAACAAAACACAAATTCATGTTAGGAACCAATTATATTGAACATTCCTCAAATTATAATTATTTAGGTTTAAAAATCAGTTCTACAGGAAACTTCAATATTGCAGTGAATGAACTAAGGGAGAAAGCACGCAGGGCCTTCTACGCCATAAAACGACAAATTTCCGTAGAGATTCCAATTAGAATTTGGCTAAAAATCTTTGAAGCTATAATTGAACCAATTGCTCTTTATGCCAGTGAGGTGTGGGGTCCACTCATCAGTCAAGAATTCGGACAGACATCCAATTGAAACCCTGCATGCAGAATTCTGTAAACATATCTTAAAGGTACATAGAAACACAACAAACAATGCATGCAGGGCAGAATTAGGCCAATATCCATTACTTATAAAAATACAAAAAAGGGCAATCAAATTTTGGAAACATTTAAAACACAGTGATCCCCACTCACATCAATACAAAGCCCTGCGATACCAAGAGTTGAGCAAAGAAAACAATCCCCTCACTCAGCTGGTCCTGAGCCTTAGTTCTGTACACACACTAACACATACTAACTCCTCACTGGCTCAGGATCAGAACAAAACTACAAATCTAATTAGAATTACCCAAATTGCAACACAACTGAAACAAAATTATATCACATATTGGGAATCTCAAACAAATTCACAAAGTAAAATTAAATGTTATCTGGCCCTAAAAAGACAGTACACTGTAGCAAACTACCTGACCACAGTTACTGACAAAAAACTGAGAACCACCTTGACAAGGTACAGACTCAGCGAGCACTGCCTAGCCATAGAAACCGGCAGACACAAAAGATCATGGCTGCCAGAAGAACAAAGATTGTGCCAACAATGTAAAGACCCAAAAATTGAAACCGAAAAACACTTCCTTATTGAATGTGCCAAATTTGACCAAATTCGTAATAAATTCTACCCCAAAATGAGCCAAAAATGTCCACAATTCGACAGCACACCGGATGCCGACAAACTACCCTTCTTATTAGGGGAAAATAAAGACTGCTGCATACTAGCAGCACAATTTGTGCTCTCTTGCCACAATCTGAGGGACAGTGAGTGACCCTGTCATGCACACATGCACACACATACCTGCACACACATACGAGCATGCAACAAACACACATACAAACACACACGCACACACATACGAGCATGCAACATACAGTGCCTTGCGAAAGTATTCACCCCCCTTGGCATTTTTCCTATTTTGTTGCATTACAACCTGTAATTTAAATTGATTTTTATTTGGATTTTATGTAATGGCCTTATACAAAATAATCCAAATTGGTGAAGTGAAATAGAAAAAAAAAGAAAAAGAAAACTTGTTTTAAAAAATAAAAAAATTAAAAAAAACTGAAAAGTGGTACGTGCATATGTATTCACCCCCTTTGCTTTAATGTATTTTGAAAGTATCATATTTAATATTTGGTCGCATATTCTTTGCATGCTGTTACCTCCTGAAGTCTGTGACCCATCAACATCAAAAGACTCTCGATATCTTATTTTCAGGTACTGTTACAAGCGATACTATAACCTCTCTGCATTTGAATGGATCTCTGTGGGAATTGGGGGGTGAGACTAGATTCAGATGTAAATTACGCTGGTACAGTATAGAACACATGACTGGCTAAATGGCAGTAAGTCATCAAGGGTCTAAGGTATCAAACGAGCCCCAAACCATCACTCTGCGGCCACATATGGAGTAGATGTGGATGGGTCACTTTAAGGGTTTCTTCTCCTGACTTTTTTCCCCATAGAGTTTTATAGGAAAATGAGTCAGGAGAAATAACCCTTGCAGTGAGCCATCCACATCTACTCCATATGTGGCCGCAGAGTGATGGTTTGGGGCTCGTTTGATAACTTAGACCCTTGATGACTTACTGCCATTTAGCCAGTCATGTGTTCCATACTGTACCAGCGTAATTTACTTCTGAATCTAGTCTCACCCCCCAATTCCCATAGAGATCCATTCAAATGCAGAGGGGTTACAGTATCGCTTGTAACAGTACCTGAAAATAAGATATCGAGAGTCTTTTGATGTTGATGGGTCACAGACTTCAGGAAGTAACAGCATGCAAAGGATATGCGACCAAATATTAAATATGATACTTTAAAAATACATTAAAGCAAAGGGGGGTGAATACATATGCACGTACCACTTTTCAGTTTTTTTATTTTTTTTTATTCTTTAAAGCAAGTTATTTTTTTCATTTCACTTCACCTATTTGGACTATTTTGTGTTGGTCCATTACATAAAATCCAAATAAAAATCTATTTAAATTACAGGTTGTACTGCAACAAAATAGGAAAAATGCCTAGGGGGGTGAATACTTTCGCAAGGCACTGTACATACAAACTGACATGTGCACATGCACACAACACACACAGAAACACAGACACACACACACAAGACATAACATAATTTATTGTAATTCTTGTTATAGGCAGTTCTATTATTATTTTATTTACATAAACATACTGTATATAGTTTTATTATGTAACCCCTGCTTTGGCAACACAAGTGCCTGTATTTGTCATGCCAATAAAGCACTTTGAAATTGAAATTGAATTGAGAGAGAGAGAGAGAGAGAGAGAGAGAGAGAGAGAGAGCATGTTGGTAATGTGTATGCGCCTTTGTGTTACAAACCAATTTTTAAGCTTGCCATAATATCATTTTATCCGCTTCCCTAGATTCTGTTCTCTTTCGCTTCTTAAAATCCTTTGCTTTTCTTACGTATAAATAATTGATCTAAGCAGCCAACCAGAAAGCAATTAATCACAGTCATATGAAAAGCCTCTAAGTCTGTGGATCTTGCTCATATAAATGACATGATCCCCATGCTCTGTCGCTCAGTTACCTCCCTGCACCCCCCACTGCCACTTCAAACCCTTTTTCTTGCTCATCGCTGCAATCGCTGCTCCTTCAATCTTCATACCATTGTCTTCAAACTCTTCAGTTCCTACCCCTTCAAGCATATTCTACTGATAAGACTCATCTGTTTTTATCTTTAAATATATATTTATTTTCTCTTCTCAGGCTTCCCAGTGCTAGTTAGAATTGCCTGCTAACATCCACACCATACTGTATATATCTGTCTGATCCTTGTGTGACCCCTTTCATTATTACTTTGGCATTATCAATTCTGTATTAATCTGAATTATCTTCTGTTCTTCCTTCATTTAATGTCAGAAACGTACTGGAGCACACACTGTACCCTGCAGATATTATCATCCTGTTTTTAGTGTGAACTGTTTCACATTCCTTTTTAGACAATACAATACAATGTTGCATTATGAACGTGAATTTTTATAATAACTTTAATTAATCAATCTGCTATTAATTAAAAGGTCGTAAATATTAATGCAAATTAGTAATAAAATAAACTTTTTTGATAATGACATTTCCAATGTAATCTGCCGTCAGTATGATCAACTGATTAAATGGCTTAGAATAGCTCATAAATAATGAGTGGATTAATCAGGGCCTCCTCCATTGAGGTCTGCCATCTATATTTATTCAATGTAAAGAAAATGTTTCTCTGCTATTTCCCATTAATCAGTTAAAATGTTTTTGTTTTTTTTCCCTTGGACTGGTTTATTTTCACCTTGAACCCGATTAGCCTCAACTTGACCTGTGGCTCAGGAAGATCAGTCAGAACATGGATTTTTTCTTCTTCATGGCATGCATAGCTATTGCTAACATAACGTGTCTTAAGAGAGTAAAGAGTTTAAAGTGTTCTCTCTATACAATAAAAACACCTAATTAAGAAAAATTAACAGCTTGTTAAAATTCTGGTATTGCAATTGTGGTTGGAACGAAAACCAGCATACACAGGGGGTCCCCAGGACCAGGGTTGGGAACCACTGAGTCAGAGGATACTACAGCAATCCAAATCAAGTATGTTGCGTCGAAACCTGTATCTTTACAAGAATATATCTTGGGGAAACTGTACATTTGTGAAAAAAATGTTTAAATCTTAAAGGATTACACGGTACAAATGATAACGCATTTATGGTGAGAAAGACCTTTCATTGGCAGCTTTCACCACGATAGACCTACACATTTTCACTCCCAACTAGTCAACATATGGATGCTTGGTCAGGTCCCCTTGTCGTCACTTTTCAACACACTGGGTACCCCTATAGCATAATTTTTCTACGTGCAGGGTAGTCCGATAGACTTTCGTGGAAGGTTGATGCTAGATTGGATTGCCCGGAGGGACCTGGGCAGGACCCTGGGACACTATCTTGACAGTTCGGGCATGAGCTCGAGTTACGTGAACTCCTGTGAGGTTATGTTTAGGGGTTGGGCGGGACCCTGGGACACTATCTTTTTATTAAATTTTATTTATTTATTTTTTATTTAAAAATTGTTGGTAACAATATGGTAGCAAAAAGGGACACTATCTTAACAGTTTGGGCATGAGCCCAAGTTACGTGAACTCCTGTGAGGTTATGTTTAGGGGTTGGGAAAGCGTTGATGCTAGATTAACAACCAATCACAGCAGAGCGTCCCTCCCAGGGTCCCGCCCAACCTTCCATGAAAGTCTATCGGACTACCCTGCACGTAGAAAAATGACACTATAGGGGTACCCAGTGCGTTGAAAAGTGACGACAAGGGGTCCTGACCAAGCGTCCATATGTTGACGAGTTGGGAGTGAGAACGTGTTCGATAGACACATGCGTCAAAGCATTACTCATGAAGACAATCCTATCACATCAGGATCCATGCTCCTAATGGGGGGGGGGGGGGGGGGGGGGGGGGGCATTTTCAAGCCCGTGAAAGAAACAAATGACCTGACAAAATGAAGGCCATCTGATTTGTGTATCCTGATCAAATGACAGTTTTTTTTGCGGAGACCAATTTGCCCTCCGCAACATCTCTCTCAATGTCATGTATGGGTTCTTCATTGAATCACAGAATCCAAGGCCTTCAGGTCCAAAGTCAGGGATGTGCAGGTGCTCCACACTTATAGCTCTGGCTTTGAAGGAAGTACTAATCAATCAAGTTGATTCAGTGATCTGCAGCAGCTCAGCTGCTGTAATGACAGGCATAACCTGATGATAACCTGGCAACACTTCATAATATTGCAGGGTAATAAATGTTTAATAAAGCCGTAATAGATTCTCTATGAATACATTTTCAATGTATTTCGATTTCTGATCATTACAATTTTAGCATCTGCATTTACTTAATAGGCCTCTGACTTATGTTAATTTTCTGACTTAAGTCTATTATTCTTGTGGGGAATTTTGCACAAAAGGAAAAGGAATACTAAACTTATTTATTAATGTGCTATTACACACAAACAATGCAGTATTTATAAACCTTTAAAAATTTAATGAATACTATCAAAGTCAAGGTCTGTTTATGCAGATAATTATTTTTAAAATCTGCAAATCAGGGTTAAACAAGAGTTCTCCTAACAATTTATAAACACAGAATGAAAATTCACCCAGAAACTATATTGACCTTAAATATTTAAATGTCTCTCCACATATGGAATGCATCTCTTACAATCATAATATGTATTAATTAAATGTTTATTTAGTTTCAGACTTCAATTCTAAACTCTTCCCTGAAGGTACACAATAGCATCTTCCTATTGAAGAACAATTCCCAGCATGCAAATGGCATTACAAATCAAGTCATTCCTAAGGTGGTTTGTATGAAAACTGGCAGTCAGACCCGAAAACAGGAATATTAACCATACCATGTCTAACATACGTTTTCATGTATGTGAAGCAAGTGCGATGTTGATAGTTCAGGCAAAAATATGAACAATTAATTATAAATGTTGAGAACTGTCAAAGCCTACCATAATTTATGTGCAATTACTTAATGTCCTTGAAAATTTTTTATTAATTTCTGAAGAATATAAAAACAAACAATCCACATTATATTAGGGAAGGTCACTTCCATTTTTATCTAAATATTTACCAGGGCACAATCACATTGGTATTGGTCAAAATCCATTGGTCATGTTCCATACTCATCTCAAATGTAAGCCATTATAGAAGTTGAGAATACAATAATGCCATGTTATCCTGGAATGCATTTGTTCCTGTTTTGCACAAACAGGGTTGGGCAGATTTTTGTAGTAAAAAACAAGGAAGCCTTCATTTTAGTCACATAAAAATGTATTTGACCTTTTATTTATACAGCAAACTACACTGAAAAAAGTGAATCTGGGAGGATGTAAATGTAGCACAATGAAATCTGTGATATTAACAATAAAAATGTAGGTTTGTATCGTTACAAGAATATGTCTAGTTCTGAACTTATTTTGCACTTCCAAACACATGATGTTTTGATTATGTCCTTAATAAGAGGCAACTACATAATCCCAACCTATTTCCTTAGGCACATCCACCCTACAAACAATTATCTTGTTTTATTTACTCCAATTCCAATATCGCTCCGTGCAGTGCATTCCGGTCACCTCGTGCGTGCAGATCCACACACGGCGCACGGAGGAAGCCACAGTTTTTTCAGGATCGGGACCGAAATCACAATCACACTCACACTCAAAAAAATTTAATGTTGGACTTACATAACCCAGTTTTGTCAATAGGTTCCCCTATTGTTGAGCAGCATCAAAATTGTATTACCCTGAAAAAAGTGAATCTGTAATCACAAAAATTATTAGATGTGAGTAAATGTAGCTTTAAAATGACAGCTCCACGTTAGAAAAACATTGTAGATCCAATTTCAAGGAATGACTGTGGAGACTACAAATTTAAGTTGGTTTGACTGATAAATAAACTTATGAAACACTGATAGTTATAGTCACAGACTCAAAATAATGACTATGCAACTGCTAAAATTAAGTTGGCTGTACTTACACATTTATTATAAATACAAAAATGTAAGTAGCTTACACAAAGTCTTGTTTGAACCACAGAAAAATCTCATGCAAGAAGTTGCCTTAAGCAGGTTTTTTTAATCAGTGTATGTAAGATAGGCAGGTTTACACACAATTGGCAACATCATGGCATGCTATCTCCAGCTAATTGCTAAGCAGCCTCTCCTTTGGTCAAGTAGGCACATAATATATGCTGCCTGATTCAGCTGTTTCTGCTATACAGTCATCCAGTGAAGTAGCTATGGTAGTCAACTGCATTTGTTTCAGGAGATGCATGTACTGGCCTGCAACAACTCAGATAACTCAGCAAGAACTCAGCATTGGGATGAGTCGAGCTGAAAAGTTATGATTGAGCAATCAAAACTGGGGAGAAATATATGATGGGAAACAAATGGCATTAATTGGATTTGCCACCTGATGATTTTTTTGGATAATTCACAATAATGATAAACATTCCAGGGATGGGCAGCCTAGCTTTTTACAACCACTTAAACCAACCTGATCTCATGTGAATTCGGCAATATGTACCGATTGTTAGTGTCTCAAAAAACGGTACCTGTTTCCGAATTTTGCACAAGCGCCCCCTGAGCCTGTACTGGGAACTACTGACTAATGCTCAGTTGTAGACTGTAAGGAGATTTCGTGAAAGATACATAATGCAAGAGAAGCTTGTGATAGAAAAATATAGTTGTGCAAATATAGATTCTTTAAATCTTAACAGTTCGGCCATGAGCCCGAGTTACGTGAACTCCTATGAGGTTATGTTTAGGGGTTGGGCGAGACTCTGGGACATTTTTTTTACTTTTATTTTATTTTTTTAATAATTTTTTTATTTTTTATAATTTATTTTATTTCAAAATTGTTGGTAACAATATGGTAGCAAAAAGGGACACTATCTTAACAGTTCGGGCATGAGCCCGAGTTACGTGAACTCCTGTGAGGTTATGTTTAGGGGTTGTGGGTGGGGTACGGGAATCACGAAAAAAAAAGAAAAACAATTTTTGCCAAGAAAATTTTTTTGACAAAAAAGCCTTGCCAAGAAAAGCAGTGGGACGCGTGACGTCATATACTACTACCCTCACACGTGATGTTTTCGGCCTATCACAGCCTTTAGTCAGTAGTTCCCAGTACAGGCTCAGGGGGCGCTTGTGCAAAATTCGGAAACAGGTACCGTTTTTTGAGACACTAACAATCGGTACATATTGCCGAATTTCATGAGATCAGGCTCACTTAAACACAGGATGATATTGCCTGTGTATTATTCTCTGTTACCTGTGAAGCAACACAGCCATTCCCTCTATAATAGGAGTCTCAAACTCTAGCCCTGGAGGGTCGACTGCTAGTTTTTGCGATTTCCTTTCATTTATGTGGCCAATTTAGGCCTTGTAAAAAAGGTGTGCATACTCCATAGGCAATCACTGACTTAAACTAAGCACTGAAGTGCAGGAACACATCAAAAACCAGCAGACACAGCGGCCCTCCGGGATCTGAGTTTGAGATCCCAGCTCTATAAGGATCCATGCTTTTCAAATGTCATCTTCTCAGACAAAAAATGTGTATGATTCACTGTCAAAAGGAAAATAAAGCTGTTCATTACAGCTCTCTCATTACAGAGATGCTGACCAAGCAACAGCCCCATAGTGCAGATTATGTAATGTTCCGCTCCCTTCCAGTTCGTTTTCCGTGTTTTCCTGTTTTCCCTCCGTGTCATGTTGGATCCTTTTGTCCGTGTTTTCCCCGCTGCTGCGGACTAGGCGTTTCCTTCCTTGACTTGTTCGTCTGGTTGTCTTGTTTTACTTCCGCCTTTCACTCATTCCCCCCTCGTTGCATGCATTTCCTCACCTGGTGTTTTGTAATCACTCCCGTTTGATTTCCACACCTGCGCCTTATTTAGTTTATCATTAGCTTCACTATTTATTCCTTCGGCTGGCTGCCAGTCGGCGCCAGTTCGTTAACTATCCTCACTCGGTGTTAATGCTTGTTGTTTCCTGGTCTTTTACGAAGTTCTACTCGCTTGGTTGTGGGATATTATCCCCTTACAGCATTTAGTTCGTTCGAAACTACGGATTGGTAGTTTACCTCCCCAGTCTTTCCTGTGTTGCATGTAGCTAACCTGTTTCCCTCTTACCTCCAGCTAGCCCGGCTCCCATTCATCCGTGGCAGTGTTCGTTTCCCCGTGTTTGTTGTGTGTGTTGCGGTACCTCCACCTCCAGCTCGTGTAGGATCCGTGGTGGCGTTATACCTGGCTACCCTCCAGTTGTTCCTGTCCGGCCGAAGCAGCCACAAAGTTCTTCGGTTACGGTTCCGGGAGCTCTGGAGACCAGTCAGCTCCAACCGGACCTACCGCAGCTACGCCACACTACCCAGCTCTGCCGTGCTTCACCAGCTACCTACCTGTCAAACCCTGCACCCCTGTGAGAACCTCCCGGTCCTTCCCGTGCCTACTCCCGCACTAATCCCCCTCTGTTTTGTTTTGCCCAGTACCGGTGTAGTCATCCCGGTCCAGTTCCAGTCCAGCCGTAGTGAGTCGCTCCCCTGCTAGTTCCAGTCCAGTCCCGGTTGGGAACAAGTCCGTTCCTGAACCCGTCTCCAGAGTGGACCTCCCGGTCCAGTTCCAGTCCAGTCCAGGTGTGAGTCGTGCACCTTCCTGTCCAGTCCAGTTCCGGTTTGGAACAATCCGTTCCAGACCCCGATTCCAGTGTGGACCTCCCGGTCCAGTTCCAGTCCAGTCCAGGTGTGAGTTGCGCACCTTCCTGTCCAGTCCAGTTCCGGTTTGGAACAATCCGTTCCAGACCCTGATTCCAGTGTGGACCTCCCGGTCCAGTTCCAGTCCAGTCCAGTTCCGGCTTGGAACAATCCGTTCCAGACCCCGTTTCCAGTGTGGACCTCCCGGTCCAGTTCCAGTCCAGTTCAGGTGTTACCCACACCTAAGTCCAGTCCAGTTCCGGCTTGGAACCCGTTCCGGATCTTCCAATCCAGCTCCGGCTTGGAGCAGCCCGTTCCGGGCTTTCTGACATTACCCTGTGTGATACTGTGTGTTGCCGTTCCTGTACAGTGTTGGGACTACCCCAACACTTAATTTAATAAAGCTCCTTTCTGTGAATCTGTCTCCTGGTCGTTGCACTTGGGTTCGTCTCGTATCTGGGTCGTAACAGATTAATACTGTTTCCTGAGTAAACATGCTGGTTCCAACGATCAGAACGACATACAGATCAAGATAAAACACAGGAGCAGGGGACGGATGAATGCTACCTCCATTTCATGATGGAGAGGTCAAGACACAATCGCCCTGACACTGCTGCCAAAGAGGCATGCCTCACTAGAAATGCGTTGCCACGCTGTTTCAATCTCGTCCGAGAAATTGAATGGTGACAGAGTGGTTCGCCATTGAACATAAATCACAATTGACAGCATAATATATCCACAAGGGAATCCCAGTGCAGGTTTACAGTCTTCACATGGCCCACAGCCAGCTCTCTCTAAAGCTGGAGACACATTTCACCATTATTAATCCCGAATTGGCAACAATTTGAGATCGGGTAGAGTCGGTGGCAGCCCAGGCTGGTCGCGCTACATAGTCACTGTAATTGTTACGTGTGTGGGAGTGAAAGACTCAAATCTCTCTCATATGATCCCAGTCGGCAACACCACGATTATATCAAACACGTTCGATTTTATCGGGGCTAGTCTTCGCATAATCCTGTGGTTTACGCTCATCAAAGAATTTTCAATAGCCAATTAAAATAGAGTTTGCGACAGAGGAAGGAAGAGGGGGTGAAATATGAAAGTAAACGCAAGATCCAACATGCGCGATGGCTGAGCGATTTTCTGGGGTGCAAAAAAATAAGAAGCGACTTGTACAGACTAACGAGTGTCTGTACAATGTCAACTCTGAAAGTTACTACAACACAACTGACAAAGATGCAAGCTGTGTGGGCTCCGTGCCCAGGTTTCAAAATATCGTGGAGAAATCACATTCTCGCAAGAGAACTGCATCCGTCTATTTTCTTTTTCTATCCGTCTATGTGTCTTTAGATTTGTGCTCCTGAAAGACAGCCGTTGTTATGTGTGTGCGACAGAAGAGACCAGGAATCTGCAAATGTCAGTTGTAAAATGTGCGCTGCTCAATCTTTTCATTGTTGCTAGCGATTGGGGAAATTATGTAATGTGTCCCCATCTTAACAGATCCAGCCATGCGAAATGCATCTAATGATCATCCGGTGAGTCTTACAACACGCATGTAGACGTCAAGCATGAGTTTAAAGCACTGACCACGAAGATGATGATAATGAAGGTTTCACAGCCCTTTTTTACCATTTATAAACTGACTGACACTTACAGTGCATTCCTAAGAAAGGTTTTAGCCTCTCCTCGTTGGGGTACAAATGTTCTGAGATGAGTTATTCAGACCTTACAGATTGCTTACTTCAATCATTTTACTACAGACCAAATATAATTATTTTATTTAAGAAATACAACATTTTACTAATTATTTCCTTGGTTTGCCTTTGTTGACTCTACCTGCAGCAAAAGAGTTATGTACATGAGCACATTTTATTTTAAGGGGTCACATATGAAATGGTTGGATTTTTCTGCGGTCAAGCACGTGGGTGATGGAAGTCAGTCTAATTTAAATCCAATAATTGCATTTGCAGCAATCTGAAAATTGCACTTACTTCAGTAGTGTGAGCTATAATCATCTACTCAAGAGCTGATATTATTAACTCTCACTGGAGGGTTTACTGCTGTCAGACAACTGATGAGGGGATGCCCAGACATAACAATGACAGAGAGAACAGAATGGGAAAGAGTGCATTTTGGGAACGGCGTTCTTTCTTTTGATCACGAGAACAGCCCCCGTTTTCTTTCTCGTTTTCTTTACCATCTGTGCTGCATCCTCGCAGGCAGCGAAAGCTCTCCCATATTCACAGAAAAACACCAAGTCTGCAATTAGCTCAGCATCAAATATTAACCCCCCCTCCCCTCCTCCCCCCAGGAGCAGACGCTGCGGAAACCATGGAGAATACTCGCCATAAAAGATTTGTTCTTGTAGATGGTGCATCATTAGGTCCATCATCAATGTTCTACAACATGTGACGGTTCCCCAGTTCTGCCATAAATGTCAACATTTGCAGATTGCCAACCCGGCTTTACGCGGGAAGGCAGAGAGCAGTCTCAAAAGGCTTACTCTTCCTCAGGACACAACAGTTGGAGCCTGCGAAGCCTGATGCTACTGAGAGGGTTATTTTTTTGTGTTGTGCCCTCCTGGGATTTAGAGTCGTGTTTATGCCATTACCTCAGAAAATCCTAAATCTATCTCACGGACAATGAAAGAATATAAAATATTATACTTCAAATATAAAATATGCGGGAGAATGTGCCCCTCATGACGGTTATCTTCTGTCAAGCATGATAATGCTCAGGCATTGTGAAATTCCATATGAAAATTTTGTCCATAGTATTAATACTAAAACAAAAAGATTACATAATTTTTGTAGTACATACACAATACTACTACTATTACTACTACTACTATTGTATTGATGAAATTACTGATTACGAAAATCACAACAATTACAACACAAATATTTTATATTATCTTTAATACTTTAATGAAAAATTGAATGATACCTTTTTTTGTACAACACCATTCAATCTCTTATTGTGAATTTTTGAGACAGGAAAACCCTCAGTTCCTCCCCCACTGCATTACCATGATTATATAACAACTCCCACGCATCCCCTCCACCGGCCTCCACACCTGCCTTGGCTGCTCTGCCGATTCTGCATTAATGACTCTGGTGGGGGGAGGGGGACTGGGGGGCTTCCATCTTAATCTGGTATGAGCCCCTGCGTATGATGAACAACAAGTGAAAAACAAGTACCCTGTGGAAATGAGGGCCTGACACTGCATTTCCATTCTCGCGCTTTGCTGGAAACTGGTTATGTTGCCTCTGCGGAGAGCGCATGCCACAGCTGCCTTCTGCGGAGCGAGAGCTCCCTCGCAGCTTGAGCGAACCAGACCTCGGTAAAATTATTATTTTCACCCTTTAGACACCAGTACATATCCGGCAGATTATTGACAATGTTAAAAGAAACATTTATTTTCACTAATACTCCGAGCAAACATTTTTCATGCAATTGTGCTTTTTGGTTAGTAACATGTTTTGCTGAAAATTCTCAGGGATGAGCTGGAGTGTTTTGAAATGTTCTAGCATCTAAAGAGCCAAATGTATTTTGAATAATATTATGCATTACACAGCATGCGTTTGACACAGGTCTGGGGCACACATTCACAGTGTATATGAAATGTGCTTTTTACTCACTGTCTAAAAGCAGAGAACAGGTTCAAACAGAGCCTTGGAATACCGAGACAAACGTATTGCCACAGCTCAGCAGCGCATAATGCGACTGGCTGCGCCGAGGATTGTGAGAAACCGCAGCATGTTACAGCCGGAGGCACGCAACTCACAAAATGTAAATTAAGTGCAAACAGGCTCTGGAACCGCATTTTGTGGCTTTAGAAGCTTGGCCCAATATCAAGGGAGAGGGATGAGCATTCTGTTGAAACACCACTGATGGATCTACCTGCATCGCAGGCACAAAGCAGTGTATGTCTCATCGGGATAATCTAACCATAATTAACAAAGATGTATAAATATGTACTCAGAATCAAGCCTTTATTCTCTTTGTATAGTCACGTCAATAGCAGTCTATGTGACTGAATATTATAAATTAAATATGGAAATCATATTCTGATCAAGCTTGTAGAATAAAAACATTCACTTCAGGTATATCATTGGCATCTCTGTCGGTGTCTGTGTTGATTTGTTTTACAATGCTTGTGTGTGTGTGTGTGTGTGTGTGCGCGCGCGCGTGCTTGCGTGTGTGCGCGCGTGTGTGTATGTATGTATGTATGTATGAGGATACCAGTAAAAGTTTTCTACTACTGCTACTAGTACAAAATTCCTCACACAACAAACAGCACATAGGCTAGATTATTGACAAGGAAAACACTGAGGTAAACCATCAATACAACTCACAATAAGTTCATTTCAGTTCACCAATGCATCATCTTACGTGTGAGTGGCACCTTTAACCGTTCTAGAATGCAGACCGGACAATGACACCGCTTGCCCTTATGGAAAAAGAATATACTGTAGTATATTGTAAATATATCAAAATTATCTTCACAATATATTTAAAATATACTGCAGTATATTACATTTCCATAAGGGTGGAACCTCTGCAGCCTGGTCTGGTACAGATAGACAGACGAACCAAATACAGCTGGATGAGACCGCAACCTCTGCCAGAGGTTTGACACATTGGATGCATAGCCAAGGAGCATACCATTTAGATCAGCAGCATCCTATTAGGCTGCTCTGGGACAGATAGACGGACAAACCAGGAGAGACACAACATGCCCCCAGGGCAGCGCCAACCCCACAGCATCCAAAAATATGCTTTCTATCGCAATGGTTCAGAGGATCTGAGAGGTCACAACAGGAAGCTTGGACATAGTGAGGCAATAACAGCCGCTAACAAGCAATGGGAAAATGCTAATTTTGAGGTCAAATTAGCATATAAAAGTTCCAGATTCCCTTGATTAACAGCATTCAGGGATGCCTGAGGACTTAAACACAAGCCAAGAGAGAGAGAGAGCGAGAGAGAGAGAGAGAGACAGGAGCAAACAGGCCACAAATTGATTGCACTGTCAATTGATATGCACAGCATGGTTGTAATCTCCTCTTGTTGACTGTGCATAACTGGATGTTCCATAAAGAAAGCAAGCCTTTAGGATACAACTTAGCACTGTTGGAAATAATCCATTTAATTGTGAAAGTCTGTACAGCACGGGAACGACCGGAGAGAGGTAGGCCAGTCAACAGGGTCTCTCATCGCTGCACTGGGCCGTGGCTGACGCGGAAGGGAACTCTCGCTCAAACGCTCCCGGGAGCGTTCATGATGGAGTGCTCCTTGACAGCCGGAGTGGGAGAAAATCACCCTCACCTGCACTCATGTTTCTGTTTTGAAAACTGCCGCTATTTCAAGATTGCCCTCCCAGCGTAGCGCACTTTTCACACAGACCAAGCGAGAGCGCGAAATTGGCAAACAAAATTATTAACAAAATTATTTTGAACGGGGAGGAAAACAAGGGCTGTGGCCACGTCGAACGGCAACATGTAAATGATTTCGACTTTAAAAGTTAAGCTGGAGGGTGAAAATAAAAAGCCTGAAAGGGAAACAGTTAAACCTGGAGCAATGTCGACTGAACAGGCTGATTACAGTCTGCAACATGCATCTTTGATTTATCCTGAGATCAGCAGTAGAAATGTGCTGATCTGCTCAAATCCAGAATCATAAATCAGGATATCAGTTAACTATTTGCACATCTTTGTTTATGTAACTGTAAAGAGAAAGACCACCCTCTGCTTGTTTTAGCCCTCAGTGACAGCATAGCTTGCCCTTACAGTGCTGTTCCCAGGTTTATATGCTTTAGCCCATTCGAGGGTGAAAGCTGTGGCATTTGAAATTTGCATTAAGTGGTGGAGCTGTTGAATAATGTTACTGGTTGTTTTTAACATGTTGTAAGCATGCTCAATTAACATTTGAATAGATTCTGATGAGCGGTAAAGGGCACTGTAAATATATTTATCACATATTTCACATACATTGGAAATACATTACTGAAATGGGCCATTTTTACATATTTTCCCTTGCATTAGAAATACATCTAAAAATGCATTCTAAAAATGTATGTGAACTGGATTTGTTTTCCATATGGGGTATACAGCGAGCTGTATGAGACCAGAACTTGACACATTGGATGGATAGCCTATCTCAAGGGAGAATAACAATTGGATCAGCAGCATGCTATTAGGCTGCTGCTATGGTGTTATTTTTTCATTACATATTTGTCATGGTTTTTAACCCTTTTCCCTATGCGGTCGTTTTCCTTGGTGGCCACGCGAGGGCGCTGCCCTTTTGGTAGATGCTTGCTCCGCCCTGCTTGGATTGCGGAGCTTCTGTTAGCGTCCACACCTGTGCGTGGTCACCTTGAGAGATATTTAAGCCTCCCGTTTCCTTCGTTCTGGGCTTCGAGATTGTTTGTTTATTGTTTTGTACTGTGGTGTATGTTTGGCTGTGAGTGATTCATACCATTTGGGCTACTCGCCTATTTTTACGTCTCATTGCTGAGGCAGGGCTTATTTCTTGTTGGCTCTTTAGTTACTTATCTCGTAGAAGTATGGGACCGCGGATCTCTGCTCTATTTCGTCTTTGTGTGCTTTTCTCCATGAATGGAGATTTGGGCGATTCTGTTCGGAACTGTAGTTCTGTTCGCCCTTCGGTACATGTCTTCCCATAGGGAGATTGGGCGTTTCGCTTCTACTTAGTTACTTAGCTCGTAGAAGTATAGAGTAGCAGTTCTTTGTTCCATTTTCGCCTGTGATTGGTTTTCTTACTGAGAGACCTGGCGTTTTAGCTTCTACTCATTTCCGTGTAACAGGGAGCCAGTTAGTAGCTTTGGTACGTTTCATTTGTTCATACTGAGGCAGGGCTTGTATTAGTGTTTGAGCTTGTGCTAGTCAGATAGCCGATAATTCCGGTGCAGCTGTCTTTTTTTGTGCTTTTCTCCGTGTATGGAGATTTGGGTGATTCTGTTCGGAACTGTGGTTCTGTTCGCCCTTCAGTGCATGAATTCCCGTGGGGAGACCGGACGATGTTGTGGACATGTTTGCGTGTGACTGCGAGCCTCAATATAGCCTTGGAACTTTAATTATCGGTTCCTTCGCCTCGTTACATTTTCCCTTACTGAGAGGCTAGGGCGTTTATTTTCTATTTAAGCTAGTCATTGTGCTAGTAAAGTTATGGGACTGCGGTGCTCCGTCGGCTCACCTGTAAAATGTTTTTCCCTCCTGGGAGATCGGGTGTTTACCCCTTTATGTTCTGCATGTGACTGCTAGCTTATGGAAGTAGCCACGGAACGTTATATCTGTTACTTCGCCTCCTCCTTACATTCCTCTTTACCAAGAGGCAGGGCTTTTATTCGCTAAACTCGTGTTGGTCTTTTAGCTGGTAATTCCGGTGCTGCTGTTCTGTTCCATCCTTTGTACTTGCGGGACGATTTTGTTCGGAACTGTAGTTCTGTTCATTCTCCAGGTATGGCTCCTTACATGGAGCTTTGGCGTTTTTGTTGACAGGTTTGCGTTTGACTGCGAGTCTGAGAGTAGCCTTGGAATGTTAGATCCCCGTTCCTTTCGCCTCCTGGTATACTAATTTGCATTAGTTTTCAGTGTTTGTTGGTTGTGTGTTTTATGTGTACCTTTTATGCTACTCGCCTATTCTTGCGCCTCATTGCTGAGGCAGGGCATTTATTGTTGCTGGCCTTTTGATTACTTAGCACGTGGAAGTATGGGGTAGCAGTTCTTTGTTCCCCTTCGCCTTGTTTGGATTTCTTGCTGTGAAATCTTCTACTCATTTGCGTGTTATAGTGTGCCGGTTCGTAGCTTCGGTACGTTGGTGTGTATTTCTGCCATTATTCTACTCGCCTGTTCTTATGCGTCTCGTTTCCGAGACAGGGCGTTTGTTATTTCTGGCTCGTTTATTAGTTACTTAGCTCATAGAAGTATGGGGAACATTGCATAGAGGGGTATTTTGGTCTAAAGGTTTAGAACCCCTGATGTAAACAAACTACAACAAAAAATGCAGCACATAATGACACAACCACAATGTGCCACATGCTGTTCTTAGAGTTCATAAAATATACGTTCATATATGCACATATTTCTAAATTTGTTCATCCATTTAATAATTTAAGTCTCATTCTGATGTGATTTGCATCACAGCAGTTGACACGTTTGTGCAGAGCGCTCTGTCATTTTGAACTCTCAAGTCAAATCCTCTGACACTGTCCTTGTCCTGTATTTTTACGTAAATTTACACTTGTTTCCATCTCAAAAAACTACAGGCAGCCAGAGGCATTTTCCATCTCAAACCCCTCTCTTATTTATTTATATATTTGTAAATCTATAAACGGGATGACACTCTTTTGATGCTTATCATCTTCTATTTCATCAACTTTATTGTCATGTTTCAGCATCCATAGATTCTAGGTCCACAAAAACAAACAAAATCTAAGGTGCCAACACTGAGCACACGATTACAGTAATAGTTACAGTGACTTCACATGGACTAGTTTGGGACTGCCCATGGCAAAAAATTCCTGAAGACACAGCTACACCCTAATTTTGTTTCCGGAAATTGTAACAGATGCACAACTTTCAATATGTCATGTGTACTCCCCCATTTTCTGTGGAGCAGGCAAAGCCAAGTGTAAACATCGTGCATTAGTTATATGCGCTACCACTGGCCAGCTTGTCCATGAGAAGCAATCTCTTACATCACACGGAGGGTTCCACAGAAGTAGTTCATGTACCAGCCCCAAGATGTCAACAGCTCTAAAAAATTAAAAATGTCTGGGGACCTCAGGTTTAGGGTGTTAGAACAACAACTCATTGCAAACCTAATGCAAACCCTCTATATACTTTTTCGTTTTGTAAGCAACAGAAAAGCATTGTGCAGAAGATGCCATATCCACCATCCCCTGCCTCAGTGCCAAAGACTGTTCAGCATGTTCCTGGTAGCTTGCTCCTTTCCAAATGTACACTGCAAGTCCAAACCAACACCAAAATGTTGATTAAATCCTAGCAGTATAAGTGCTTACTACAAACATTAACCTCTCCTACCACAATGTTTTGTATTTCTTCCAAAGCAGATGGAGCTGTTAAATTTTGATTTGATCTGGCCCACGCCACTGTTGAATAAACATTCTTACACTGTACTGATTTTTGCTTGGGCTTCTCAGTGATAACAGGCTGCATACTGCAGCAGAAGCAGAGAAGTCTCAAGGGAAGGTGGACACGACCGCAGGGCCTAACACTGCCATTCGGAGGTACCTAGCCTCATGCTCCATAACAAATAAGTCTAAATATAAAACATTCACAATGCAGTGTCCACCACAGTGGTCTGAGACTTAATAGGCTCATGCTCATGTGGAGGCCAGAAGCACCATTACACACAGCAGAGCAATGCAGGGTCAGAATGTATACACCATAAACTCTGTCCCCAAGGAACACCATGTGGACATTCGGTTCCAGGGCTCTTGTTACTGGCACATTTCCAATATACAGCCAGAGCCGGAGTTGCAAGAACAGCAGCAAAAGGGTTAAAGAGAAACCGCTTGTACAAAGTCTTTCTCTGCACGTCGTCCAACGCAAGCAACACACTTCAGAGGCCCCAAGAGAAGGCTTTTCACTGAGTGCCGCAACCAGGAAAAACCGTTAAGTGTCTTAGCTCTTTGGTGACAGCTTTCCCATCCACTGTGATCACTTCCCTCCATCCCCCAACTGCCCCAATTCACAACTCCAACAGACTCATCCACATGACAGCCCGGCTCCGCGGAACCCGTAGGAAAAAAAAATACTGAGCAGAAATTTCTTTGAGAGACACTCATTAGGAGAGAACTCAAATGGACACAATAACAAAAGGCACAGAGCTCATCTGAGCGACAGACCAAACGTTCCTCGTAAACCCCACTGGTCTGCCGCAGAGGTGAGAGCAAAAGAACGATGAATGGACAGAAAACAGAACAGAGGAGGAAAAAGTGAGAATTTTGGGCTCATTAAGTGGTAGTTCAAGTGGGAAGATGAAAGGGCATAAAGTTGTTTTCTCCATGCTATCAAACCTTCCACAAAAGCCTCTCATGTTCCCCAACTATCCCTTATTTTTCTTTTAATTGCTGTGCGGCGACAGAGACGAGGCACCGGCGCGTCTCACCGGAAACCTCACAATTGTGACTCTGCCAGCCTCCTGCCTTTCTCTTTAAAGGCAATTCCCAAGAATTTACTTTAAGATGATTTGTAATTTTTACGCATTATGCACAGAGGTGTGCAGAAGGTTCACGCTCGACTATAACTCCGCCTCTGATAAGCATTCGGCACATCGCTATAAATAGATGTCCGCTGCACCTTTTGCCAGGCACTTGCGGCATCGCGGGAAAGTAAAAAAAAACACGGAGTAAGTTATAAAAAAGAACCGCTTCCAACAAAAAGTGCAAAAACAAAAAAAAAAACTAATAAAAAGAGAAGTGGAACAAACAAATCAAGACTGTTTTCTAGATTTCTTTAGATGACATTTCTTTTTTGAGACTCACGGGCACAGACACAGGAGCTCAAAACTCAACGTGACTACCTAGTGTTAATCGCTTGACGCTGATCAGACAAGCCAATCAGGAATGTGAATTTCACAGAATGTGAATTGCAACGTAAAGGCAAGTCGTCTACACAAATGTCTCTACTGCCAATAAGTGCTGCAAGTTGATCCTACTGCTTCTACACTTACTGTGAATTGTGGTGCATTTCCGTTTTTTTCTTCGCCTTTGCGATCAGTTTTAATTTTATTTGCATAGTTGTGTAACAGTCTGCTCATTCTCAGCATCATGAAGAGCAAAAAAAGACCCCAAACAACAGCTCTGAAGGACTGAGTTGGGGAGAAACAAAGGAACTAGATACTAAGAGAGGGAGTGAGTGGGTGAAAGAGAACAAGCTAGCAAGTGAGTGAGTGAGTGGAACAGAACAAGTGACTGGGTGAGTGTGAGAGAGATGGAGAAAGAGCGCTTGGATGTTCATGTACAGAACAGATCCTACAGACAATGTAGGAAAGCACAAGACTAGGCGCTGGTTAGGGAGCGCTACTCCAAAAGGTCCTCTATTGAGATGAAGAAGCTTTTCCCTCTAGCTATAGACCACTGATCAGCTCCTAGAACTGTCTTGTGTAGCCATATATATTTGAGTGTCATCAAGTTGTGGGGAAGGAGAGGATAAACTAATCCTAACCAAGAGAGGATGTCACAGTGATGGCGGGTGACAGTCAACAAAACAGGATGTCAAAGTGACGATTCGTGACAGCTGCCAGAGCACTGTGGTCGGGTCCGGTCTCCCAGCACAGCTCCCTCCCTGCATGTTCCCAGCACACAAAGTCCATTTCACACCGCTAAATGCTCCCTGCTCCTGCTCTCCTCCATGGTCACTTCCTCCGCTCTGCATTACTTTTCATCCACCTGAGTGATTTGTTTATCTGTTGCTTATCCAGGGTGGCGAGCGGGGAATGCCATCTGGGGAATGTCGCCTGCAAGGCTGAGGCAAGCTACAGGGAGAGGAGCATCCCCTCTCTACCTTCCCCTTACCTCATATCAAACTCCCACACACACCACTCACGTCATACCAGACCCTCTCCTACCTTTCTCACAGCCTGTCACCTCATCCCAAACTTTCTCACATCTCCCTTACGTCATACCAAGCTCTCCCCCTAAAAGTTGTGAAATGTTAGACCTTGGAGCTGGTGTTGCTGGAATTATTGATCTCACTTTTTTCAGTTCACATGAAATCGGTTGACTGCTTCACCTCACTCCCTACCAGCCTGGATCCAGGAGACCCAACAAATTAAAGGTGGTAAAAAAAAGCTCAGCCTTCCTCAGAAATATAACAGCAGTTCAAAATTGTTCTGCTGAACTGATATTTACTTGATTTATTTGATATTATGTATTCCCAGATTAATCTAGCAGCGTGTTAAAATAAAATGATACAATACAATAAAGTTCAGTCATTGATTTACTGGGTACAGCAAGTAAAGATATTTGAAAACTAATCCATTTTATTTTGCATTAACCCTTGTGTGGTGTTCGGGTCTGTGGGACCCGTATTCAATGTTTACTAAAAGAAAAATGATACAATTAATAATTTTTTCAACCTGAGACTCATTGGCCTTGGCTCATTTTCTGTGATAAACATGTAAAAGAACACAAAAATCACATTTTATCACAAAAAACAAATATCACTGTTATTGATAAATGTGATCTAGCAGAGGTAAATGGTCAATATTAACCATATATGCTGTCTATATTGCTTGTAATTGAGATAAAGTCCAACAGACTCATCCACATGACAGCCCGGCTCCGCGGAACCCGTAGGAAAAAAAAAATACTGAGCAGAAATTTCTTTGAGAGACACTCATTAGGAGAGAACTCAAATGGTGAAGTATTTTTACGTAAATTGTTATGGCTTTATTGTTTTAAAAACCAAATAATGTTGTGGGTCCACCAGACCCGTGAACACTGGGTGAGTAACAAAAACACGAACACCACACAAGGGTTAAATAACACACAAACAACTGAAAAAAAATAAGAATACCATCTATATCATAAGGCCGAACAATTCTGTGTCTTCTGGTCCTGGTTATTTCCGCTATTTTAGCAACATTCTAAAATGCTCCCCAGCCCGAGTTCGTCTTTGACGAACACACAGGATCGTCCTGGCTGTCACGGCTACGAATGCTAAACAGTCTCTTTGCTTGTCACCCTGTCACAGCTCTGTGCCATCGCCCAGGAAGATGCGGCCACATGAGTCCACCCTCGGCTAAATCTCCAGCGATGCGGCCGTTCCAACATTTCCGTCCCCAAGAAAAGGTTGTTTTTTTTAAATATAAAATCTGCAGTTAATTGAAAATCTGCATCTGGTGGCACCTGTTCAGCATGAATTATCCGCAGTGTGAAGAAAGTGCAGCCTGCTGCCTGGGGGACGAGTAGGCTTCCCGTTTTTACTCCTGGGGCAGCCCCGAACGCAATAAGCTTCAGAGTGCAAACCAGCAGACGAGTGCCACTCTCGCTCACTTACTTACATGCTCGCCTAATTGTTACGGCCAGGCTGCAGAAGGTCCCAGGATTTCCATCTCCGAAATGGCAAGTGAAAGAGGAATTCCACTGGCTGCATGAAGCGTCAACATTCATTTATCCGAGGCCCCGAGTCCGTTGTCGGCAGTCAATCTCAATAGAGATTGGCTACAGAGAGCTAATAACATTATGATTCGCATTTTCATGTTCCACAATGTTGTAATGGCTCAAATATGTCCCTGAAATTAAGATCCCACTACTGGCTTTATCCATGGTAGTGAATTGTGCATCGGTGTTTCGAGAGTTTGTACTCCATAGGAACATTTTGCATACCCACAGCTATCATATTAAACCTTGTTAAAATTCTGCAGGCTTTCCTAAATTCTTCCAGGACTGCACGAGTACAAGGGCATTGATAAGACCAAGAGTTTATCTGTCATGTATAATTGCTGTTGCAAGATGACTTACAATGCATACCAAAGCAGTTTTTAAAGAATACTAGTGAGACCCTGAGCAAGGTACTGTACTGTACAAAATTCCCTTCAGCACCCAAGCCTGGTGCTGCAATCACAAAACCGTGCTGCTGCCAAGGGTTCCAATGTAGACTTTAAAAATGTAGAAAGACATTCCCTGTGGTAACAGCGCAGGGCTCAGTGCTGACAGGGGTCTTCCGTGTTGATGAATCTGTGAGGCTCCATTTTGCATGTTATGATGAATTATTCATCTGAAATATTAATTGATGACTAAACATGGCCACTTGCTTTTGCACTTGTGAATGCGATCACATTATTACTCAGATCTACTTAGCGACCACATTTGGCTGTGATGTTTCACCATCTGTCACACCTGATTACCTGTCTTGAGAAGAAGTCAGTTTTTGCAGTATGAGGGGCAGGAGAATGGCATAATTTGAATTTGTGTGTGACTACCATGTGGAGCAGGCTATTTTTTATTTCTTTTTTTAAAGGAAAAAAAACTCAGACCGCAAAGGTATAGACTAGGAGTAGGCAACCCAGGATCCTGGAGTGCCGGTGACGTTTCTGGTTTTTGTTCCATCTGAGCTTGATCACAATGGATGGACGATTAAGAGTCTGAGCCTGAATATTCTGAAAGGTGAAACACTGAGTTCCTCCAGCACATGGTCACCTGCCCCGCATTCATTACCCCTGATTCATTAAAATTAATCCAGTTATGTAGTTATACGTTTGGTTGGCGCAAAACCCAGGACCGTCTCCGACACTCCAGGACCAGGGTTGCCTGCCCCTGGTATAGACAGCTGAACCGGATCTCCGGTGACTGTGTAAAAGATTTAAGCAGCTAAGTATGTGAAAGCATAGGCTTCGCATAGCCCTCCAGAGAGCAGGGTTGAAGTTTGTCCATGGTTTCACCCTATCATACCTTCTAAGCCTTGTAAAAAAAGAAAAGAAAAAAGGAAAGGAGTTAATCTGAGGTATCTAGGGACTCTTGGGGAGCTCACATCCAGCAATAATTAACAAAGGCTGTCTACCAAGCAGCGGTATTTGGTAGCAAGTGTTCAGCACTGTATGAGGCATCTGTGCATTGGATTTTCTGTACAGCGTGTCAATGTGAAGAGCGTAGACATACCTGGCACTCAGCCGCCTTGTCATTGGGTTCTTTAAGAAAGGGATTCAAATTGACAAACGCAATGCTTTTGTCAATAGGAAAAACAAAGGGTTTTGCCCAGATTTACTTTGTTTCATTTTCCCACTGAGCTAATCTTGGCTTGTTGAAAGATAATGTACTCCAAACATTCAGTACAAACAAAAAAAAAAACGAGAAAAAAAACCCCAAGCTGCTCAAACTGGAGGCCTTAGGGTCAGCTCCGCAGCTGTAAACACAGACCGTGTTCATCCTCCCCGCTCAGCGCCGAAACCGAGACGCGCGCGCAGGGGTTTTACTTCTCACAAAGTACCAGATAACGTCTGGTCTCAGAGAATAAACACGCACTTATCCTCACTACTGGCTTACAGCTTGCCAGACGTATATAATCCCCTTTTAATTGATCGAATCCTCCCGAAAATCTAAAAGCATCCGCCCCAATCTGTGCTGGCGGCCGATGGGATTGAGCTCAGCTTCTGGTTGCTGCTCGCTCACAGCAGCAATCCTGTGGACAGACTTGAGCAGGATTCGATGTGCTCATGGGTATTCCCGCCATCGCTACAGGACTCCCGGGGAGAGGAGCCCGTTCTCTGTTCCTCTCATGCTCCTCCCGCCTGGGGAGAAACAGCTGTGCTATGTCCTCCTGGTAGACCCAAGTTAAATATAAAAGCCTCTTCTTTTTTTTTTAAAGATAAATAAATGAAAATGTATATTTTTACGGCTCTTAAACGAGATGTCCATGTCCCCTGAGTTCAGTCACAACGTAGCGCTCATCTAAAATAGGATGAATGAACATGGGCCTGGCCTGGGGTGCACGACGACTCTGAGAAATACCAATAAGATGACAGAGAGAAGAGTTCTTAAGGGCACACCACAGTAAATCCTGTTCAGCTAATCGGCATGGGGGTCAGAAATAGCACTGTTATTCAACAGATTAATTCGCTTTTGTGTTACATCGATCCATATACCCACAGATATACGTACATTAAAATAAACAATTTTCACACTTGCATTGCATACTTGCATTACATACACAGGCTCTCAAGAAATCAGCGTGCACTGCACAGTAAATGAAACAAAAAAAAAATACTTAAAAAAATCTTTTAAGTGTCAAGAATTTTAAGTGTCAAGTGTCAGACACACTACATAAAGGGGAGAAGCCTAGACAATTATGTGTGAAACCAATAATAAATCATCTGTACCCAGCTCTAATTTACACAACAGCGAATGCGAAGGGTTCAAATGAATTGCAATTCACAGAGTTAGCGGAAGTCTTAATTGTTCTCTAAGGGATGTCTTTGCCTTTTGTGTTTCGCTGCATTACCAAGCAAGGGTGGAAAACATTGGTTGAATGATCACAGTTTGGCGTATATTTTTCTGCTGTGGGAGAAAGGGCACCAGTTGCTGCGTAATGTCAGAACAGCATCAGATTTATTTTTACTGCCAAACATTGGAGTTAACCTAAAAAAACTTACTGACCTCTCCCAAATATCATCTTTTACACCCTTCACTTTTTGTGTAGCAAAGAAATCCCTGGCAGAAGCAGATTTAAATTGGCTGTTACCCATTCAACCCCACTTAATGGCGCTCAGAGAGAACTTCTAGAATTCCTGGGAGAATGACGATAACACCTCCTGCTCACCATGAGCCAGAAGAGATTTGGAAACTTCTCACACTAATCAAACGTATTTAAATTCCGTCTCCCAAGCCAGGCTTATCCATATTTATATTCTCATTCATGAATCCAGGTGGGAAGTGTGCCAATGTAATAAAAATAAAGGCCTCTTTCAAAAATGTGTATTAAAGTTCAATAAAGGCTGATGTACTTTCAGCACTTTCCCAACCCAGCAGCCCATTTAAGGTTAATTTTTCAAATAATATCTCCTTACTTACCTTTGCATGTATCCTTAATCCAGCCTAGTATTCAGCAAACAGCTTAATCAAACCCAATTAACTCATTAACTCACCTGGTATTAAAACCAGCATGCACAGTTAATAGGTGCAGGCCTAAACCTTTTACTAGATTTCAGTGTGTTGATGTGAAAATGCTCACCAAAGCACCACCTTATTCAGAAGAGAATGGAAGTCTATTCATAACAGGTGGTACCAGAATCTGTATCTCATTAAATTATAGACAGTACTATGGGCCTATGCATAAAGTCAAAGTCTCTGAATAACACCTGCAATAAATTGAGATTTCCAATGCCTTACTGTTATTCTTATAATTAATGAGATGGTACTTTTATTGCAACTGATGCAAACACTGTGTAAATTGAATTATTGTATCACTACAGAACGCTGCTGAGGCTTGCTACATTAAAAAGGTTTCAAGGGATATATGATGCTTGAGCTCCCATCAACTTTGCTGGTATAAAGGAGTATGACTGAGCTGAATGCTTTAGGAGAGGGTGGTAGAACTTTTTTTCAAATATTTACAGCAGATCCTCTTATTAATGTTATTCTAATTCTTATTCTAATTATTTTAATTCTTCTTCTTATTATTATCATTATTATATTTATTTTTTGAATCCGCATTGCAAAAAGTGTACATTTTCAGATTGATTCTGAAATTGATTCACTTTTATCCCCACCTACAATCATCTTGATGGCATAGGAATGTAAAAGTGGAGTGGTTCTGATATGAACAGTGTTTCAGTAATGCTAGAAGCCCCAGTAGCCAATGTCTATGAATGGTAAAAGACTCAAAGCCCCTGTCACTGCCAAGGGTGACGTTTATGAACGACTGCACAAATCTCCCTTCTTGGTCAAAAAGGTCAAGGCCATCACAGTAATCTGGATAAGATGTCACAGAAAATGGAGGAACTTGAGAATGTGTAATGAGCAAACATGCATCATAACTAAAGGAAGATAACATCAGGTGCATATTGGAGAGAAGAGAAAGATGCAATGATAATTGGGGAAGTAGGTTAAATCATATTTTATCAGACACGTCATATGTCTGTGGGCAGAAATTATATGACGTACTGTACATTTCTTTGGATTTAGACTGCAGTGGTCAGTGTAGTTTTATACCCAGTCCAATGCAATAAAAAATAACTTCTGCCCAATTAAGACACAATGCACTGTGATTTTAGAGATGTATTGCGATCCCCGAATCCCTTCACGCAGGGAGCTGAGGCGGACAGAAAATGGCAGTGATTGGATGGCCACAATGCCCCCATAGTTCTCTGAGTACTGGGCAAAGCAGAAAGCAGAGTTGGTTTTTCTTTTCTTTTTTTTTTTCTTTAAAAAAAATAATTAACACGTGACTTTGACTGGCTTTCAGTTTGGGCAGCTGCAATAACTTGAGAACGACAGAAGGGACTTCTCAGAGAGTACATGATAAAGAACAAACAAAATATTGGATGAGTTCATCTGTTCAACTCAGGTTATGAGACTCAATCCCAGCTGGGAACACCACTGCTGTACATGCGCGTGGTATTTGACCAGAACAGTTCCCTGTGAAAACCAACCGTACAAAAAGCTAGCACTAAAGAAAATATCCGCAGGAAAATCCCACTGGATCCGAGAGCTTGCTATGCAAGTGTTGTAGTTGTAAGGAAGGTGAGTAGGACTTGGGAAATGGGCTCAATCAGTCAGTGAGCCTTACTCTTCCCTGTCACAAACTATACCCCCCACAGGGGGGCATAGCCTGCATGCTGCCCTTTCTGATTGTAGTAATCAGGCCTCAAAGCAACAATGCAAGGACAGTATCAAAAACCAATTGCCCACATTATCATCCCCTGGCTGACAGAACTGAGAAGAGTCTGGCTGCAGACATCCACCGTGAAGCCCCACGTCCACCGCCAGGCCCCTCGGGGCCTGAGCATGGACCTGGAAGTTGCGTCATGTGCCCTGGCGTCACTTCCGACTACGTGCATGGACCTTTCGTTACTTCCCCATTCTGTTTGCAGAACACACTAAACGAGCCGGACGTGTCTTCATTTGTCCAAGCAAGTTTGTTCTTTTTTCTAATAAGTGGATTTCAACGAGCCGACATCTGCCAACAAGGTAAATGATGCCAATGTACTGTTGGAACCAATGACGTTAACGTTAAACAGCAGACAACAACTTAATACTAGGAGTTGGCTAGCTAGCTCACGTTACCAAATTAGCACTAATGTTACTAACTTGTATGTTGTTTTTTCCATTGCTATGTTTATTTGTAGCGCAGCAAACGTTTGCAATCATGATAAGTCATGAATCATAATGTTTGTGTAACGTAACTAGCTAACGTAAGCTAACGTTAAGTAGTAGCTAGCTTTCTAGCCATTAGTGTTTGTCTAATGGCAGTTAAGTAACGACATACTTTATATATTGTTTGTTTTACAAACATTAGCACTAAAATTAATATCAGTTTTATGTGTGTTGCTAATGTAACGTTAACGTTATGTATGTAACGTTAGCCGCCTACTGTAGTTAGATGCCAGCTCTCTGTTCTCAAGTCGGTCTTTTAACGTTTGCTTGTTATTATTGGCAATCATTATTTGTACGAACATATTAAGTTATTGTACTGTATTAAATAGAGCCATTTTAAATGTTATTGTACTTATTCTGTTATGTTTTTTTTTTTTTTTACAGATGCATCATTCCATTCTCCAGGGCAATTCAAATTTAGAACTTGACAGATGCACAACCTGCTGCAATTTATATCACTGTCCACTTTGCCTGACCTTCAAACCCACAAAACTTAATCGATTAAAGTCTCATGTATATTTCCATCTAAAACATGCACTGACTTTCAAATGTATGTTTGTTTAAACAATTGTTAGATTTTAGTAATTTCAAAGTGTGTTTAGCAACATGTTTCAGTTTGAAGTAGAATCTGTATGCCCCAACATATTAGAGACTTAGGTGCTGAACGGCCTGGGAAATGAGCTATGTTAATTTCCTCCCCCTCCCGCATTAAGTACTCATTGTCACCTGCATGAATGCCCCCCCGAGTTTCCTGGGAATCCTAGCCTGGTAGAATAACGTGTGAAATAAAGTTATTGATCTAAGCCCTGAGACAGGAAACTAGGAAGAAGAACCAGAGATAGGAGTGAAGTAACATAGCCACAAGACTTCCCTGTCTAGCCAACCTTTTGTTATCACCTACATGACATTTCCTGTTTTCTGTGTATAAATGCTGGGCCGGTTTGGAGTGTAAGTAATGTTAGACTAGAAGCTGACATAAACATCATGCTAATAAAGAAGTTATGGCTACTGTCTTTCATCACAGAACCGATTCAAGACCCTCTTATTTCTTGAACGTAATTGCAAGTACCGGCAACGAACAGAAGTGTCATTGAGAAATACAAAGCAATTCTTCACCATTTAAACAATTAGATGGTGTAAGATATTCGTACTGTCAACAAGATGCATTATGGTTAATTTGTAAGTTAGTGGACACTTTCATGCAAGACAGTCCAAAAGTGTTTTCCAGCTGCCCCGTGTCCTGGGAATGGAGGAGAGCGAGGTGGCCAACGCCCTCATTGCATACACCCGGCTCGCTGACGTGGTTGGGGAAGCAGAGCACAACGAGATTGTGGGACCATTTGTTTTTATTTTCAGTAACCAGCAGGATATGGAGCGATTCTTAATTGAAATTGTGGACCACAGGTGTTACATAATTTTCTGTCTTCTTCCCTTACAGCCTGTAAGGACTACTAGTAAGGACTACTTGTGTTATATAGTGTACATAAATATATGTATAGTTTTAGATTGCATGGGTGTTCAGTGTGTCGTGTAAGTTCTTATTGGTTGTACTTTTTTCCCTTTGTTATTTTCTTATTAGACTTGATATTCCAAAAAAAATTAAAGAATTTTACAAATTATTAATTTGTGTGGTTGCTAAAGTCTATGGCTGCCTAATCTGTTCTTCTGTCATTCCATCATTTTGGGTTATTTGTACTTTTAAAGTTCCCTGATAGACTATCATATAAAGTGATGAAGAAAATGTTAGCCATATTCCCTATTCCTATATCACACACACCTCAGCACAAATAAACCTTGCATAAGGTCATGGAGTCTGTCCATGGTTCTGCAATGCTTAAAACATGCCTTCTGTCAGAAATTGTACAGTGCTGCACAATCATTTGTATTTAGTGTTGCAGTGTTTAATGGTATGGACAAAGAGTTCAACATTGGGAACAGTCTGCTGGCTTGTATTGAGATGCCTATTATACCTCAAAATAACATTTTCAAAAATCTAGCAAGGTTCATAATATACATATAAACCCTTAGATCACTACTGAGTTTGTAAATTAAGTTTGGAACTGTGACGACTCCATAGTTGGATACATCAATAATGTCGATGAAGCTGTAGTGTAGACTTGCAGTGACTGCTAGTAGGTGTGGCTGAATCATGTTGAAAGCACTGAGGATGTAGTAGTACTTTATTGATCCCACAATGGGAAATTTCTTCTTCAATCGTTACACTCCAGTAATACACAGTAAATATAACACGTGTACATTATTACAGGGAAGCCAGACCAGAGAAGGGATCAGCTATTCTTTTGTTAAAGTGGACAGTGATACAATTTGCAGCAGGTTGTGCATCTGTCAAGTTGTAAATTTGAATTTCCCTGTAGAATGGAATGATGCATCTGTAAAAAAAAAAAAAAACATAACAGAATAAGTACAATAACTTAACACGTTCGTACAAATAATGATTGCCAATAATAACATTACATGTTGGCTATCTGTTACATACATAACGTTAACGTTACATTAGCAACACACATAAAACTGTTTGTAAAACAAACAATATATAAAGTATGTCGTTACTTAACTACCATTGGACAAACACTAATGGTTAGAAAGCTAGTTACTACTTAACGTTAGCTTACGTTAGCTAGTTACGTTACACAAACATTATGATTCATGACTTATCACGATTGCAAACGTTTGCTGCGCTACAAATAAACAGCAATGGAAAAAACAACATACAAGTTGGTCACATTAGTGTTAATTTGCTAACGTGAGCTAGCTAGCCAACTCATAGTATTAAGTTGTTGTCTGCTGCTTAACGTTAACGTTATTGGTTTCAACATAACATTGGCATCATTTACCTTGGTGGGAGTTGTCAGCTCGTTGAAATCCATTTATTACGAACAGAACAAATTTGCATCGACAAAAGGTGATGCGTCCGGCTCATCTGTTGTGTTCGCAAACAGAATGGGGAAATAACGAAAAGGTCCATGCATGTGGTCGGAAGTGACGCCAGGGCACATGACGCAACTTCCAGGTCCATGCTCAGGCCCCGAGGGGCCTGGCGGTGGACGTGGGGCTTCACGGTGGATGTCTGCAGCCAGACTCTATTGACAGAACTTCTAATTTAGGCCCCCACAATGCCTGGGTTCTTCTTGCTCCTTCTAATGACCATAATTGTGGAGAACAACGACACAGACCCTTAAACAAACCCTCTTTGACTCGAGGCATAATCCTGGTCTCTTCTCTAAGGTAACCCTTAAGAGTTTGTTTTCCAAGAGTCAGAATTCCTGTACATATTACTGAAACAACGTATCAGAAGCTAAAACACAGAAGAAGTTTTTTCTCACACTGATAAAGTGACATTTTTGTTGTGGATTTTCATGCTCCTGAGCCCGTTTGACTCGCCATGCACCGAACCGGAAGGAGGGCCGCTGTGTGTGTGTGTGTTTGTGTGTGTGTGTGTGTGTGTGTGTGTCAGTCCATGGTCAATTGCTAATTTCTGGGCTATCCCAAGCAATACATGCATGATCATTCATAACCTATTCAAAAGCCAATAAACCGTTTTCGTGCATGATATGCTGTCCGATTTGACTTCAATATAAATGCCCCAAGCAGGAAAAATGCATACTTTGCATTTATTGCATTGTTTTTCTGGCTGATTCCTGTATGTATTTCTGTTTTTAATTTAATTTAATTATTTAATACTGAAGTTCCCTAACGGGAAAATAAAAGTTATTCTATTCTATTCTATTGTTTATGGCTGTTATTATACTGCATTGTGGTCCCTGGGGTAGGCTACTGTTTCTTTTTCTTACACCCATCTGTAATGAGTATAAACACAGCTGTGTGATGCTGATGTGGACACTGTAATATTTGTAGTATTGTTATTATTATTTGTAGCGTATTATGAATGGAAAGTGAAACTTGTTTGAAAAGATGTAGACTACTCACTGTAGGGTGCAAAACTGTAAATAGTAGGCTAGGCTTAGTCCTAATTATGATTATCAATATTCTACACTGTAACAAAATATCTCTTAAGAATACGGTGAAAAGACTGACAGAACAGCTTCAATGCGCCTTGGCATAGATTCTACCTCTATTCTAGCATAGATTCTACCTCTATTCTAGCATAGATTCTCTGGACCTCGAATGAGGGGATGAAACACCAGTCTTCCAAAAGATATTCTCTTATTTGTTATGTTTTGATGATGATGGTGGAGAGCGCTGTCTAACAAGTTGGTCAAAAATCTCACATAGGTGTTCAATTGGGTTGAGATCTGGTGACTGCGAAGGCCATATTTTCCTACTCATCAAACCATTCAGTGACCCCTCATGCCCTGTGGATGGGGGTATTGTCATCCTGGAGGAGACCACTACCATCAGGATAGAAATGTTTCATCATAGGATAAAGGTGATAGAATACCTTTGTATTGATTTTCAGCATCCCTTCCCTCTAAGGCAGGGGTGTCAAGATCCGGTCCTGGAGGGCCGCAGTGTCTGCTGGTTTTTGGTGCGTTTAAGCACAAGTGATTAATTTAAGTCACTAATTGGCTAAGAAGTCCACACACCTTGTTCTCAATGCTTTAACTGGGTGCTGATTGAAAGGAAACCACAAATACCTGTGACACTGCGGCCCTCCAGGACTGGAGTTTGACACCCCTGCTCTAAGGGGACAAGTGGACCCAAACCATGCCAGGGAAATGCCCCCCACAGCATAACAGAGCCACTGGATCCCCTCACTGTAGGGGTTTTTCCTTTAATTTGTCACCTGTCTGTATATATATCTTTTGTTCCGGGGATAAGGATACCAACTATACAGTGTTTTGTGTCGTCTGGGGATTTCCAGAACACACAGAACTAGTGGAATCATCATTTTGATATAGTCTGTTTTGTGTCATGCAAAACAAAAAAAATAGTTGTTGCTATAACATTGGCATTATAATGATTACAGGGCTAGACAATTCACAAATTGTACAGTAACTTTTGTACATAGCTGATTCTGTAAAGTAAATTAGGGGGTAGCTGAATGGTCAAATGAATGGAAGGTTACAAAAATAAAAACATTGTGACTGTAGCCTCCTAACAATATATAAAAACATGCAACTGTGCAATGCCAACCACGTAGGTGCCATGTTTAATGCAGACATGTCAGCATCCATCTTGCAAACCAATAGGGGCAGGTTTGCAAAGCATTTTAAACCTCCAAACCCAATAAAAACTTCCATCATTCCATTTTTTTTGTCCAAGTCTCACAATATTGACAGTCAGCTTTGTAAAGTTCTTCCATTCTCTTTTGCCCACACTCCACCAGCTACAAATTGCATTTTGAAATGCTTATCTGGACTACCTGCTTATTTGGGCATGAGAGGTCCTCCCCCAGTTCCCAGCTCTGCACAAGCACTACTTTATATACTGTAGTTTGGATATTGTAGTTAAATTACAGCCCAAACTCTCTGCGGACTAGTCAGTACAACATGGTGATTGACAATGCCTCACCATCTAAAAATTGTCCACATCGGTTACAATTTTTTCAGTAGGCCGCAGAAAAATGATTAAGTGGATTTTCTGAGCGCTGAGGAAAATTTGACCTCTGTCTCAGCAAATACAACTGACAGGGTAACACCAAGACTAAAGTCTCCAGAGTTCATTTTTCTACAGCTCTGTCTGCAAGCCAGCAGCATGGCTTATTATTTTGTGCGGCGAAGGACGGGGGGAGCTGTGAAAAGCTGGCCGCCGGCAGCAATCTGTAATTGTAATTGAATGGGCTGTGTATCTCGCCAGGGCAGGGCCCGTCTCTGAGCGCAAGCCACAATGTTTAGAGAGACGCTCGTTTCCTCACAGCGATTCCTGGAAGGTTCAGCAGGTCAGAGTTTATCTCAATTTCTGTGTGGCGTGAAACTGTTTCACATTGTGCACTAGGCAGACTCCAGACAAGAGCTGGGCCATTACCACAATCCATCTCTGTAATGTAGATTGTCACACAGAGCAGCGGTGGGGCAGCATTTATTTAAGTCTTTCGTGTGACTCGGCTGGAGATTGGGCTGTCAGGGCTCCAAAAATGATTCCCCAATCACCTGAGAGTTGTCACCATGGTACAGCAACGGGGCGTAACAACAATTACACTGTTCGGATATTCAGGTAAAGAGCAGGACAAATTGCCATGTGAAGTCCAGAAGAAAGCAATTTGGTTACATTTTCTGTGAAGCAAACACATATAATGCCTTATAGCTGCATTTATAGTGCCTTATGATATACTTATAATGCACTATAAACATGGCTATAAGCACTCATAACAACTCACAGCTAAATATAACAACCTTTATAATGTTATATACTGTAAATCATTGCTATGACAGACTATAAGGCTAAATGGTATATTGTATTATACCCCTGCTTGCTAGCAAACTGGTAACATGACAAATTAACTTTTTTTTTAACGTATTCCGGCAGTGACATAATTTTTGTTGTTTTGGCTCTGTACTCCAGAACATTGGATTTGAAATGGAACAGTTCAACCATATCGGGTGAACCGTGTAGCAATTGTAGCCCTTTTTTATACATAGTCCCCCCATTTTAGGGGGCAAAAAATAATTGGTACTTTTACAAGCGGTATTATAATGGTATATTGTTGACACCGCTAAAGATGAGTAAGAAAAGTTATAGAAAATATACCGTTTGGTGAATTAGCTTAATCTCACACTGAAAAAATGAATCCAACCTTTAATTGAATTAAAATTATTATGAGAAAAAAAAATCCCTCATCAAGAAATAATTGTTTTTAACAAAACCAAGTGTGCCACAATTATTGGCACCCCTGCATTTATATATAGAATAAAGTAATCATTTTTAATACCTGGTCACATATCCTTTGCATGCCATGACTTCCTGATGCCTGTGACCCAACAACATCCAAAGACTCTTGAGATCTTATTTTCTGGTACTCTTACAAGCGATACTATACCGTCTCTGCATTTGAATGGATCTCTATGGGAATTGGGGGGTGGGACTAGATTTGGCTGTAAATTACACTGGAACAGTATGGAATACATGGTTGGCTAAATGGCTGTAAGTCATCAAGGGTCTGCGGTATCAATCGAGCCTCAAACTATCACTCTGCTTCCAGATATGCAGTAGATATGGATGGATCACTTGAAGGGTTTTCTCCTGACTTAATTTTCCATAGAGTTCAATAGGAAAATAAGTATTAATAATAAATTAATTATTTAATTAATAAATAATTAGGGGTGCCAATATTAGTGGCGCGCACTGTATATGGAAATAAATACGTAAATTGGGAAATGTATATGGAAATAAATAAATGAATATATTAGAAAAAATATTTGAAAATACATTTTTAAATAAATTTAATAACTTAAATGAATTGCACATACATTTACATTTCTATATTCATTCCCAGATTTATTTATTTATTTCCAAATTATTTTATTTATTCATTTTTATATTTCCACATTTATTTATTTATTTCCTAATTATTTTATTTATTCATTTTTACATTTCCACATTTATTTAGTTATTATTTTATTTATTTATTTATTCATTTATCATTGTGGCACTCTCGGTGTTCCATACATAACACATAGGTGGCGATTAAGAAATATAAATTTGTATATGGTTACCTGGGGGTGTGGTTGATCGGGTTGTGGTTGTCTCTTTATTCATCTGTAGGAGCCCCCTGATAAATTCATACTTTTTATGAGCTCCTCTTGAAGGTAGGCTATGTCAGCCTTTAACATAGCAATGGTCTCCTCACTACAGGCACCTTTCTCCTTCTCTGCCTGCAGTTGTAACATACAGTTTGCTAACAAGCAGGGATATAACACGTTATACCCTTTGGTCTTGTAATTTGTCAAATAAATGATTTATATAACATTATAAAGGCTAGATAATTACCTATAATTTGTTATGAGTAGAACCACCAGTTTGTTTCCACCACATGACCTGCAGGGATTTAAACTTGTATTTCAATGGCTATCCTTCAGGGGTCCCCATAGGTACTCAACCAGCACATTCAGGTGACTAATCATACAACTGAGTTTTTAATTGAGACGTTTATAAAAACAATTAGTTGATTTAACATGCCGAGAGTCAGAGAAAGGAAAGTGAACATGGATGGTAGTTTAAATGCTATGAAAAGCATGTCTGAGCGAAGCAGAATCCACCTGGTGAACTGCATACTGACTGATTGAATTTATTTTGCACAACTTGCAATTTAACAATAAATTACACAGAGAAGATACTTTAAAATTTAAAAACTAAGAAAAATCACAGAAGAGACTGTTAAACAACTTCCCATGATTAAATATAATAAATATATTTTTTTCATTTGAACTTTGTACATGACATTCACCACTTCTTTTTAATTTATCTTTTTTGTTTTAATATACAGTACTGTGCAAAAGTCTTAGGCGCCCTAGAATTTTTATATATTTTTTTCTTAGATGTTTATTTTTTGTCTTCTGCATTAGTATGTCAGTAGAAAAACAAACACAAAGATTTCAAAACATTAATTTTCCAAAAATTTTATTGAACTATCTTCAGCGAAAAGATGAACAAGGAGTTCTGTAACAGATGGTATGGCCTCCACAGAGCCCCGATCTCAACACCATCGAGGCTGGCTGGGATTACCTGGACAGACAGAAGCAAGCGAGACAGCCAAAGTCTGCAGAAGAACTGTGGCAAGTTCTCCAAGATGCTTGGAACAACCTACCAGCTGATTTTCTTATAAAACTGCACGTCAGTGTACCTAAGAGAACTGATGCAGTTTTAAAGGCAAAGGGTGGTCACGCCAAATATTGATTTGATTTAGTTTTTTACTGTTTACTGCTTTTCATAGTGAATTGTTTGATATTTAGAAACTTTTCATTTCATTATTCTTGAAAGCATCTTCGTTTTACAGAATATTTTCACATGTGCCTAAGACTTTTGCACAGTACTGTATCTCAACTGCAAACTATTTTCTTATTACTAATATGACTTATTTTTTTATTGAACTTTTTTGTGCAGGTTAAACGCTTTCATTTAATGTGGGCTTTTCTCACTGCTGCTAACAAAAATGAACCTGCCGCTAACATGGTAGTAAGTAATCAAAGTTAATTTAATACGAGAGTGTCGCCTGAAAATATTGCTGTCAATCATCACCTGTGGCCATTATTTTATGGACTTAGAAGACTGAGGTGGTGCAAATGGGATGATTGCTTGAGAAGTGGCTTGACAAAGAGGCTTTTGGGACCTCTAGCTGGCGGAGAATTGAAGTACAATGCAAGAAAACAAGGGGAATCAAACTGGTGGCCCTAGTTATGAGTGCTTATAGCAGTGTTCATAGTTCATTATAAGTGCATAATAAGGCATTGTATGTGTTTGCTTCATAGAAAGTGTTAGCAACAATTTATTTTCCATCATCACCCCTGTCCTTTAGCACCTCCACATATGAAGCAGAGCGTGTAGCAGTAGCAGTGTTTGCATAGGTCAGACTCAGACAAGAGAGAGGAACAACCAACAGCTGAGACAGAGAGAAGAAAATGTGTTGTTTCTTGACAAACACTGCTAAGTGATTTTGGTAAGAGCTGAACTCATATTTAGTACACAAAAAAAATAATTTTGATACGTCAGACCATTGACGGCTTAGAGCCACATTTGCTTTGCAATTGTGGATCAACATTAAGTACAAAAGTTGTTTGACTCTAGGCCAGACACTGGAAACTGTCAGAGAAGGTCAGAGACCTGGCTGCGGACAGCACTGTATTAAGCACACTGTAGCCAATGCATTTGAGAGAAATGTATTTAATGTGTTTATTTACCTTTATTTAAGCAGTTAACTTGACTTGAGGAAATAATGTGGGTAGAGAATTCAAGGGACTGTATAACCAGTAATAAACTGTCGGGGAGACGATTGGGTAGCCACATTGAGAGGGCCAGTTTTTAACATAAGTGTTGATATTCTAATAATCCCATCCAGGTTCAAATGAAAAGTAGTAGCCACGCACAAACACAGGCTGGCATCACCCACATTTATATAATAATACAGCACACATAAGCCTCAATATGTCCATACAAGGACGTATCATTAAATGAAATAGGCCCAACTGAAATAAAATAAAGTTTGTTAACGTTTTATTTTCCCTCTATCCTGGCAGCCCTGCTCAAGTAAGCTTGTTACCAGGGTAACCATCTCCACTGATTTTTTTCCCCCCTTCTTTTCCACAGAGACCAGATACTTTGATATTCCAGGGAGTGGAGAAGAAAGAGGCGGTAGATTTGCGGAGAATCGTTCATTAAATTTGCGGGGCGCAGGGTGTTGCTGAACGTCACAACGTGAGACGGGGGAGGTGAGAGACGCGTTTCCTTGTGGTAAGAGACGGCATCTCTGATAGAACACCTCCATTTTCCCTTAGCACCGTTACAGAAGCCTTCTCACCAGCTGCGAACCGCCTAGACATTCCACTCCTACCTGACAAAACGATCCACCTTTCATGCCACAGACATTTCATTTACACTTTCAAGTGGGGATGATGGGATGCCCATGCAAAGTCAGTTCACACTACTCCTTCCTGCCAAAGCCAAGACAGTGGCATGATACCATACCACACCATGTCCAAGAACCAATCTTTGTAGCTCTAAGTGTGAGAAAGAGATTAGATGAATATGCCTCCTCTGTCAATGGTTGATTTTTTATGGAATTTTTTAAAAAGCATTGATTGACTGATTCAGTGACTGATTTTATTTATATAATTGAAATACAGCAGAATCACATGTATCCCTTGCATAAGACATAAGGTACATAATAAATTATTCATTGCACTTTAATGACTGATATGGATAACTCAAAGCCATTAAACAAGTTCCACTGCAGTTCTTAACATACATTTTATTTCAGAGACGTAAAACCATTGAGCTGTAACATAATGCTGTCCTGTTTCTTCTTCAGCCAAATGAAATTATTTTAATACCAGCCATGCCTAATTGGCCAGCTGCCAATTCACACTACTAACAAATATTATTCCAGGTTTTCATCACTGTATCACAAACATGCCCAGTGATTGAGTGATGAGATGGACAACAGGCAAAATATGTATTTATTCATTCATTTTTTAAAACAACAGGGAGATGAATTCTCCTGCAATAAGAAACTGCAGCAAGCATACAATATCTGACTACCCTTGCTTTTGGTTGGGGACATCAGTGTATCTTTTGCTGTAGTATCAGCGAAATATACTGAATCTTCTTAATAAACATCACTTGCAAAATAGCATCCATTTTATATTTCTTTATGGAGAAAAAAAGCCACAAATCAACAAAATGAAAAATATATATTACTAATGCATATTCATTTATTCCATATTGTGAAGACTTCTTTCTCACTTGGCAAGGCATATGTTTCTATTAGAATTCTCTTCTCTCCAGCTGGGTATTGTGTTGACCCTTGAGATCTGGGAGCATTGATAAAAAAACTTTTATCAATCTAGGACAATTCAAATCACCCCTTCACAACACCGTGTGGGCACAGAAAATCACATTCAGTGACAGGTTAATTTCGAATTAATTTCTACACAGAAATTGCCTATAAGTAATTCCTTCCTTCCCACGGAAATCAGACTTTTCAACACCTCCCACCATACACGCAATAAGTGACTCTTTTTGCCTGCACGGACAACCATGATTTTATATTTGCACTTTGTCACGGCACTTTTTACTGTATTTTTATATTATTGTTGACTCTGTGTAGTGTAACCTCTCCATGTTGTGTTCTATAGGTGTCCTTTGTTTTGACTTTGTCTTGTTGTATTGTACCTTTTAATCACTTTTTATTGTTTTACTGAGCTGCTTGGCAATGCAACTTCCTTCGGGATGAATAATGTACTATCTAATCTAATCTTGTTCAAGATGAGTATGATAACGCTATCATTTTCATAATAACGGGAACATTTAAAAAGTATCTTTGTATTGCAAGGTAATTATCACTACAGTACCCTGTACAAATTGATTGTACGTACATGTACAATCAAAAATATATTCTTTAAATATTGGACTTTATTGTACCGCATACTGTATATAATGCCACAAAGGCGCACTTTTTTGTGAAAAAAAAACAGTTACACATTAACTACAAGTACATATCAATCATACTATTCACACCTGTATTGATGCTGCCTGGAAGAACAGTGTTTTCACAGCAAATGAAAGCAGCAATATGCCAAGAGGAAGCTCTGGAACTGTTCAATGTTGGATTGCGTTAGGCTGATGTATCAATCTGACTTAAAAATCATCCTCAGTGTAAACGTCTTTCCCTGTGAACCCTTTCAACTATAATCAAACTGTGATAGTATAATACACCCACACAAACATACACAAACCATTTGGCAAAAGCAAAAGAACATAACGTCCCCATTCCTTTCACAACTTTCAAGAAGCTGTATTCATTACATTACATTACATTCATTTAGTGTATTCACAGTATTCACATCAAAAGGGGGAAATACGGCAATGCAGACAGAACATACAGAGTTCTAGTTCCCGCCAATCAAAAACTTTCCAGAGCAGGAATCATTTTATTTTTGTACGCCAAATACCTGGCACTAAAACGAGAATTAAATTGTGTTTCGGATGAATTGTTCTTTGTGCCACGGCTGTACGGTAGCTGTATTATGCCCGGTTATTAATTTGCGGAAGACAAACACCAGAGGCTGCCATACCCTGCCTTATTAAAGCCACTGAAAGCGAGGGCGCACATCCGCAGCACCCGGCACTTGGGTAATTATTAAACTCCCTTCCCGCTATCATACAGCGGGAATTCAAGGCTCACACTGCAACAGAGACAAAATAAAAATGAACTCCGCAATGCATTGACGACTACAAAACAGACGTATCCGTTTGGTTATTCGCGACTAATCTCCGTAGCAAAGCGGATGGTGGTCAAGACCCTAAAAACTGTAAGGAAAATTTGTTAATTGTTATTTCCTAATACATTTAGTCTAAAATAACACAATTTCACAATTTTTTTCCAAAAAATATTTTAATTTTTCATTTTACAGTTTGTATCTCCCGGGATACATAAACCGTTTAGGGTATACATTTCACAGTTTGAATGAACTTGAACATGAACTTTAAAAACACTTTTAAAACACTTTTTTCAGTTTTTTTTTTCATGTTTACTGTACAAATTCTGAATACATTCATTTAAAAACGCTTTTAAAACACCTTTTTCAGTTTTTTTGTTCATGTTTACTGTACAAATTCTGAATAAATTCATCATCTCGTCAATTGAGAATTGATTCTCACTTTCGGTTTCCACACACTTGCTCCTCATATGGTCTAGCACAGGCCTGATTTTCTGCAGGCGGTCTACACTGGACTCAGAGGTCATGTTATCTTGAAAGTGAAGCATTCTGGACAAACATTTGTAGCGCTTGATTGGCATAACATCTGTGACTTTCTCATATCTGGTATCTGCTGCCCAGTAGTCAGCCACTGCAGGCATATGCATAATACCCATGATAAGCTTCATTCCAATTTCGGTGGCATTGGTGTTTATGCTGCATCCAATTTGTTGACAAGAGTAGAGGTTTGTCTGCTCTGCAATAATCTCAAAGATCTCTTCATCGAAGAATTTACTGAAGTAGGTTAGAGGAGAGGAGAGCTCATCTGGTGCAGTGTAGGAATTTGGTGAGGCAGATGACTGGTGTTCAAACTCCATTTTTCTCCAACTACAGAAAAAGAAACAAAGTTATCAATAATGTGAAAAAAAAATCTCATACAGGCCCCTCCCCCCCACTCACTCACCATACATACTATAAACTATATGTAAAATTACACACACGGCACACACACACACATGCACGTGCGCGCGCACACACACACAAACGACCACAGACAATATACACTGAAGGCCACTCACTCACCCACATACATCACCATACATACTACAATATATGTATATATTACACACACACACACACACACACACACACACACACACACACACACACACACACACACACACACACACACACACACACACACACACACATGCGGGCATGCACATGCACACACACACACACACACACACACACACACAATGTATACTGCAACACTACTACTGATAATACATAGGTTTTTGAAATCACTGTGTAACAGTCCTATTCATAACAATTACCTAAATCTCTTTGCTCGTTTGTTTTGGTCTGCTGCTTCCTCTGCCTCATCACTAGAGCTACTACTGATATCCTCACTGCAGCTGCTGCCATCCTCACTCTGGCCCTCTGCACAAAGCTCATCCTCCTCATCTTCATCACTTGTCCCTTGCTCTGAATCTGAAGAGCCATCAGGTGGCAAAACTACTGCCTGTACCTCTCTCTTATGTCTACCATAGAAGGTATTGATGGAAATGCCCTGAAGAATTTAATCAGTAATGCACATTTAAGAGTAAAATAAAGAGTAAATAGCATTCCATTGTTAATATTATTGATTGTCTATTCATTGCAGGCATCAAAACATCAGCAGCCCCATTAGTGATAATCCCTGTTTTATACCCCTATTCAGTTAATGTATCCTCGGGGATACATACATTTCATGACTGATTCTCAAAATAGTACAAATGTAATTCTTTATTTTTCAACAACATATCAAGTCAACCTTGAAAATTAATATTTTCTAAAAAAAAATCCCCCCCAAAATTGTAAAAACACGAAGAAAATATCAAAACTTACCACAAGGTCAGTGTCCTCCTCACTGCATGCCGCCGTGACAGTTTTTGATAAGGATGACAAGTTGATCCCAGAGTGTTGATATGAAGTCACATGACCTAAGTATTTGTAACAAGCCCCTCTTCAATGTTTCATATTGAAATAGTGCCCACCACTCCTTGCTCCTCCCCACAGCCTGTCAAATGTTTGTATCCCCCAGGATACATAAACCATTTAAGGGTTAATGGCCAAATGGGCACATGGAAGCACGCAACATGGTTCAAGGTAAACCACGGCTGCTGGACCAGTTACAAAGATCGGTTGATTATACAAACCCCAATTCCAAAAATGTTGGGACAGTATGTAAAATGCACATAAAAGCAGAAAGCAGTGATTTGTAAATATATTTAATTGAAATTAGTACATTACCTCATGATTTTTGTAAATATACACTAATTCCTAATTTGATGCCTGCAACACGTTCAAAAAAAAGTTAGGACGAAAAAAAAAAGACTGGGAAGTAAAAAAAAAACCTGTTTGGAACATTCCACAGGTAAACAGGTGATGCTATCATGACTGGGTATAAAAGGATATCAAAAGACTATTGATATCTTATTTTCAGGTATACTCTTACAAGCGAAACTATAATCTCTCTACATTTGAATGGATCTCTATGGGAATTGGGGGGTGGGACTAGATTGAGCTGTAAATTACACAGGAATAGTATGGAACCCATGGTTGGCTAAATGGCTGTACGTCAACAAGGGTCTGAGGTATCAAACAAGCCTCAAACCATCACTCTGCTGCCATATATGTAATAGATATGGATGGTTCACTTTAAAGGTTGTTTCTCCTGACTCATTTTCCTATTGAACTTTATGGAAATTTAAGTCAGGAGAAACAACCCTTCAAGTGATCCATCCATATCTACTGCATATCTGGAAGCAGAGTGATAGTTTGAGGCTCGATTGATACCGCAGACCCTTGATGACTTACAGCCATTTAGCTAACCATGGGTTTCATACTATTCCCGTGTAATTTACAGCTTAGATTACATCTAGATTCCCATAGAGATCCATTCAAATGCAGAGAGGTTATAGTATCACCTGTAAGAGTACCTGAAAATAAGATATCAAGAGTCTTTTTTGATGTCCTTTTATACCCAGCCACGATAGCATCACCTGTTTACCTGTGGAATGTTCCAAACAGGTGTTTTATCCCTAGTCCTTTTATACCCAGTCACGATAGCATCACCTGTTTACCTGTGGAATGTTCCAAACAGGTGTTTTATCCCTTTTTTTTTTTGTGCCAACTTTTTTGGAACGTGTTGAAGGCATCAAATTCGGAATGAGCGTATATTTACGAAAATGAATAAAGTTCATAAGGTAAAACATTAAATATATTTTCTTTGTACTGTTTTCAATTAAATATTATGTAAAAGAGAATTTACAAATCACTGCTTTCCGCATTTATGTGCATTTCACATACCCAACTTTTTTAGGCCTTTGTAGATATTCGCTACACACGCTGTACTATATTGAAACAGCATCTGTTTCTTTGCTTTTTTTGTTCTATCTGAATGCGGCGGAAAGCAGCTGCTACGAGGAGGCGTGTAGATAGCAGTCTCAACACTGGCGCTCCTCGTAGGAACATTATGCGGATAGCTGGCCGAGGCATGCAGATGTGGACTGACCTGCTGCCACTTCTCCGGTGTTGCTGAAGGGGCACTATAGGGCCAAGTTACAAAGAGATGGGTATGTGTTTGAACACAAGTCGAGTGAGCCGTACGCTACTGGACATACCCCAGTTCATTTTACTTTCCTATTATGTCAGCATTTTACCGCCATTTGTGCTAAGGTGTTGTTATAAGTCAATATAAAAAAACATAAAAGTTCCTTTTTACACGTACTTCCCGATTCTCAAGGATGTCTTAAAGGCGTTTGCTAAAAAAGAAAAATTGAAATTATACAAAAACAAAAAGTAATTTCAGGTCATATAGGAAGGTAATAATAGGAAGGTTAATCGGAACTTACCAGTGAAAAAAAAAATACTGGCCTCCTTTTGGATATGGCCTGCTTTTTGAGTGATCTGCTCCACAACCCACCAACTCCAAGTTTTCAATATTCCTCTAAACCACTTAATCTCTCTGTAACAACAGTTAAGCAGGGGTAGGATGACTTACAGTGAGGAGCTGACCACAGAATGAAATGAATACTGAACAGGCCTTTATTGACACAGAGGCAGAATTTCTGAGCACTGGGCTGTTGTCACAGTCAAATGATCTGTGCATCAAACCCTCCTCTCGCAAAGGGTCACTACACACCTCTAGAAAGGTCAACCCAACCATCGTTAGATCTTATAAATCATATTCAAATGTAACATTTACCCCTCATAAATAGCACAGAATTCCCCCAAGCTGGAAGGCAAAAGCCATATTTGAGCTCTTTATGGCGCAGTGTCAGGGGAACATGTTCTGAGCTCCATGGTCTGATGCAATTGGATTGTTCAGGCATTCAAAAATGATCGCATTGCTATCAATTCAAATGTATTGGTTCTGGATGTCATAATATGACCCATTCAAGCACTTATTTTCACCTTCCTTAGTTAGTTCTGCTCTGGACCTCAAGTTTACATGAGATGCATACCACAGGTATGGTAATTTCATATGAGGAATCCACAAGGGACCAAGGAAAACACACTACTTCCAAATGAAGTAAATCAACGTAAAATCTTAGGATACTTAGCATTGGTCTGGAAAGCATTGGAACGTCATGCCATGACATTCTCATTCCTCAAAGACATGCTAATGCATTGTGTCAAGGAGAGTGGGTCTTAATAATGGGCCCATGTGCATCTTTATATGCCTCTGTCAGCTAAGAAGAGCAGCTCATCTGCCAGGGCCCTGTTGGCCTACTTCCTCTTATCGTACAAGAAAAATAAAAACACGGAGAATTTAAATTTTTAATTCATCAAATCCTAATCGGTTTTGTGAGTTAGATCATAAGGTTACAGCCTGTCTTAGATACAAAGATGCAAAATTAAAGGTTCTAGTGTTTTTATTATCTTACCCCTGCTGCAAACCATTTAATTATTATGAATGACCTTCTATTTATCATGTTTTGTTCAGGTGACATAATTGCACTGTTTATGCTGTAGGCTACTTCCCACAGACTACGGGGGAAAAAAACAATGATATAGCACAACGCTCTACTGCCACGTGTCTGTGGTTCTAATAACCATCCTGATTGTAGCATTTAGCAACGTGGGACCATATCCTTGTTAAGTGGTTGTTATCATTGTTAGTTATCAAACTGTCTAACACATGTGATCTAAGAAGGCTCTACTGACCTCATGAGGGAAGACTGAAATGCAGGTGAGAAAAACCTGGTGAGCCAGTCTATAACCTCTCAAATAATTTCTCAAAGGCAAAGATATTTCATAGCTCAAGTCAATATCTAAAAAACATACCCTCCTTCAACAATATAGAAGCGCCGGAAAGCGGAAGTAAGCACTATATATAGCCGACAGAAAACCGTACACAGGTGCCGGAGATAATGACCAGGCGAGATCCAAACACCGGGTCGGAGGTGAGCATCAGACGACGCCAAATCAGATAACGACCACAGAAACGACAGAGGCCGCCACTACCCATGACATCGATATAAACAAAAATTCAAAGATGCATGAATTTATGTTTATGTAAGCACTCAAGAACAAATACAATCTACATTCATAAAAAAACTATATATGGAAACCCGACTATATAATGAAACCCGACAGTACAATTCTTTAATTAATACATCATTTTGAATACTGCATTTTTTAGTTTCTATGCCAACTTCAATACATTCATTTTTATTGCTGATAATTCAATACTTTGCTGAATCCAAAAAAAAAAGCATTGACTGCCCAGGTTTCAGATACCATATGATACCATACAATTCACCTGATTTAACCCATGGCCACAGAATTTCAACTTCACTGCAAATACAACTACAACACTTAATACAGAAATACAGTTTCAACGCTAAAAACTCACATTGACTAGAACAGTTTTAACGAGCAATGGTGAGTTTATCTGCATTCACCTTAACTACAACTCTTTCATGACACAGATTAGGCCTACATTAAATGTCAAATGAATAATGCTCAATCAATTTCACTCTCCACAATGAACAGCACACTTTTATAGACAGCATTGAAGTGTTTGAAATGACAGAATGTCTGCATCTAATCCAAAGAAAAGGCCACAACGAGCCAAAAATCCCTTTAAGCATGACCTTTTATATGACAAAGAACAAACAGGTAATACTCTCCTCCCCATACAAGCATATCAATACAGAAATCATCGACCCCCATCCATCACTTCTTATTACATGATAAATACATCATGATACAATAAAAGCTACAGTAATTCCAGATAACCGTCCAGTTGCTGGTAGAGATCTGCTATATTGATACCCTTAGGCAAAGTATAGTATTTAAAGAGCTCCATATTTTGAAAATACACAGAAATTTAATCAACTATTTCTAAGCTTCCCTGGTTAAAGACATCCACTAAACAGATGTAAATATATCAAACCACTCGCGGGCAAAATTCAGAAGTCATTGCTGGGATGATTAAACTACATTTTTGGGACCGCGACAATAAAAATATCCGCCCTGAGCTGAACAGACACAGTCTATGTTTATTTTTTTGTGTATTGTTATGAGCATTAGTTACTTCGTACTTGGCAGAGAATTTATTTTTTTTATTACATTTTTTAAATGTGTACTACTTTGTATAGCCTGCAGTCATGGACACCACCAGATAAATGACAGTGTGACATATGTCAGTGGTGTAGAGAACAAAAATAAACACACATATGCACACACAAAACACACACACACACACACACACACACACACAAATATTTATGGGCAAGGCAAAATCCTTAACTTTATATATGTGGAATACATCAGGAATGGATCCAGGTGATTCTTGGGGTCATACGAAAAAGCAATTTGTTCAACCCGTCAAAACCAAAAAGCTTTATAAGGCACTTCAATGATGTCTCAATTCTTTTAAATCTTCCTGAAGAAATGTTTTTTTTTTTAAACTAACAAAAGACATTCTCTTACTAAATGATTTATAACAGCAGAAAAATGTGTTCAGTTGTTAGGTTCTTGGCAGCTAATCTCATTAATAATTTAGATGTGCATATTGTAGCTGCATTTTTGCTCTGAAAGCTACAAATGGGAAGGTCCAGCTACCAGTTCCCAGTTGTCTAGGACAGACTGTTCTCTTCCACTATTGATGAGACAGGGGAAGGGATGGGTGTCTAGTCTACATTAACCATTCCAACCAATCATTTGTGTTACCAAGCAATGGGGTAGGTTACACCATGCAGGCGTGCGGCTTTTCTCAGTGTTCCTCAACTTCTTTGTAGAAACTCCCCCAACACCACCACCCAAGTTTGCATACCCGTAATACTTACCCTTGTATTAAAGTGTATTAAAGGTTCAATGGATCTAAGGTCAGTTCTTGGAAGCAGAGCCCAACTGGATCCCTCAGTGCCTGGGTGAGGTCTGTCTGTGTTCCAATTCACAGGCTTCTACACCAGGCAGAAAGTGAAAGCGATGGCGCAGTCTAGGGACAGCGGCCATGCCAAAGCTAGACAGGTTACCTGCTTCTGGTTACCTGCAAAACTGAAAAATCCCAAAATATACTTTTCTGCAATTAAAAAAACACCTGTTACCCTGGTGATTCCGTCTCCAATGGGCTTTGTTTCCAAGCCCCCTTTATAATTTCATAAAGATGACTGTATTCAGTGGCCGTCTAAGAATACTGAGGCAGGTGCAGTATTTTCCTCACATGGTTGCATACTGTGATTGCAATATGTCGATAACGGGAGATGGTGAGATGGTTTAAACCAGCTATGATAATGCTATATGGACATAGGGTGATGTGATGCTTAGGCTCAGTGTGTGTGTGTGTGTGTGTGTGTGTGTATGCCACCACTACACATTCAATAAACATCAAATGTTCTGGTACAACTGACATGTTTATACTGCATCTGCATTAAAAGCACCTTCTAGCTGGTAGAATTTTATGGGCATTAAAATGCTATTGCACACCAGGCCCCCATCGACCTCCCCAACCACACGATCATGATCATACTAATCTTGGTCGCACCCACTCAATTAGATTGTTGACCAATGGAAAGAAAAAAGCAAGCTCTGCAAAATGATTATTTTTTGCTGTGCTTCTTTACAACCCACAATACTAATGTCTCGCAAGCCAATTCTTTGATCACAGCGACATATTTGTGTTCCCCCATAAGTGAGCCCAAGGCTGCCTCAGATTTCAGTCATATAAGGTTGATTTGTTGCATCTTACAAAATCGAAGCACACACACACACACACACACACACACACACACACACACACACACACACACACACACACACACACACACACACACACACACACACACACACGTCCTCTACGCATGTCGGCGCTCGGGCTTTCCAGATGGCCTGAACAAGGCGAAACGACAACAATTCACTGCAGCATGACACATAAGGTCTCCTACCCCTGCAAAAAATATTCACCACAATTCCATTTGGCAGAAAATCACTGAATATTATTGGTATTCTACGCCCTGCAGGGGGCACTGCTGGGGGGCTTCTGTTGCTGCAGGCATTTATTTCCCATTGCCCTTTTCGGACCTTTCGAGTCCTTGTCCTTATCAGCCCAGGTCTGGCACCTGCCAAATCCCGGCGTACTGGCTGAGGACTACCAGCTGTGCTCTTCCCGTGGAAGCCAGTGGAATGCAAATCAGATGTGCAATCTTAAAACATTCCTCATTCTCATAATAATATACCAATGAGCTTCGATCATCACACAGGTTTGTTGTTATTCCCCTTTAACAACATTTGCTGTGTTGCAGAGCATAGAGCACCGAGCTTGAGGTTGTTGTATTTGTTGAGGAGATCGGGTAAACACTTGCGACACAAACACTGACTTTAACAGCATGGACAATAAGAGAAAAGTCACAGGTAAAATAATCGAATGCAGGAGATGACTGAGGTGGTATGCTCCATTAGATTTTTGTGTGAAAATATCATGCCTCCCAAACATATGGCACATTTTTGTACCAGATTGTGACTAAAATTGTCTCAAATGTGACTGAAAAAATACTATTTAAGAAATTGAAGGCAGAACATTTGATAAAGTTGCTGCTACTCAACAAATGTAGCTACTCACAAATTAAACATTTTACCATTGCAAAACCTTGATTCTGTGGTGACGGTCAGTGAACCATTTTTGTGTAGATGTTGAGGTATGCTCCAACCACAACCCTCTTTTAGCCTTCTGGCAGAGGCAGCCAGATTTTAGTCTAAAATCTCCTGGTAGTTGATGGAGTCAATATTTAGCAAGCTATAGGCGATTACATAGCAGCAGAGGTTTTCTTCTGGCACGCCTTCTAAATTGTTCCAACCATTGTTGTTGGCATAGAGGTGGTGTCTAATTGCACTTTTGGAGTCTTTGTGACCCCAGGATGCAACTAACTTCTGCAATTCTAAAACTTTGATCCTTGGATAAATTTTGAATCATCTTCTTCACTGTGCGTGGGGGCAAACTACAGTCCTCTTACAGGCATGTTCATCACCAGTTCAGCTGCAGTTGCTTTAAAGTTTGTAATTATTGCCAATTGGACATGTTTCATAAGAAGGTGTTATGTCACCCTTTATGAAGTATGTATGATTTATGAAGCCATTATGTCAGGTTTATATGCTATATAAAGCCTTTATATGGAGATTTGTTTTAAGTGTGACTGATTTTTTAATACAATTTTACCTAAATCAAAGATTATACGCTTCATATTTTGAGGGCAAGGTCATGCTGATAAACGACAAATACATTTTTTATAGCCTTTTTTGCTCATATTTTCCAGGGTTGCCAATAATTCTGGTGGGCACTGTACATGTTATATGTGATTCACCCCAGTGTTGCAGTGTTTATGAGATGATGTTTTTTTTAATGATCATTTCTAGTTCAATGCATTCATTTGTTTATGGATCCACTCCAGACTTGGCACTTTTAAGAAGAGTGATCCTTGGTACAACTGATCAAAATAACACAGCAAATTCGGAAAACTGGCTGCCTTGTGATGGCCATGTTGTTTTACATAAAAATGCAATTAAGACTTGATGTTGCCCAGTCCAAGGAGGATACTACGATCCCTAATTTTGTGGAGGTTTTGTGATATAAATAAATAATAAATCAACAAAATAATTTCACAATCACAGCAAGAAGAGGACTAACCACATGAAAAGGGCAGAGGAGACAGTCCGATGAGAATAATCAAGCAAGCAAAACCAAATTATTCATAATTGTTTATGTATTTGCCATTTAGAGGGGATTTTTGGCACCTAAAAATCTATTTGGCTCCTAAAAATCAATTTGGCTCCTAGATGTTTTGAAGCAATGGCTGCCCTGCCAAGGCACACTCTGGCCTCGTACTATTAATTAGGTGATTAATTCCAAAAGATTAAGCTTTGCCCATGACAATTCACCTCTATCTGCAAGAAAAGGAGTACGTACAGACAGTGTTATATTTGAGGTCCTTAAACTGTTATTCTGCAAGTAGTATGTGCAAAGAGGGTATAGCTAACTGAAAATAAAAGCTTCAATGGTACTCTTCTTCAAGTAGGGTTCTTCAATGGGGAAAAAAAACTCAGGGAATGTGTTTGGAAAAACCAATCATATATAGTCATTATTGCACTGACCTTGCTTTAAAAAGGCAATGACTTGGTGCAGGGGCCAGCAAGGAGAGCCGTATGGTTTTCTTGATTTCATATAAATTCCACTCTTATTTAATTTTCAGAATCTGACATTTTAGCTAAATTTCTTGATAATGTTTCAAATAACAGCTGATGATTGTTCTTGTACCCCCAAGTGATACATCTTACTTTTACTGGTCTATAAACCACCATTAGTTTGTGTAGTTTATGAGCTAAGTGAGCCAGGTTGAAACAAAAGCACACCAACCTCCAGGAACAGAAGTATCCATCCTTGACTTGATGTATGCCAGGTATGTCCAATTGAACCGTTTCTCTGGGGTTCATTTTAGTATCTCTTACTGGAAAATTCTAATATTGAGCTTCAAAAGACATGTGCAAGAAATAGACTGAAAGGTGAGCTACTGATCATTTAGGTGAAAGAGAAGAATTAGGTGCCCTTTAAGAAAAGAGTGTTTTTTTGAGGTTTAACCTTTTTTAAAAACCTTTGCACCTTTGCAAAGGCTCCACTCACATATTCTTTTGCATAATTAAAACACCTAGCTGCGTGAAAAAGGTTGCATATTAACACTATCGTGTGGTGGCCATTTCCAAATTCCAAAACTCTTAGGAGAAAATTTAAAAAGCACACTTGAAATGCCACACACGGCGGGCCAAGGAGCTCTTTGCCAGGATGACTTCATCGCCCAGAGCAAACAAATGTTCTGGCACCGAGGCCTCAGAAAGTTTCCCGATTTTGCTGAATGTCAACATTTTGACCTTACTCTGTGTCTCAGGACGGACAATCCATGCGCCAGCCATCTCCCAGCACAGACTGCAAACAACAGGGCCGGTCGATTGCCTGAGTAGCCAAATACCAGGCCTCGCTCAAGGCAGGGCTCAAAGCGACGGTCACACAATGCTCTTTGGAGAGCAGTCGGGAGAGGCACGCTAAACGCTGATGAATCCAGATTAAAAGGTTTTGCCACTGGGGAGAAAGTTTTAGACGTTGGAACTTGGAGCTTGTGGTGAGTGTCAAACTTTTTGACAGATTGTTTCACAGCGGAATTGTGTGCAACTTTCTGGAGTCCAATTATATGTTTTTTTTTTAATACTGGTTTTTACCAGTCTCACCTCCCTCCAGTCTAAGCTTATTCCAACTGGCAGCCGTATTGGATTGAAAAGGAGTTACCACACACAGCAAACTAAAATGAATGGGAGGAGAATTTAATTTAATTTAATTAAAGTGAGAATTAAAATTTCAATATCTTTTTGCACATGAACTAACAATTATATCTGTCTTTGGTGATGGATAGTGCCATTCTAGACTAAAAAGCTAATATGACACGGGTCTGTCTTTGGGGATGAGTAATGCCACGGGTTTCAACATTGTCTTGAAACAAATGCATCTCCTGTTTTAGTGGCAGGACAAAAGTTCTAGCATGAGGACCAGTTACTTTTACTCATTATCAGTAACAATCATTTATACGTTCAGATACTAAATCAGGAACTAGTAGTGAGTACAAAAACATAAATAAATAACTAAACAATGTTTACAGAACCTTGGTTTCTTACTTCTTTGTATTTTCAGTTTGTATATACACTGCCTGGCCAAAAAAAAAGTTGCAGACTCTATTATTTCGTTGGACCGCCTTTAGCTTTGATTACGGCGCACATTCGTCATGGCATTGTTTCCTTAAGCAACGTCACAACATTTATTTCCGTCCAGAGTTGCATTCATTTTTGGCCAAGATCTTGTATTGACGACGGGAGAGTCGAACCACTCTGTAAAGTCTTCTCCAGCACATCCCACAGACTTTCAATGGGGTTAAGGTCAGGACTCTGGTGGCCAATTCATGTGTGAAAATGATTCCTCTTGCACCCTGAACCACTCTTTCACAATTTGAGCCTTGAATCTTGGCATTGTTGTCCTGGAATATGCCCATTGATGGAATAACCTGGTCATTCAGTACATTCAGGTACTCAGCTGACTTCATTTTATTTCTGCATAACATTGCTGAGCCTAGACCTGACCAATTGAAGCAACCCCAGATCTTAACACTGCCTCCAGAGGCTTGTACAGTGGGCACTATGCATGACGGGTGCAACGGTGACTTTTTTTGCCAGGCAGTGTAGCAGCCTACATTTTCATTGTCAGTCTGTCTTTAATTTGAAATGATATCATAACAAGTATATCATAATCATATTGTTTTATAAATATGAATATGAATAACCATTTTCCTGTTATTTTATATGGCTTCAAACCAAGTATGTTGTGCTGCTTTGCCCTGATAAGGTCAATATTACTGGAGGGTATGTGAATTTACTCTTCATCCTCCCGTAGCTGAAATGAAGTATACGGATGCATCAACAGTAAATTACTTCAACAAATCAACATGTATCTGACCCAGCTCATGGCATCGTGCATGCCTTCTGGCACCCCACTATACACCTTTTATACTCATATAGGACTGTCTGGCGAACCTGCTGAGAAGCATATGCTTCAAACCGAGCCTCTTTTTGAATCAACTATGGCTAACAAGTGAACGAAAAAATTGTTGAGGGACACTTAAGAAGGTCCACTGCCAAGAAGAAATCCCTATGCAATTACTGCTAGTAAGGCACTAGAGGGGCAGTCATTTGATGGAGATGCCAGAGTTGTTAACGCATAGTTACTTCTGCTGAGTGTTTCTTTTTGCAAATGGGATCTCCTGTTGAACTATCACAAATGTGCACGCACACGCACAAACGCGCACACACACAAGTACTGAACTTAATCAGAGAGAGTTTTTAATCTACCATTTCTAAGCTAAGATCATTGTCAGTTTCCTCAGTAGTCAACCTAAAAATAAATAAAGATTCAAGGTCTTTGAGACATGATGATATGATAGACAGTGCCATTGATTTCAAACATACAGGTAAAGAGATCTGGGTGAGACTGCAATATCTAAACCAGTATTAATATCTAAACCCTTTACAAAGTATGATAAAGAGGTAAATTGTTGAGCATTCTTCCAGATCCAAGGGTCTTTCCCACACTGCCCAAACATAGTATAGTGCAGGGGTAGACAAACCTTTTCATCGATGACCCCAGAATATCAATCCATACTTTTCACCACCCAAATTTTCATTAAATACATTTCATTAACAATTCATTGTTAACTGCTGACAATAGCCATGTTTTTATTACCTTTTTATTACCAAAAGATTTTGTCAGTATTAGCAGATGCCATGCTGTCATCAAAAAATCACATTTCCTCAACGGCTTTTCATTGGTTAAAAAATATGCCCAAATTTCGGTACCTACATTAAAAATGTGTTTGACAATAGCACATGAACACTATCCATTGCATGAAAAAAATGATTTGTCAGTAATACTCATTTCAGTTTCATGCACAAAAAGTTGTTGTTCATTAGCAAGGTCTTCTATATTACTTGCGGCAAATGGTGGTGCAAGGGAGTCATATAATATTAGTACAGTATGTTCCCTAATATTATATGAAATACTATATAAAATTTGAGGAAAGATTTTGTTAACAGTCACAGTAATCAAGGCACTCAGAAGGCCTGAAGGACTCATCTGCCATTTGTTTAATATTCATACACTAAAATTTACACTAGATTGTCAGTTTGGGGGACAGCGACAGAGGCTCCTGCTTAAACAATACCCTACCCTCCATAGCTCCACAGCCTAATTACAACATGTTGCAGTATTTACCCGTTTAACAACAGCGACTTGTAGAGGTTTACTTCACCAAAGAGCAAAGCCAAATAAGGACAAATCAGGCCACATACTCTGCTGAAGGGTATATCCACCCACCTCTGACCTGCAAACTATTCAAACCTGCAAACTATTCAACACCTTTCTTCTGTTTCTATCTTAAGGTCACAAGAGTAGTGTCACAGGCTGGCTAGGATTCAAGAGTTCAGATTTCTAGGCCAATATTCAATTATACATCATTCAGGTGACAAAACAATAGATGACGGGAGAGATTAATGAGCTTCCTCACATCCAGAATATCACATGTAACATCCAATCTACAGATGTGTGAAATCATAATAGCGTACATAATACGGAACATCATCGGAAGGTAGAAAAACTAAACATTTGTGACCATTTCTGTAGTTTCACAAAAGCATTGTGAAACCAAGTAATTTTGATGTCAGTAATTAGAATAATTGTATTCATTTAATAATTGCGGAAATTTTGAGTGGGTGTTTTGAAACGGGTTTGGGGGATTGTGTTTCGCATAAGTATAAGCAGTGTTGGGTGTGTGGGTCTTCGTCTAGGAAGACACTCTAGCTTGTTAGCTTTGTGTGGGTACCATTGCCTTTGTGTGCCATTGTGTTTGCACGGTGTCTCTTTAGCCTTAGTCAAGGTGTTAGCTGGTTGGAAATGGACTGTATCTTCGACCTTGGCTGGTGTTTAATGGCCTGTGTGGTTTAACCCATGGTTTCTGATGACAATGCACAGTGTTTTTAGCATCGGTGTGAATATTGATCTTATTTGTTTGTGAAGATATTGTTATGCTTTTGAATTGTACTGCAGCCTTTTTGATGACCCCATTGCTATCCAGCTAGATGTAGAAGATTCTAAGTACATAATATAGTCTACATTTTTATCAGAATTTTAGAGAGTTTCTGGAGAAGACAACAGCATGTTGTCACAGTTCCACTTTGTACCTCATATGAAGTCATCAGAGAGGCAAAGGTAGCAGGCAGGTCAAGCGATGGTGGTGTTTGCAAGTCGATGGAGGGAGGACTGGGGGATGGGGTGGTTGGGGGGAGGGGAAACGTCCCAAGATTGCCCCTCACACCTTACCAATCCTGTCATGACTACTGGCTGAGGTTTCCCTGCAACTTCCCTTCACGCACTCCCATGTGAGCCCCTAAAACAAACCTGTAAAAACACCCACCTCTTATCTGTGTTAACGCTAATGTGTTCAACAGAAGTGGAGCATTTTTCTCTTTTATCAGACCAATTAACTACAGCAAAAGCAGTCCAAAAGATTTGTGTCCACAGACTAAATACACATGGACAGGCCAGTGGGACACTATAGGCTCTGGCTCTTACAACAGGATATTTACAAGTCAAATACGGCTGTTCAATATAAGCTAGGACATTTCTAGATAGCATATTGATAAAGCTACTTGTTTCAATTGTGCACATCATATTTCAACTCACTTTTCCGTAATAAAGAAAGAGTGATGAAACCAAATGTCACAGTGGCATTTACGTGGGTGATATTTCCTTCCTCGGGTTTCCTGCGCACTCCAGCTCCGCAGCAGTCCTCTTTGATTGCAGGTTCTGGCACTCATAAGATAATAGAGCATGAGAGAGCCTCTTGGGGAAGCAGGATGCGCAGAACACCACTCAATCAGACGACAGACAGAGATAATACCATTGTTCACAGGCTCAACACCAAGTTAAGTGCAGTAGATATGCTAAACGTCCCAGCACTGTGCTGTTCTTAGTTCTTGCACATGGTTGGTAAACAGAGCATGCAACATATTTTATTTCTAAAATATAATGGCCGTCTTAAATGCATTGCCTGCTTACAACTCAGTGAAAATGAAACATCTCATTGTTACTCACAGCTTTATTTGCTAGACTCCAGACTATCCACGTCAACTTGCATAGTCTACAAAGCCTGGGTTGGCAACTGGCGGTAAAATTTGGCCCCCCAGCAATGTTTTTTTTGGCCCGCTCAACCCAATTAATTTTATTTGGAAACATTAAAAAGGAGGTAGGGTGGACAAAGCTACATTTCCCCCTGGGTTAAGATTTTTTAAATGAATTCAAATTGCAAAAGAAATAAAGAAAATAAAAAATAGGCATATATGTTTGCGCAACTGTCTTGAGTTTGAATGTGGAACATTGTGTGTGCACTCTGACCACATGGCATGAAAGTGAGGTCCGGTAAAATTAATGTGCGCAGTGAGTGCTTCCAGCCCAGATTATTTTCCTTCAGCAGCAGTCTGGTACTTAGACAAAATCACGTAATGAGGAGTCGGAGTCTGCAGTAACATTGTCGTACCACTCGTCATTCTTTCAGTGCATGCGTGGGATGAAGGTAGTTGTCTGCTAAGTTCTTTCTTAGTGCAGGGCACCTTTTGTTAGTGGGGAGTGTGATTCTCAGTGCAGTTTAGGCAAAGGAATGAACTATTTTAGGTTTTAGGTGGGTTTTAGCTTAGTCATTTCATTGCTTTGTAATCATGAATGAGCAAGTGTCAGAAATGTCTCATTAGATCATTCCTTAATAAAACAGAACAACATACATTGAGCACCATAATTCATTGGACAGTGACACATTTTTTGTTATTTTGGTTCTGTACTCCAGGACTTTGAGTTTGAAAGGATACAATGACAATGAGGTTACTCTTGATAGGTACTCCTACAAGCAATACAAAAACCTCTCTGCATTTGAATGGATCTCTATGGGAATTAGGGGGTGGGACTAGATTTAGCTGTAAATTACACTGGAACTGTATAAAACACATGGTTGGCTAAATTGCTCTAAGTCATCAAGGGTCTGACGTATTAAACAAGCCTTAAACTATCACTCTGCTGCCAGATATGCAGTAGATATGGATGGATAACTTGAAGGGTTTCTTCTCCTGACTTATTTTTCCATAGAGTTCAATAGGAAAATTTGTCAGGAGAAACAACCCTTAAAGTGATCCATCCATATCTACTGCATGGTTTGAGGCTCATTTGATACCTCAAACCCTTGATGACTTAAAGCCATTTCGCCAACCATGTATTCCCTACTGTTCCAGCATAATTTACAGATAAATCTAGTCCCACCCCTCAATTCCCATAGAGATCCATTCAAATGCAGAGGTTATAGTATCGCTTGTAAGAGTACCAGAAAATAAGATATCAAGAGTCTTTTGATGTTGTTGGGTCACAGACATCAGGAAGTCATGGCATGCAAAGGATATGCAACCAAATATAAAAAATGATTACTTTATTCTACATTATGTTAAACTGTCCAATATTTACACTATGTACAAAAGGTTCTATAATTTCTAAACACAGTGCTAGAGTACAGAACCAAATTAACAAAAAATGTGTCACTGTCCAATTAATTATGGTGCTCACTGTAAGTTCATGGGCACTCATCTTGAACATTTCTCCCCTGAAGTCAACTTTAATGTCCCATTGGCATTAATTAGGTTAATTTATGTTTTTTTCATGAAGTGGCTCAATGTAGTTAACTAGCCTAATTTTTAAAACTGGCTTTCATTTAGTTAAGCTTTCTCTTATTGGTAGCTGTACTGTAGCTTAACTATTTCCAGTGTTGAGTAACTGGTAGCATAGTTAACTACATTTTCAGAGTAGCTTCTCCAACACTGACTACAGTAGAATAGTAGCCCAATTGTGACACAATATCAGCCTATGTAGCATATTTCCCAGATCAAGGAACAGAGATGCAATGATAATTCAACAGCTATTGCTAATTTTACCAGATTGAATTTATATTCTTATATAGGCCTGTGACATTTTAATTACAATTTGTAGTGTAGGAATAATGGTAGGGGGGGCGGCACGGTGGTGCAGTGGTTAGCACTGTCGCCTCACAGCAAGAAGGTACCGAGTTCGAATCCTGGCCGAGGACCTTTCTGTGTGAAGTTTTGCATGTTCTCCCCGTTTCCGCGTATGTTTCCTCCGGGTACTCCGGTTTCCTCCCACAGTCCAAAGACATGCAGGTTAGGATAATTGGAGACTCTAAATTGCCCATAGGTATGAGTGTGTGGGTGAATGGTGTGTGTGCCCTGCGATGGATTGGCGGCCTGTCCAGGGTGTATTCCTGCCCATCGCCCAATGCATGCTGGGATAGGCTCCAGCACCCCCCGCGACCCTGACCAGGAATAAGCGGGTTAGATAATGGATGGATGGATGGATGGAATAATGGTAGGATTTTTAACTGAGTGGCTATGTTCTGGCCCACCAACTAGTACCATGACAAACATTGTTGTCAAACCCTGCTATAGAGAATGCAGTACCCATTTATACACACATAAAGCCTCATATTGTTGAAGCAACAAGGACAGCACCCTGCATAAGAACCACAAGTAGTAAGGTCTGTCCACTGCCCTTACTACTTGCCAAGCTTTTGTCTTGTTCTGATCTTATTTTTCAACAAGTCACATAGTTTTGATAGATGTGTAGCTATTTTCATTGCTCATCTTCAACCAAACTGGAAAAACCATGAATACTCAATGTAAAATTTATTCTAAGATCATTTTAGATCTTCCTATTTGAAGAGATGACTGCACAAAATAAAGTAGAAAAAAAGATTACTTGTTGTTTGTGTTCCAGCAATTCAAATGACTATCCAAAGAAATTTAATATTTTGTATGAGGTTTCTTATGCATCATTGGATGGAAACCTGTTATTTTTTATAACATATATTCTTAATTCATATTTGCTTAGTGAAGCAAAACTTTACAAAAGAAGTGTACAGTTTAACAGCTGTGTTTGTTCAGGGCATATTACAGAAATTGTGATGAAGTGTGACTATATGCGTGCCGAAATAAATAAATAAATAAATAAAACAGCTCATCTGAAAAATCTGCCATGGTGACAATTCGACCAAGGCAGCTCAATCAGATACATTCTTCCCATCAATCTCAACCCGACAGTGTCAGGCTCAGTCAAGCTGCCTGTCTGTCAGTGTGGGTGTGTAATCCATAAAATGGCCGCCATTTAATTAATTTTATTTTTTTTGCGGGGGGGGGGGGGGGGGGGGTAACTTCTCCTTTGAGCCTATACTGCTGCGAAAGAGATGGAGCAAAAACAGCTAAATAAATCAATGAAAAAAAAACAAGTAGGCCAATCCTAGAGAAAATAAAAGCTCGATTTGGAAAAGTTTTCATGTATTTCCTTTATGTTCCCCATGGCTGAAAAAATTATCAGCTGATGCTCTTCACCTTCTCGTATTTCCCAGAAAAATCAGGATCAAATCAATACGCGCCTACTAGGTCATGGGAATGATCCGTGATGACAAAGGGTTAACGTGGGGTAAGCCATGATGTGACTGAGGGGGATTTGGGATCAATATGTTGCTGGGGTGGAAGAAAGGACAAAAACCTTTCCTTGGAAAATGCCTGAATTTACTAGAATTTTCCTTCCAAAGGTCAATGGACGAGTATAGGACAGATCTTCTAAACATTCATGAGTAGAATTCCTCCCCATTCAATTTTCCCACTGAAGAAAAGTCAAAAGGATTTCATCAGTCCATTAACAGACTGATAAAAATATATATCCTATAATGTAATATAATGCTTGTATAGGACATATACAAACTACTACATGGTAACCTACAAATTATGATATCATATAATAGGCCTCATGTACTACACCTACTGAGTCCCATGAACATTACACTCGACTGATCGGACAGATACTCAGATGACAGATGCCTCATTGATAATGGATACCATGGACAGGGGGTACAACCTGGTTAAAACATCCTGTGATGGGCAGAGCACAAGATGCCTGCTCAAGACACATCTCATGTCCAGGGTGTGGCCACCACCTGTGTGTAATGAGCCCAGACTCCAGAAGGCAAGGAAGGCCAGCGCTCTCAGGCAGTCTGGACTGTTTCTACCGCCCACGCGGACATCCGTGCATTGGAGGCCAGCTACACAAACATACGTACATGCAACCGTTTGTGGGTAAATTAAAATTACAAAATTACACTTCTGCCATTTACACAAATTATGTTTTTACATACAACGTATTCATACTGCTGGATACGTCACTGAAGCAACTTAAGCACTTAAGTATTTTGCTCAGGGTGTGTATATGAGCAGCAACCCAGCTGGGAATCAAACCCACAACCTTAGAAGAACAAGCCCAGTAAGCAAACCATCATACTACACTGCCGCTCAAAACACCAAGTGTTAACTGAGAGCCACAGAAGGCAAGATGACATCAGTGTCCCGAATTGAACCCATATCTGCGACACAGGAGCTGTGAGAATGTGTGTTCAATGTTAAAGATGTTAAAGATCTTACTACAAATACAATACCTGAATCAAATCGTACAAATTCACAAACCAAATGAAAATCTCATGAAAGAGAGAGACTTTTTTCCTTTCCTGGAAAGGATGTGAAAAACAGGAGATGTGGAATCCACTGTTTATGTTCCACATATACACAAAATCCATCATATATAAAACATGAGGCTCAACACAGGCCAGCTGCTGAAGTGGACTTACCCTTTAAGTTTTAAGAGGCCACAGGCTGCACAATAAGTGAGCCCCTGGGAGAGATACTTGTTGTAAGGCAATAAAACTCTAATAGAGGGAATAATGCCGGAGAATGACATCATTAATTATGGAAGAACAATTTAAGTTCCCTGGGCCGGCCGGCCGGCACGATGCACAGTAACTTGGGCCGCTCTTGCGGACCTCCTGACGTTATCACCGGCCGCTATGATGACATCACGCTCCACTCCGCCCACCCCGAGTCAGTACTGGCGACCAGTCAAAAAACAGGGACCCCATCAAAAATGACAGAGCTCAGAAAGGAACCCCCGCCCCGCCTATCTACAGGGCCAATCAAGGTCAGTTACACACAATGGCGATGGGAGAACCAGTGATATTCAATTGGTCAAAAGGTCTTTGGATGAGGTGGGGGGGGGGGGGGGGGGGGAAATTCCATTTTGTTTGTTGGGAAATTCCATTCATACAAATATGTAACATTTAAAGTGGGTGTAAAATTTACAGGCCTGCTGTACTGAGCAGCGTCCCCCGCATGCACCTGCTGGTCTCCCCCGGCGACGGCCGCCACGCCGCACTGTCGCACTGTGTCATTTTACCCACCCTTTTATTTGACATTAATAAAACATCAGTAAATAATGCTTCCTCCTTGTTTACCGTCGCCCTCCAGGGGCGACGCCCTCCGCACTCAGCTCCTCTCTCCAACATGAATCGCGAGTCAAGCGGATTCCCTGGTGTCTGTGCTAAAATTCAAATGTTAACCAAGCGTGTAAACCTTGGGCTGGGAGGCAGAAAAAAAGCATGAATGCTTTAAACTAACCTCATACTGCGGCTGACCACTTAATATGAAAAGAGTAATTCAGGCTGTATGCAAATTTTGATATAATGCCACGTGCACAACCAACAAGAATGCACTGTTCTCATGGATAATGCATCACAGAAAATACGCGCTATTTGGTCCTTACTGGGCCCGTATTCAATAAAGCATCTCAGAGGAGGAGTGTTCATAAAGGACCAGTTTTAGCTCTTCATTGAAAAGGTTCGGAAATGGATAGGGGAATCCTAAATCAGTAATCCTATTCTTTATTAATATGGGGGTTTTTTCCAAGAATGAGGTCTCACAGAAGCTGTTATAACAATCTGAAAATCAAAGTTCAAGAACATCAAAACCAAAAAACATACCTATACGTTTTAATTTGCTCTCACATTTAAGCCTCTTACAATAATTTGCTTGTGGGATTCAATTTCAGATAATCCATTTCAGCTCTTTAAAGTCCAACATGATTAACAAGTAAAACACTCATCTATTGCATGCAATGCATCTATCTGAAATCACGGCACACAGGATTCCTGTGTCATGCATTTGATATTTCACAAAGGCTAAGCAATATCAGAATCCCAACACAATGTACAGCATTCTGAGAATATTAAAACAGAACAGAATTCTACTTGGAAGCCTTTCCCCTATGCAATATCGATATGGTCTAGACCTTCATAGTAAAGAAATACCTACAATAAAAGTCTCAGTCCATTTTGTCAGTTTGTAGAGTTTTTAAAAAATCAGGTGCAAGTCCAAACTTCATGTTTGACAGTCCTGATGTGAATTATTTCTCACAAGGTCTGCATCCCTTTTCGACAGATCAAGGAAAGACTTTTCCCGACATGACGTTGAAAATACCTAGAAGTTCATACTTAGTCATAATAGTCCAGGGCATGACATGAGTTTGGGATAATATATTCACAAAGTGAACATGTCTCAAATGAATTGAAGCCAAGAAATTTGTAACAGAAAACAAACCGATTTTAAACTGACACGCCCCACAAATGGTACCAAGCACAATTGTCTTTCCCCGGAATGACAGAATTGCACCATATATGAAACTAACAGTGCAATCGCAAGTAGTCCGCACTTCTATACTGCGAATCTATGGTTGTGAAAGAACTTAATACAAACTAGGTTAAGATAATGGTAAATATTTAGTACAGTGAGAGTGACTATAGATAAGACCCAAAAAAAATGCCAAGGATTCAAAATGTCGCTCATGTTGCTATGACTGAGACTGAGGCAGCTCGGCTATTTTCTGTAACTTTCCAGACCTCTGAAAGAAATGCAAATTAAATGTGCCTCCGAGCTGTAAAAAATCAAACGTGAACTGAAGAAGCCTCACGCCCTCTCTCCTCTTTTGGAGGTCCCCGTTTGTATACGCTCAATTTCTCACAGCACATATGGATTCATGAGCTGTGGTGGGTGTTGCAAGGTATGTTGTGCCTCCTGTTGTCCTAATTTTAAGGATCGCATTTCAAACTCTGGAGGGCCCCCTTTGGTCCAGCGCGATGCGTGGAGGTGCCGCTTCTTTTTGTGTGAGAGGCTACGATGGAACTGAAATCAAAGCTTTCATTCTACACTATTGATACCAGCAGGTGGGCAGGCCTCAATTTGGCTGTTCACACTGGCAAAGGCAGCTAGAACTGCAGGCAAACAAGCTGGTCCTGCAGAACTGGAAACCCCAAACGCTTCCCACTCAGATGTTTTATTTAGGCCGGCCTCGGCAGGGGATACACGGAGCTGAAAGGGCCTCAGAAGGAGTGTGAATCTGCAGAAAGATGTGACATAATTCTGGGGTGTGTAAGCTTCCTCTCAGGATCCTACAAGGGTGCGATTGCGGATCTGCGCATTTCAGGGTGAAATCAAAAAGCCCTGAACTCTGACTGTGAATAATCGGTTAAGGGGCTTGAGATGATATCGCGAGTGACAGGCTCTTCTCCTGAAGTCTAATGGAAGACTGTGAACTCTATTTCAACCCAGCCTGCTTCCTGCTCACACTGATGTTGCTGAGACACGATGTTGCCCCCCCCCCCCAAACACCACCGCCTCCCCTACACACGCACACATACAACTATTTCTGTATGGATAATGATAGAGGGAGGGAAGACCAGACCAATTGGAGGCAAATCGCCATGACAACACCAGTGATGACTATGAATACATAATCGGTTAGCAGTTTGGCGCTAACACGGAAAATAAGATGCCAAGTAGAAAGTAGAGATTTTGTTGACGCTCTATATTTAACATCAATTTCAATGTGACATCACCATAACAGAGGACATAAACTATGTCCGCTTCTATTTTTCAAACATATCAGCTGCAAATACTGGCTAACAGGAGTATCACGTGCATTTACTTATTAACTCTGTGACAAATTAATTATTCAAGCATGCCAGTTTATAAAAGTACAGCAGTAGCACTAGTGCCAGCATCTGTGTCCAACTCCTTCGTTGGTAATGAAGATAGAGGGCCCTATCTTACACCCGGCGCAAAGCGGCGCTAACCCAAACGCAAGTGTCTTTGCTATCTTACACCCGGCGCTAGGTCCATAATAACGCCTAACGCTTACGTCCTTTAACTAGCATGTATTCTTGCGCCATCACAAGTGAACTGGACGTGTTGGTCTTAAGATGAGGAGTGGCCAGGATTCTTTTTGGCGTATTGCTATCTTGAGCCAGCAGAAAGCGCTTGCGCTAGAACCACCACAAACCTGGTCTAAAGTCATGTCGCAGTTGTTTACATGTTATTTTAACGGCGCATATAAGTGCGTCTACATAGGCGTTTGCACAACGCGCATACCCTCCTGTCTGTTACACACAGGGGCGTGCACAAGCATGACTAAAATATCTAGATCACAATGTGAAATATTATTATTGTGTAGGCTATATCAAAAATGCATAATAATAAAAGGTTCCATAGGTCCACATACCTTTCCCTCAGCGAAGGGAAACGATGCCACATTACATTGCTCTCAGCCCACTCCATCAACATCCAGGCGATGTGCGATGGCACGGGACAATGGCTATCCATTAAAAAGGAGCTGATAACACCTATATCAAGCCTATTGCGCAAATTGTCATTTGCACCTAATGCGTGAATTGTCATTCAATGGAACACTCGCGTACTGCAATAGACGGACATTTGCGTCCTGAAAATGCGCTTCAGATGTCATTACAATACAGTTCTGTTTATCTAGGAATACAGCCTGTAAGTAAATAGAATGGTTTGTGACTGAAAAAAGTTCAAAACCATGTCCAGTGAATATTGCTTTTATTGTTTTTCAAATAGCCTAGGCTACAGCGGACTCGCTGTGCATAATGTTTTTTTTAGATAGACTATGGTTAAAAAACGGAGATAAATGTCATCATGAATTGTAGGCTAACCTTAGCTATTCTTCGTCCTTCATATTTTTTTAAATTACAGTGACAAGGTTTCCATACCCTCAGCTTATTAAAACCCCGCTGATTTCACCTGTAATTCCATAACTTGAACAAAAGATTTTAAAGAGAACTAAGTGTCTAATTAGAAACGATATTTGCAGCACGTTACACAATTAATTTACAATTAATTGTAATTCCATTAGGCTATCTGCATGTTCGCTTTATAGGAGCAGGTCTGTTTCCCCTGCTGTACATCGCACTTTTCACGGTCTTCCTGGGAAAGTGAATCGTTTTAAAGTATTACGCTACCAGTTAAACAGGTTGGTCACATTTCCATAAGCAGGACATTATAAAACAAGGGGAAATATGCTGAACCTATGGGTTGCCAACCTGACAGATTTGTTGTATTTAGTGTCATCATTAAGGCAAAATAATGTTAGTTATGTTATTAATCAAAATTAGAATGCAGGTAGCCTAATGAACTTCGGATGAAGCTTGAACGTGAGTTCATTGCATAATCGAACAAAATTCGTTAAACAAGCAGGCTAATTTGGCGTTTTTTAAGGTGAGAAGGAAGCAATTGGTCGCTTATTCTCAGCTGTTGCAGGTGCTTTTAACGAAATTTAACAGCATATATTTCGTAAACAGCACTGTCAGGAATTACCGGGAACTCATAATACTACTACTGCTACTGATCCATATAGCCGATTCCTTGATCGCACTAAACACGCACGAGCATGTCATCATAAGCAATCCGCCAAGGTGGAAAAGCAGGCTTTTAAAGGGAATGGGATATGACATTTTGATTGGTTTATTGCATGTCACGCCCAAGACACACCTATAATTAATGAAGAGACTAGGTTCAGCCCAGTTGCACCTTGCGCCGTGCTTAGCGCCCAAAAAACACGCCGTTAAAATAGCAAAAGTAGACTTGGACACGCCCTAAATGGACTTAGCGCCATGCGCTTAGACTAAGCGCCAAGATCGCCAAGATAGGGCCCAGAATGTCCTTCGGCATGGACCATTTCCAGTAGGATGGGCCCACAGGCATTGAACTAGGTTCCAGCAACAACTCTACTTTACCACTGTTTTCTTTTTTTAAATATACCTACTCCTTTACTTTCTGACCTCTAACACAGAAAATCTTAACATACAGTCCTCTTGAAGCAAACCACACTTCTCAAACAAAAGACAAAGTGATAACTGATTCTGTTAAATAAAGAAATCTAAAATAAATTAAAAAACAGAAATAGACGCTTTGATGACCTTACCCCTCTCGTTAAATTATTATTTTTGACTGCAACAAGGACATAGAGGATGCAGACAATGATATATGCACACCTTATACCTTCCTTTCCATTTTCCTCTCCCACTCAACCCGACCCCAGCCCACGTCAAGTTTAATATCACACAACACCCCCAGTGGCCCTGCAGTACAGGCCCGGCAACATCCAATGCCTTCTTAATCATGCCTGTATTATGAGATGGCATCCCTCCATGCACTCAGACATGACAAAGAGTCATGTAGAGCTTGTAGCAGAAGGCACGGAGCCAATCAAACGGAGTTTCAGCCACCGGAGCCTCCCATAGGGTCTACATAGCGAGGAGAAAAGGCACGCCCACGCACGCCTTGGTTTTCTCAGAGGAGATCTTCTCCCAAGACACCGGAAAAACAGCTCGGCCCCACCTGTCGGCCCACTCACCGGAATGCATTAAATATGAATAAGGCGGACAACCACTGCTAATTCTCTATGTTTAATTCAACAAATAATAATATCCCGGATGATGGATAGACAAGCTCCTGAATAAATCATTACAAAAAAAGGGTTGGATCGGTGAAGCTGCGAAAGTGTGTGTGTGTGTGTGGGGGGGGGGGGGTACTCGCTGTTCAGGTGTGCAGAGCCGATTCTCCACGCACGGCCTTCGTCTGGGAATCATGTCCGAAGCAGGAATGCTTCATTAAACTTAATTCCCGTCTCTCTGAACAGGGAACACACATCAGTGTGCTGAACAAGGCCGTGCACCTACTGAGCAAGGGCTAATTTTGCGGTAGGACACTGAAGGAAAGTCATGCGGCTTGTTTTTCTGGGCAGTAAGGAGCATTCAACAAAGAAAATTAAAAATTAAATAAACCCTACCAAGTGGAGTCTTAAAGCCATCGCGTTGAGATATCCAGGGAAAACAGGGCCAATTTAGTTCTGCGGTCATTGGGGACCACTTCCCTTTCCATCAGCGGAAAGCTGATAACACAAAACGCTTAGTATAACCACTTGCAATTGGGCCAGCAGTTACTGGCAGAGGGGTTACTAAAGGATTAGCATATTGCCACTGTACAAGGGGTAGAATAGGGGAAGCCATGGCACAAATGACCTTGTTTGACACAAAATGGTCTGTATATTAACCATATTCCTCTCAACAGTCATATGGGAACTGGATGAAGCAGAACTATTTCCCAGATCTACAAATATACATTACGTGCATTTAGCAGACACTCTTAGTGACTTACACAGCTTTCCATTTATACAGGTGGATATACTGTATACTGAAGCAATGCCGGTTAAGTGGTACAAGGGTTCAACGGCAGTGTCCTACCTGGGAATCAAACCTGCAAACTGGCAAGGCCAGTTCCTTAACCATTATACTACACTGCCTTGATTCGATATAGTCCCAATTCTCCCAATACCAGAAAAAGGACACAGTACAGTACAGTGCAAGCACCATCGATGATGATGTATGATGTACCAAGATTGATTGGCAACACATTTCTATTTCTGTTGGGGTCGCTATTATGATATATATATACGTGTATATATATATATATATATATATATATATATATATATATATATATAATTACAGTTTTTCAAGGAACACATAGTTGTTCACAGAATATTTGTTTGAAATAACATTTGGTTTTTCCTCCTCAGTACCTTTTAGTCTATTACTTTTGTCATTTGTCTTTTGCTTGCAGTACCCTACAAGCCAGGGACAGCAGATCAGTCACCAGACCAGCTGAGAAGGGTCTTCTAAACGTTACATTTGCAAGGTTAAAAATAAAAGGAAGGACTGCTGGTTTGCTCATCCTCATTAAAAGGATAGTTCACGTTCTGGGGCCGTGTCCGAATCAGCGCACTTGGCTACTATTGAGTATGCCAGTTGAGTATACTTTAAAAAAAATCTGTTTAGTATGTGACAATTCTGAAAATTGAGTGTTCTTAATATCCTCTCATATCCAGGTTTTCGCTGATAATATTGAGGAAGATAGTTTTTGCATATTGTGTGTCACTAAACAGTATACAGTATGCTAGTATACAGTAAACATTAATAATAATAATAATAATTTTCTCACTTACTTCTTCCATTGTAGATAATGAAGTGGGCATTGTAGCGAGAAGTGGGCTAACAAAGCCTGCTCTGCTTCAATCTGATATATATACAGTGTGTTTTTGTTTTCTGGGGACATATTTTTCTCTTAAGCTTATTATCAGAGAGGCAATGCAGTTCCCAGCAGGGCTGCGTTCGTGTCCAGAGACACCCACGCGTGCCGTCGGCTGCTTTATCACTCCTATACTAGAGCAACAACAACACCGCTAAATTTCTTCAACTGAAATAAATAAGCAGCTACGCCTCTGTCCCTCTATTCTTCTCTCTTTCTTTCGTTCCACCTCTTCCTCGCTCCTCAAATCCATTGGCTGGGGGCAGATAAAGAATTAAGCGCAGGTACCAGGAAACTTCCCCGGTCTCTCATCCAACGCCTTCCCCTGGGACAGTGCGGCTGTGTGCGCAGGCTCTGGGGGGAAGGGTGGAGATGCTGGAGTTGCAGGTGGAAGAGGGGTGGTAAAGAGGAGTGTTAAGGCTGAAAGGGGTCGCAATCGGTCTCTGGAGACAGGGGGAAGAGCACAGCGCCTCTGGGACGGTAGGCCTCAGAGCAGAACGGTGTAGAGGAGGAATGACGAACCATGGAAAGGAGTGGATAGGACAACATGGAGGTACAAAGAACAGCAGAAGAGACGGCAGAGAAAGGGGCAAAGAGAACGAAGGAGAGGGGGAAACCCTGCGTTTGACCCACGCTCAGACGGGTAGCGCGCCCCCTGCGCCATGGCCCGCTGTGCCCCGGAGCAGTGCCACGGCAGATGGCAGCGCCAGCCTGAGAAACCCGTGCACTTTTTTAACACGGTGGAAAAAAAACACTTTGACTGCCCATGGCGCAGCCACCTGCACCAGAGAGCAACGATAATTAAACCTCATCAGCAGCCTACCCGGCCCTCCTCGTTAGCTAATTTTTCCCAGCAGCCCTGGGGCCTGGCTGAGTAAGCGGATGTGCGGCGGAGGCCGGCCCCTCTCTCGGAGAGCTGTGATTATCGGCCGCTCTTTCCGTTATCCGTGTCATCAGCTCGGAAGCTGTTGATTACAGTCTCACGGGCGAGACTGAAACCCACCATTATTTGCCTCTAGCACCACCGATTGATTCAGGCGGTTGCTGGAAAATTGATTGAGCAAATATTGATGAATACCTGCATTTGGGGCAAGAGAAATATAACATAAACAATGGTTTAAAATCCTCTTTAAAACACCATGGCAGTAGGCACAAGTGACAGCTATATTCTGGAGGGCAGGGGGGGGGTGGGTATTATTGCACATCAGATATTTGTAAAAGTATCAACAAAGTAAGGAATATGCAAGCAGGGTTTCCCAAACTATGATCTGTGCACCTATGGAGGCTCCTTCATTGCATCTGAGAGATTTATAATGGCAGGCCAGAGGCTATGTTCATCCTAATACTTCACATTTATCTCCTTTATCAAATCCATAAGAGGCCCAGATCAGAGAAAGAGAGGTCACTGAGGAGCACCATTTTAAAAAGCCACCCGGTATTTTAAATTACAGTTCATGTCTGACAGTTGCCTGGCATGTTTGAGCTTTCCTTCCCCAAAGCGTAGGCTTTCTGCGTTTTTTTTGTGGAGGCTGTAATTAAACACTCTGGTAGGAGAAGAATCCCGTCGGCGTGGGTGAAACTGATGAGCACGGGCCACTTCCTCCACGTCCTAACAGCGGCAGGATCTCATTAAGCCCTCACGCCATTTACCTGCGAACGGCGCGAACTTCCACACCTCGCTCACGCCAGCACCCGGCTTGAAAATAGTTCTGAGCCGGACTTGGGGGAGAAGCCAGAGAGCCAACGGATCAGGTACTGCCTGACCTTCAGCCCTGACTTTGTGAGTAATGCAGAGGGGAGGACCATTCCAGCTCGTTTTCCAGTGACACCGAAAATCTTCAGTAGAAGCACTTTATTGGATGGAAACGGGCTGGAAACAGAAGGATTCCCTGCATTTTCCCTGTCCAAAGGCAGTGACAGCACCCACAGGTGAGGTGGAATGGGAGGGAGCCCAATCACAGGCTTCCACACACTGGCGGGGGTGGGGGGGGGGTGTCATATGGCTTTGCACAGTGACTGGCTGAGCTCAGGGCAGACAGCCTTTCAGATACCACGCCAATCAGACTGAGCTGTAAAGGACACAGTCAAAAAGGCACCAAATGAAAGGCAGAAATAATTTTCACAGCTACCCAGAAGACAGGAGTTTTTTAATAGAATACGAGGATAGGTGAGCCAAATGTTTAATCCACTACATTTATTGTTAAGAATGAAAGCAGATACATACATGGAGGACAAACGGAAACCCTGCTGTTTTTTGAGGAGACTCCAAGACTGCCCTGGGGATTTTCATACATCTCAACATTACACTTGTAAATTCTGATGTACATTCACCTGCAGAAAAAAGGAAACTAGATATTTCCTACCAGAAGCCAGCCAGAAGGAAAGGCAGATGGTGATTTTTCATTGACTAGTTGAAATGATATCACAATGCAACTATTTTTAAAGATTTTCATTGGGTTTCATTGAAGAAAAAGCTAAAACATGACCTGTTGTTTTTACTCTTGACATAGATACTGCGTATTTTTAGTCAAACATTGTAATTGAAAGAGCAAGCTTTTTGTCTTTCAAAACAAACTGACATGTCCTTGTTAAGATGTGGACAGCATGCAGCACTTACTTACTGGTGGTAAATTTTAAAGACAAAAACTACCTCGAAGCAGCCCAAAGGTTTTACAGCTATGGACGGTAAGGTTGGGCAATTATTTATGAACATATTATAGGTCATCTATATATCTACATTACAGATATTTTCTAAATGAAATATGGATTCACTGCAGTATCCATTAAGCAAGTGGAATCCTTGGAATCCAATGAACCAGTATTTCTAATGTTATTAGTGCAGATATTGATGTTTTTACAGTTTTTAGAGTAATATTTTAGGGATTAGATGGACATACTGAAATTACAGCATATTCCCACTCATGTTGAAAGCATATCAACTTTATCAGGAAGGCAAAATCAGAAGAAATATCAGTACATACTGTACTGTACTGTACAGCCTTCCAGCTATTTGATTTGACAGAACGTCACACTGGCAAAGGTCAACAATGTGAAGTTCAGTGAAAGGGAACGCACAGTATCTTGGGGTGGAATTAGAGCCGGGAATAGCTAAATAAACTTTTGTAAAATTGTTGTGAAACAGTGAAAACATTTTACAAAGGCAAAAATGATCCTCAATTATTTATCTGGTGGTGAAAGCATACATGTGGATGTCATAAAGATACATATACCTTGCAACAATTTAATTTTAATTTACACGTTTTCCTTTTTGCCAGGTGCTTGTTCACTGGGATTGAGGGATTTTCAAGGTGATCTTCTTGATCTTGTTGCATCAATACATTCAGACCAAAATGATAAACCACATTTTCTAATCACAGACCGGACAGAAAAAAATTTCACAGTTAGATGCAACCCACATTTCTATTATACAAAAACTCACCCTTTGTCTCAACAGAAACAAGATAGACAATCTTCATTTTGTGTGTGTAAAGAATTGTAAGTGAATTTTAAATTCCGTTCAAGGGAAGTTGAGTGAACCGCACAATGAAAAGACTGAGATAATGACATCTACTGAAGACCTAAAAACTAAACAACAAATACCCATGTCAAAAAATGAAATGTCTTGCATTTCTCAATAAGTCTGCAGACTCCACAGTGCATTACAGTCCCTTTATACTTTAGACAGATGGAATGTTCAACATGGCTGATGGAAAGCCTACAGCTTCTCACCACGACTAAAAGACCAAGGCAGTTCAATCTGTGTCCAAGTTCATAGTACTAGTTTTACCTTTGTATCAAGCCCTTCAATTGGTCAAAATGCAACATTCACAGCAATGTCATGTTTGGTGATTAGACATTTATGACATTGAGTGGATAGCCAGTGACGGCAGTGGATATGCAAGGCACATACAGTGCAGTCCAAAAGTATTTGAACAGTGACACATTTTTTGTCATTTTGGCTCTGTACTCCAGCACATTGGATTTGAAATGGACATGACTTTGAGGTTAAAGTGCAGACTTTCAGCTTTAATATGAGGGTGTTTACATCTATATCGGGTGAACTGTGGAGCAATTGTAGCCCTTTTTATACATAGTCCCCCCCAATTTAGGGTATCAAAAGTAATTGTACAATTGGCTACTCAGCTGTTTCTTGTGTTTCTTGTCATTGTTAGGAGAAAATTGGGGTAAAAAAAACACAAGTGAAAAAGCATGTTAATCGGTCAGTGTTAAACCAAACACAGTCCAAGGTCATGTGTTTGCGCTACACTTGACACCTTTCAATACATTAATTTGACATTAATTTATGATGAACCTTAGCAAATAAAACATTTTCTGATATGAATAATGCTCCAGATTACATAATTCTATATAGCCATGTGCCTTTTTTTTACAACCCTGTCCAACAGCACAGCTCAGCTCTGCATTGGTTTTGAGACAGGAGCTGATTTAAGTGTATCCAACTGCTTTAAAGTCAGAGGGACAGCAGAGAGAAAATGTGAAGCTAGACTTCCAGCCAGAGGAGCTCACGCCGAACTCTCTGACAGATGGAGGATCCAGAATACAGAGTGCAGCTTTGACACCACCCTGCTGGCACTTCTTATCTCACTTCCTTACGCTCCTTACGTTCAGACCACACCTGACAACCTCCACACCAACGACCGGACAGAAAAAACATCACAAGCCATAAAAAGCATTGGACGAAACAACGCCTTCACGCAAAGCTACGGGGAAAAGGGTGATGGTTGTATGGACAGTGCATGACTTGAACAGAACAGACCCTTTTACAGGGTTAGTGCTTTTTTTCCGCATCCAATGTATTGTCATGACTGAAAAAAAATTAGTAAAAAAACTTGAGGACAAGAGCCTAACTGTAGTGGAGTGTGTTCACATCAACTTTACAAGAATAGTGACATCCGAGTCAGTCACAGACAGAGACCGTTACATAATGTCTCAGCGTAAATGTTACAGGTAGGCTACGTGCAGTGTCCACACTAACATGGCCAGGTTATCTGCAATTAGCACATGATGCTGGCCTCTTGGTAGGAGATGCTTCCTTACCTTGATGTAGCAGTCCAAGTTGGGGGTAGACCCTCTGCAGCCCCAGGAAGACTGACAGGGGAGTCTTTTGGGGGAAGGAGACCACATGTGTGACCCCTGGGAAGGTGAAGACCCAGAAGCCAGATTTCTGGTAAAGATGCAGAAGCTCCTGGCATGGCTGCCCAAGTCCCCTCTCACAGGATGCTGCCAACCGCGTAACAGCGCTTATGCTGCCAACCACGTAACGGCACTTTTCACTCGGGACCTCCGCCTCTGCTGGCAATTTACCAATTATCATGGCTAATTAATGGTAATTCACCATAATGAGAGTCCATTCAATGTTCATTATATTCTCAGTTATAGAATAATATCTACCAAATGGAAGTTCATATTTTTAAGGTTACACGTGTACCCTGCAAATATTAAAATGTTATTTTACAGATGGTGGTGTTACAAATAAAACCTTGCAGTCAATTAATTTAATTCTGTATTTAATTACAGTTAATTTTAAGGAATTAAAACTGAAAATATAAAATATAACCTTTCTAATGGCTGATTTCCTTCTGGTTGAATGATAAGTGTTGATTTAACTTGTAACTAGTACTTGAGTAAATGTTTTTACAAGCTACTTTTGTATACTATAACTCAAGTAGTTTTGGTGAAGGGTACTTTTACTGGTATTTCAGTACATTTTCCATAAAGTAATCACACTTTTACTCAAGCACTGTTTTTGGGTACTCTACCCACCCCCGAGTAACATATAGGAGGTGCCACAGGACACTACCATGATGCAACACTAACTGTAACAAAGAGTGAGATTATGTAATTTAGATACTATCCTCTTTACACCGTTCTTTCTCAAGTCTCTCACAACATCTTTCTCCCTTCTTCTCCCCCCTCAGCAAGGAGAGAACCTACCATGCTTAGACGTTATGCATTAGCCATTGACATGGCTTTGAATTTTAAAGGATCAGGGCTTTGTATGGTACAATAGCTCTGCCAAAAAAAAATCTATGCTTCAAATCAGCAACCTTCAGGTAACAAGACATCCTCCCTAAAAATGTCATACGATCACCTCCTACGTCTCCCACACACAGTCACTTTCAGCAGAAACTCTTTGTCTCGTTTCCCTACATATTACTGTGCCAATCCACCTGTAAATTACCGTCTTTGTTTCATGTCTGTATCGGTGCTAAAGCCTCCCCGAACTGCCTTGCCTACTGAGTCTTTCCTCTGCCTGACACCTACACAGTGACGGCTCTCGTTGAGCCTTATCCAAGAGTCCATGAGCTGTCTTTAACTGTGAGCATATTTTATACAGTAAGAGTCAAAGTCCCATGTCTTGACGATTGCATTGTGCTCCATTCAAAAGTCTCGTGGGAAGATAATAATTTTTTCCTCCAGCTTTCCTATCAGAGAAGCAACCGCAGGGGCATGAGCTATGTGACACCAGACAATCTGTGTCCGTCATGAGACACTACTCCCAGAGATTGTATATGGGCTTTGCTACTCCCCACCTATGTCCACTCAGCTGGCTCTATAGAAGGGGAGACATGACAGGCCGCCTGAGTAAAGGGACAGTGTTCAACTTGACTCATTCAAACAATTAAATCACTGCAGAGATTTGGTGCTGCAAGGTTGTGTGTAAATAGACCTCTCTCACATTTCCGGGTAGGCAAACCGGATGGGGGGGTTAACTTTCTTCAGTTATCTTTGTTCTTCACTGAAAATTGCTGAGTGTAGAAGCAAAAAAGGTTGCAGTGTTCCTTGCTGCTCCGCCTCCAAGAGGACGGAACCTCATTTGCGCCTTCATTTGTTCCCTGCGGACGAACACCACAGAAAGTTGTGGATAAGGGCTATTAGGGGAGATGAAGGAGAGGGGTTTGTAAAAAAAAAAAAGAAAGAAAGAAGAAGTAGCGCTTCAGTGCAATAGCAGTTCGCTACAGGCACGCAGCCCCGCAACAACAAGCACCATCAGTATATACAGTGCCCTCCACAATTATTGGCACCCCTGGTAAAGATGAGTAAAAAGGGTTATAAGAAATTCACCTTTTGGTTAATTAGCTTAATCTCACACTGAAACAATTAGAAAAATCCAACCTTTAATTGAAGTAAATTTATTCTGGAGAAAAAAAAATCCCTCATCAAGAAATAATTATTTTTAACAAAACCACGTGTGCCACAATTATTGGCACCCCTAGAAATTTTTATGAACAAAATGTAACTGAAGCATTTTTTCCATTTATATTTTACTTTTTAAAGTTGATCAGAGTGTTTAGGAACTTTCAAGCAGTAATCCATGACTTCCTGTTTCACTGGGGTATAAATAGGAGGTGACACAGAGGCCATATTCCCTTATTCATACATTGACATGGGAAAGATAAGAGAACACACAAATCAAATGAGGGAAAAGTGTGTTGAGCTTCATAAGTCAGGGAATGGCTATAGAAAATAGCTACTCACCTGAAAATGCCCATATCTACTGTTAGGGCAATATTTAAAAAGTTCAAAGCAACTGGAATTGAACTTGCCTGGAAGAGGACCCAAGTTTATTTTGCCCCCACGCACAGTGAGGAGGATGGTAAGAGAGGCAAAAAAAATCTCCAAGGATCACAGAATTACAGAGGAAAGTAGCATCCTGGGGTCATCAAGTCTCCAAAACTACCATTAGACGTCACCTCCATGCCAACAAATTATTTGGAAGGCATGCCAGAAAAAAGCCTTTCCTGTCATTTCACCACAAACTTAAGTGCCTGGAGTTTGCTAAACGCTACTGGAACTTTGTTCCATGATAAGATGAAACGCCTTTCAGCAACCAACACTCAAGGTGGGTTTGGCACAAAAATAAATATGGCTATACCAAAAATAACCTGATCCCCACTGTTAAGTATGGTGGAGGTTCCGTGATGTTGTGGGGCTGTTTTTCCTCCAAAGGCCCTAGGAACCTTGTTAGGGTACATGACTCTGGATGATCTGGGGAGATTCTGTAAAGAGGAATAGTCTCAGATTCCTTGCTCTGTATATCCAACCTTATTAGATGCTACGGGAGAAGACTCAGTACTGTTTTATTGGCAAAGGGAGGTTGTACAAAGTATTAAATGCAGGGGTGCCAATAATTGTGGCATACGTGGTTTTGTTAAAAATGAGGTTTCTTGATGAGGGATTTTCTTTTCCCAGAATAAATTTACTTCAATTAAAGGTTGGATTTTTCTCATTTTCTCAGTGTGAGATTAAGCTAATTCACCAAACAGTTAATTTTGTATAACCCTTTTTACTCATCTTTACCAGGGGTGCCAATAATTGTGGAGGGCACTGTACTATGTACAGTATATATAAAATCATAAAAGGCAAATAATTGCTTTTAAAGCATATGGAAAACATTACATTCAAGTGCTTTTAATTTAATACTCACTGCAGCATTAAATGCAAAAAGATTTTCATTTTAGGTCAAGAAAGTAACAGAATCATGTCTAAATGGTTGATTGTATGTTTTATCTTGTGTTTTGACACTCAATTTTCCATTTTAATCAGTGTGGATGAGTGAACTGACTCAACCTGTCACTAGTCAGCTAGCTTTATATTAGCCAGGCTGAAAAGAATACAAAATATAAAGCCATCGTTCGTCTATACATACAAATATGTTCATATGCCCAAGTATCATAAAAGTTAAACTAATGTTACTTTTGACTATGTAATAATTACATATTATGAAACAAAAGCTTAAAACCATAACAGGATTCACTCGCTAGCGAACATGCTAATTATGAACGCTACCGCTAGGATGCTAGTTAATTAAACAAACTATTGATAAAATATGAAAGCACATTTTTATGAAATTTCTGCATTTTTGGCTAGGTTAGTGACATAACATTCACTTTAATGTTTGTGTTTAAACTCAATCATACTGCATACCACTGTCTGACTGTGGATGCACCGTGGCCAGTAATTTCCCAGAATTCCAAACGAGAGGAGTCACTGGAATTGGCCTGTGATCAGGCCACCACCAAAGCTTTGTATTTACCATTTCATGCTTAACCTATATTTTAATCCCTGTGTCCATACATTTTAAATCCATCCAGTGAAGATCCACAGGCTTTCAGGCTTGGTTCCAACTTCAATAAAGCCATATGACTGGATGACATTATCCAACATGGATGACATTGTCCCAGGTGTCCATCAGCAGTTGGCTGAGTGGCATCACTAAAACCCCCAGCCCCTTGACTCTCCCACACCAGAAGTGGACAACATCGATGCAAAAGGAAGGCCAAAGTTGGCATCACTGTGGTCGCCGCTCTTCATGCTAAGCATTAAAATCTCCCACCTTCAGAGGCTGTGCCTCAGTACAGAACTTCCAGCTATAATTATACATTTGGTGCTCCTACAATTGAGGATGCTTTGTTAGGTGACAAGCACGTAACACTCGCAGCTCCTTCCAGCACTACTCAAAAAAAGCCCTCAAGGCTCCTGTAGCAATTAGGAGTGAATAACACAGCCTTCCCATGTTGCAATTGTTTATTTGCATGAAAGGATGGACCACGCAGGAAACTCCTTCACTCAGGGGAAAAAAGCAAAAAGCCAAGCAAACTCACAAAAAAGCATCCTCCATCCCATATTGACCACAAAAAGTGAAGAATCACAAAGAACGATGCTGATTAATTAAACAGCCAAACAATCAATATTGCCTCTATACTGAACACACGCACACACAAACACAAGCACGCACACAAACACAAACACACACACGCACTATGGTATCAGCAAAGTAGCTTCTAGACACCACCTTACACCTTACAACATAGCCGTTCAGTTATTTCAACAAGGCTTACAACACATCAACCGTTTTAAAAGATTGAAGTGAGCTACTTATTTCATGAAGTTGCAGATTTATTCTATGTATTCAGCCCCATGGGATTTCTGAGGTGGCTTCATCCTAGCGCCAAAACCACTCAATCTTCTCCTGCTTCCTGCAAGCCTGCTCCCTAGGGCCTGTGAGAAGAAGGGCATCTCCAAAGGTAATTTTGCAAACGGAACAGCGAGTGTTCTTTTTTCCATGGCCGATGATAAAGAGGCCAGGCTAGCCGGCTCTTGTAATTTTTCATTACCAAATACGTAACAAAAACTTATTGGCGCCTTCTTCTTGTCTCCATGTCCCCCGGCCTTCCCACAGGTTTACACTTCTGGGAATAGGATGGTTCTCAAAATTGTCCCTACGTCTCATCACTCATCGCTAATTGCTAATACAGAGGTTTGCAGGGGCGCCACTGAAGTGTAATGCCGTCCAGTGGCACCCCTGCAAACAGCTATTATTACCTATTGGCTAATTTGGGTACAATGCATCACATGACTGTCATGAATGTTTTTAGCGAATATACTCCCTGATAAATAAATAAATAAATAAATAAAGATAAATTTTCAAAAAAACATCCTGCGCTTAGACAAGCTGGGACAAACTAGACCTGTGAAGCATGAAACTTTGACAGGTCTAGCCAACCATTTTGGGACCATACTCATTAAAGATGGTAAATATCAAAGCCAACTTAGCGTCAATGTAGCATCTATCACTCCAGTGCTAATGTAATACTTCTTCTCTTTTATGTCTCCAGTGTGTGTTCCTGTTGCATGACATGTATCAGACATGTATAGTGACAGTATTTTGCTGTAGTTTGCAAGGAACTCTAACAACTAAATCTGGGTGGATTTATTTTCAAACAGAACATGCTTCTTGTGGGTGGGAATCTTGAAAGGATGCAACACCCTCCATAAGGTTAATTTAAAAATAAGAGCGTAGCAATGTAGAAAGTTGAACAGATAAGTAGATAATACATCCCGTTGGTCCCGAGAGTGATTTATTCTGCAGGATAGTTGTTGTCCACAGCATTTTAGTCCTATGAGGAAGGACAGTGCTCTATTTAAGTAAATGCAATTCAGTTTAATTCAGTTGCATTTGCAACTGTCACAAAGACACTACAGAAAAACAGGAAAAAGGAAAATTTAAAAAGACCGAGCCTGAACCCCCCAAAAAAAACCTTCAAGGGTGGTAAAAAAACCCAGTGGGATATAAAAGTAAAAGTGCAGAGACTATCAGTGCAACATTATGGGGTGTGCAAGTAATTAGTATCTACGTAATGAGGTGCAAGTCTCAAAATCTTTGAATGATGAAGCAACGCTGGAGATAACCGACCATCTGATCTGTGATCTGGCAAAGGGCATCCAGCAGTTGATTTTTCAATGTGCTTTTACAATTAGAGCTTGAATACATTCTCAATCTTTATGGAAAAATTTAATAAGCCTTTCAATGTTAATTGCAGGGAAACAAGATGGTAAATGCCAGGTGAATGCTCGGTATGTCCAATCAGGCACTTTCACCGGGATTAATTTTCTCAAATGGAACAACTTTCAAATCATTTAGCTCCATTCAGACAGTTTCTCTAATTTTGTCTATTGAAAAGTAATGGAAAAACAGGCAATGTATTTAAAATATACACTACTGGTCAAAGGTTTTTAGTATAGCCCATAGACCTGAATTTGCAGAGAACATAGCTCTATGTTGTCCCCACACCTGTAAGTATGTGCGGGTAGCTTGGATTTAGTTTTGATTTGGAGTTGTGTCGGTACTTTTTGCACAGCCTCCCATGTACTGTTGGGTATATGAGGCTATATTCGATTCAATTATACATGTCTATATTAAAATGCGATGATGTCATGAATAATTCAGACCTTAAAAATCACTTTTCTGAGAACCAGCCAGCATTGCTTCTGGACGAAGAAATTCTCTGTCCATTCTGAAATTGAACTTGTCACAATATTTTTTTCAGAAAACAAAATCTAGCCTACATATTACATTAGTCTCCCATTCAGGACAGCTTTGTTTTACATGCAAGTTTCCATTTCGTGCTCAAACCTCAATGATATGTAAAAAAAAAAAAATACCCACAGACAAACTCATTATTTCAAATGGAAAATAAGACTAGCCTCACTTGCCAGACTCATAACTGTCAGCCTAAATTCCCTCTCCAATGTGATACAACCACACTAATTTCAGGGATCTGATATGATTTCTAACAAATCACATTGTTGAGACAGATTAAGTCATGTCACTATGTCCAACAACAAACCGTATAGTATGTTTACATGCATCAAAATACACAATGTGTATGGATTCATGTTGGGAGAGACGGTTATGGATCGTTTAAAGGGTCGGCTGTTCAGAGTAATGAGCACATGAGATCAATTAGCAGCTCGGAGCCGGGCATCCGGGGACACTAATGAGGGACAGCAGAGACAGGCAGGCATAAGGGCTCAGGGTCCCTTCAAACCTCACTAACCAGGAGCACTGCAATCTGGTTTCCTCTAATACATCCTGTCAGCATGCCACGGTGGCAAATAAAGACTTTTCCCGCCGCTGCTGCTGTCATTGTTGAAGCCACAAAGTTTTTGGAAGCGAGAGAAGCCATCAGCTGTACATAATTATCCCCGATTCCGCATAGGCGCATATTACATCATTCAATACAGGCACAGATATCGACTCATCTCATAATTCACCTAGGGAGCTGCAGCTGCCTAACCACCTGGGATCAGCCCACAAAACGCTAAGGTCCAGAGGCCTCATTTGAATGGGTTTCATCCCTCATATTGAAGGCAAGTCCCTATTGAGCAAGGAGATATGAGATACCTCTCTGAATGACAATATGGGTGCGTCCCAATACTCGAAAAATGCATCCTCCTTTCGTCCACTACCACCTCCTCTCCTCCGTGCCCCGGAAACCAATCTTTGTGTCCTTATCTAATGTTGCTGATTACATATTAATGGTTACAAATGAATTAATGTCTCGACGCAAACCGCAATGTCCAGTACATTGTATACTGTACATGCAACAACTTGTACTCGAAAAAGTTCAGTTTTGCATACTTCTGGGTGGTAGACGAGTGGAGGAGACGAGTGGAGGAAGGGAGGTGAGGAGTGAAGAATATTGGGAGGCACCCTATGGCCACAGTCAGCATTGGCATTATCCCAGAATGCTTTATTAATATTAATAATAATCATTATTTTATTTATTAAGTATTTTTCATAGCAGAGTCATTTACAGTAGGCAGAATAAGAGTACTGCAATAAGGGGATACACAATCCACATATGAAACCACTTCCACCAAACATTTATTGATGAAAACTGGCATTTCATAAAGTTTAAAATATATTTACAGTACAGTAAACCACTGATAACAGCCCAAAATGGCATTTCAGTTAGCAAATCATTGTGATCAATGGAGCAGGTGCAAAAAGAGACTCTGCTCCTGTTCATCGTCACTGTGACGCTTCCTTTTAAGCAGCGGCCATGTAGTCTGACAGTGGGGAAGCTGAGAGAAGAGACACCAAAAAAAGAGAGAAAAGTTCCACTTGACAAGAGGGAATTCACAATGACACAAACTCTGAGTGCTGGCTGTTTGCAGGTCTTGCTCTCTACTTATTTGTGGGAGCCTGACAGGACAGGATTTCACCGGCCTGAATAGCACACAGAGCTCATATCGCGCCAGGAGCATTGTGTCTCAATAAGTAGCGGGAGACACGGCACTTATCTGCAGCCAGCCACCTCTACAAAGAGCAGACAACAGAGGCTCAGCGCCTTCAAGACAACTCCCAGAAACTGATGAAATCTGGGACAGCTCTCTCTGTGGTGCAAGCCTAGTTCTCTCATCCTCTCCCACTCTGCCTCCCACCGTCCCATTGGGAAGCCTGCATGGCTACATTTCCCAGCGTCATTACTGATAAACTAGAGGACATCCCTGCATTGTAAATGTACTATAGCGTATATATCAACAATAGTGACAGTATTTCTGTTGGAAGCTAGAAACTACTAGTCCAGGTATTTAGAGGCTTTGTTCAGCGATTGAGTTGAGAATCTTACAGATGAGAATGTCTGACATTTTTGAACCTTCAATGATGATTTAAGATAATTAATTTAGGCCTAAATTCCCAATGTGATAATGATGTCACAAACAATGTCTACCCAAGAGACTAATAAGAAAAATGAGAAAGATCTCTCTGCAGGCCTCCCATCATTTCCCTCCGCCTCTCCATCGGAGTCTCCCCCTCCCTCTGTTTCACACACCCCCCCCAGTCCTTGCCATCTCCAGGTAACGGAGAGTATGTGAGGATGGAGCGCGGTTAAGAAACAACCCTGTCACCAATCCCTGCCTCTCTGAGCATCGCCTCCGCCGTGGCTGCGGGGCGCCACCTGGAGCTCCCGCTTTGGGCAGGGTAATCAGCGACGCCCCCCTCCAGCGCGGGCACATCACGGAGCGCAGGGACGTCGAAACCCGCCGCTCTCAGAGGGCCCCCTGGGGCCCCTGCAGAAAAAAAAAAAAAAAGTAACGTCGCCGCCCCCACTCGCGCGCCAAGTGGCCATTCATCAGCGGCGCACTGTCTGAGCTCTTAATGAAGGCTCGTTTCCCAGCGTGCATCTGTGATTGATGACCGGTGTCACACTCCCGCTTTGTCTGCCGCCCCGTGCACCCTGCAGCCCTTTATCGGGTGGCTGTGGGTGAAAGGGGTGAGGGAGTGCATAATAAAGGCCAGACGCTACATCTCTGTAGACAACGCGCTGGATTAACGATCGCTGCGCACACCTGCCCAAGCTGTCCACATGGACTTTATTAGGAGCCACATTCCTACACTGCTTAATTAACATCTGATACCTGTAAAGACAATCCACGTGTGTTTAATTAAGGTCAGATGTTCTGGCAATCCATATTTGCTTAATGATGTTCAGACACAGCCGTCGACATTACCCACATGTGCTTCATCAATGTCTGACAGACTAGATGCATTTAAAGATACCTTTAAATCTTATGTGAATTACGAGCTGTACAGACAACATCTATGTACTTATTTAAGATTTGATATTTGTACAGACAATCCACCTATGCTGAAGTCAGATCAGAAGATGTAGAAGATGGAGGTGAACTTATGTGAATTCAGACAATCCACATTTTATTAATTAAGATATAGATAAATTAACAGTCCATGTGAATGTATGTATTTAAGATCAGATACCGGTACAGAAACTCTACATCTGTGTAACCCTCATATTCTCATATTTGGTTCCGGGTCAATTTGACCCGACTCAATGTTTGACGTCTCTTAAAAACCAGGTAACCTTATTAGGCTCTAAAATGAGATGTTTCATCACAGATTTTTAACATTCAGGGATAAAAGGCTAGTCAACTGGGAGACACACTAAAGCTGACACAGAAAGTGTCAACATTTTCCAATTAAAATAGTTTAGTGTCAGTTTACACGTTTGGGGTCAATTTGAGCCCAAACATAAAAGGTGTCATAAAACATGAACATAATATGAGGGTTAATGAAGATGTTCAGTTCATTACACTGAACAGTGAAAGAGGAGTCACAATTTGGGTTCCATTTCAAGTTCCTAAATGCTTAGGTTAATGCGCAGAACCAGTTCTTGTACTACAAGGGCCAGGTCCACAATGGAAAAGGAAAGGTTTCACGTACAGCACATTTTCAGTCTTGGTTTTCCTCGCTACTTTACACAATCTTGTTTTATTTTTCTCTTTTGGCAGAGCTCTCTCTCAAGTGTATTTGTAAACCCTAAAAGAGATCACTATGGAATGAAGGAATGGTGACTTGTAGACCTTCGGGGAATTGACTTCAAAACAGCTTTGAATGCTGGCCTATTTATTTATCATTTCACATCCATCCACTTTAAAAAAGTGACTCGGTCCACACGGCGAGCGCTCTTTTCATGTCTCTTCCATCAACAGACAGCCGGCTGACGCAAAATGCTAATAAATTGGACTCGGAGTGCCACTTGGAATTCTGATTTGCAATTCCTGCTGATGAATCGCAGCATCCAGACGTTCTGGGATCGAGGGAAAGGTTTCACCCAGAGAATGCACACCTTTACTAGCAACCAGCACCCACACTGGCTCAGAGTTTTAACAAAGGCTTCACAGATGCAGATGGGAGATTACAACACGATGTTACGAGACAGAAGGAAGCAGACAGCATGCATCCAGAAGGCTCTCTCAAACCAAAGAGCACCACCTCCGATTTATCATCGTAACACTGCCCGGGTTGACCATTCGGAGGCACGGGAGGATCACTCTGACCAGGTATCTATGGCAACCATCATTAGGTGGTCTGTCTGTGATCCGTCCGTGGGTGAGCGCGATTCAGGGGCGGACGCCATACAAAGAAGCCGGAATTAGGACTCACTGCACACATCACAGTGAAATCCCCCGTCTTCTGGGAGTTCCTTCTCTCTAATTCCGTTCAGAGGAAAAGAGGATTAATTCACCAGGGTCTGCATTATCTTTGCGTTTCCATCCCTGGCGGCCCCCACGCATCTGGGTTCCTGACCTTCAGAATGACATTGGAACCCCTTGATCTGGACAGTAATGAGCTCAAAGATTTACACCAATTACTGTTTGCGAACTGGATTAGGACTCAGAATGACAATGCGGCCCGTTGCTAATGGGAGAGACCAGTGGAAAGACTTTGGTTCAAAGGGGGTTTGAAGAAAACAGTGGGAGCCAATCAGCACTGATCACATTCAATCACTTTACAACAGAAGCAAGGGCAGACTGTCACCATAACTGCAGCATAACGGCCTTGTTGTGATAATGGTTAATCCCGCTTGCATTAGATGAGGGACAATGTTACGAAACAAGCACAGAAATTTGAGAAAATAGGTTAATATGTTGGCGGATTGACTATATCTCTAAAAGTATGTACTGTATTAAGTAAATCTTAATATTAGTAGGCAATTACATGAACAGCCCATGATATTTGCTGTCCACAATCTTATACCAAACAGCCCACTCACTCTCCACTGCATATATTTGCATAATGCTCACTAGAACCCACTAACTGTGCTACTCATTTTCTACAGACATCAGAGGTAGGATGAAATTAATTGAAAACCCATTCAACTAATGAAAAATGGGCAAGTCTCCAGCGTGTCATTAGAGGAAACTCAAAAACACCGTCTTCAAAACTATTAGGAACTAATGTACACTGCCTGATAATGGGTAGGATGCATCAGCTGGGGATGGTAGATTTTCTGAGTTCATATTGCTCTTACATTGTGGGCTGAATTCATATTGTCTATGCTCATAGACTGTAGATTTTCAGTCTTTGCAATACTATAATAATAACATGGAAATATAGCCAGGACCAATTGCAGAGGAATTTCCACTGTGTGCAGCCACGTCTCTGTCTTGCTGATGGTCTTATAATAAAGTGTGCTGCTGTCCTATAGGTCCATGGCTGGGAAATTTAACAGAGCTCCGGGACCGACTCTCCAGGAATACCAAGGAGAGGGCTGTGCACGACGCAGTGTGGAGCTACCGCTATTGCTGCCCTCTGCTACAGACGCGCACAGACAAAATGACTACCACTACCTCGTATGCCTGTCAAGCTCTCATACAAAAGCAACAGCAGAGCTGCCGTTACCTCTTTTCTTCGTGAAAGGGCCAAGTTCACTTTTAAGAGGTGCTTGGCCATCATCAAATTAAAAGCACACATTTTAAGACTATGGCGACTCAGGGATTAAGCATGACAAAAAGTTGGTAACATTTTAGTTGAACTATATGCCAAAAAGCCTACATAACACCGACAGAATATCACAGCTCATGACAAATTATGATTAAAGCATCAGATGCAGTGGTCATTTTCTAATTGTGTAAAATTAGTTCCATACATAAAGAGAGTGTTATAACATTGACCACAAGCTGTAATATGCGTCATAAATGGTAATGAGAAGTGCTGATTAATGCTTATGGCAGTGTCACATAGACTTTATGGCATGTAGTTCAAATAAAGTGTTGCAGAAAAGTTTGTATTAAAATACACAGAACTGGGCTGTTGTTGGCAGGGGTTTGGGTTTGGAAAGAGTGTGGGAGCGCCCACATGGAGAAAGACACGATTTGTGAGATTCCCTGCAGGTCAAGTGCATCGACAGCCCTTCTGCAGGAGCCCCGACTACAAAGGCGCGTGACCACCAGGGACCCTCGGAGTGCCAGTGTTTGCAAAGGTTAGCCGCTGACCATCCATCAGGCTCAAAGAGATTCCCAGCACTGTAGGAAATGTAAGCTGTGCTAATATTTAAAGATTGTCCTGTGTAACATCACCTGTGGTTTTCTAGTGGGATCCCTGGCACTACCAGATGTCTGCTGTTATTGAAGGTGGCCCTAGGTGGCTATAAGGCTACATCCACCTACTGCTTCAGTCAGACCCTTTTAAAACCCAGCTAAATGCACTTCTCTTTAATCGTCAGGGGACTGTCTAACCTAACCCCTCATAAGCATTTTTTCACCATTCTTTACCGTTTTTACTTTTCTTTCAGAGTTTCCATGTCTGACTTTAATGTTGTCTTAATTGAATGTCACACAAGCAAATGAAACCATATGTGGAAAAAAGAAAAATAGCAGTAATGCTATTCAAGTTCTAAATTTGACCTATTATTAGTCGTAATAGTGATAGTTTATCTAATGGAAAGATATACTGTATATCTTTCATTTTTACATTAATTTACACAGCATAAAAGATTAGGTTAAACAACGTGCATAAAGATGTGCAGGCAGAGAGGGTTGGGGTGTTCAAGTCAAGATGTGCTGTATACTCTCTTGGCTGTAAATGCAAGTGAAGAGCTTGGTTGGGCCATTTCCTTAACACATCTTCATAGCATAGGCCTATATTCTTAATTTCCTCAACCACAATGCTGTCCTCAGGAAGAAAAAATGCAGGCTAAAGAAAATTAAATTAACATATATTTAGTTATCAGAGGTAACCGAGGCTAGGTAGGCAACACCTCAGTTTAACACACACAATCTTGTCCACACTGACAAACTAATATGATGCTCTTAAAGCTGAGCATATCATCAGTGCCATCTAGTGTTGAATTCAATAGTCATTTCATAGGTTTATTTAACATTTATATCCATGATTAAATCTACGATAATTAGAGTAATACCCAATTTAATTAAAGAAAAGGTGAAAAATTCACATTACGAGGTATTACAATATGGAATACTAAAACAGATTAGAAGATCATTTCCAGATTGACATTTGCCAGCATTTCTGTAATGTAAACCCCTGGATGATGGCATAGTATGATTGAACCACTAGATGGCAATAGAGGCCAAAGGCATAAAATGACAGAATGACAGGGATTAACAGAACAAAAAGCATGAAAAATGCCACCTTTCCTCCTCCACTACCACTCCTCTACTCCCGCCGCCGTACTTCCATAGAGAATATAGGTCAGCACAAGGTAAAGTATTCAACGATAGTTTGACTTCAAAAATGATGGTATAATCACTGAAAATAACCCCGATAGACTGTCGTCGTATTTTATTTGCTTTGGGTGCACTGTGGAGTGTTTAAGTGCATTTGGTAGTGGATGCTAGTAGTTACCTTAGAGTTGCGCTAGCATTAGCAATGTGTGTATGTCGAAAAGAAGGGGCAGCATGGAATTATCTGAAAATGGTTTCCATCAATCAACTACATCATGGGTAAGTCGTAATTGAGACATTATGTCCAAAATTCTGAACTATCCCTTTAAGGGGCATCAATGACATGCTAAAATGTCTGTCGTGGTGCCAGCAGAGACAATTACAGACAATTATTAAGTAGCCTAATAATAGCACAAAATAACAAACCACCCCCCAAAACAAATGAACTCTTTTTCACTGAGCAACAGAAATCAATGTTTCATTAATCACAAACATCCACAAGATGTGACTACAATTAGTTTGATTAGCCTACATGCTGGGACTGGGGACAGCAGTGAGTAACAATTTGCCTTGTTCCAACAAAGGTAGGGTGGGTTTAAGATTACCAGGATTCCCAAGGTCACACTGCATTAATCTGTGATAATGTCATTGTATCACCTGTCAAAAATGAACTATAGTATTGCTATAGGTATCTTCTAAAAAACTATAAGAATATTATAGTTTTTTTCGCCCACTATAATAATGCTATAGTATTTGTCACTATAGTACAATAGTACCACAATAGTATTTTCACCCCCTATAATAATTATTTAGTATTTATCCCTATAGGACAATAGTATGACTATAGTGTGTACGAAAAAACTATAGTAATACTATAGTATTTGTATAGTATATGCTGTCGACATACTATAGTTTTACTATAGTTCATTTTCGTGACATGGTCATTGAATGAATGTTACTAGCTCCAGCGATCTAAATGATTATGATAGCACATTACTCCAATGATGCCTAGTTAGCCTCCTGTGCTGTTATAAGTGATGATGACAATGACAAGACCTCATTAAAAAGAAGAAACTTCGCAGGCTGGATAGGTAAGTTAACTATCAGTACATGGCCACGCATCAATCGGGATGCACCCAATTAAATTGATGCACTGAAGTATATTTTTGCACCCAGATTCATTATTTAGCCTTTGATCATGTGGAGTGGATGCTCCATGGGTAGATTGGCTAACTTGGCTGCTAGCTGAAAGCTCTCTCGTCATTGCTAGTACATTATTTTAGCTAACTACTGTTGTAGCAACATTATTCCCCAGGCAGCACAAAAACATTCTATTGGCTAACATTAGCTATAGAAGAGACGCTCCCCCTGGCTATACATGCTAATAGCATGATGCTATGCTTCCTGCATCCACCACAGCACCATTGGATGCAGGGGTGGTTTGTACAGTAGTAGTTGTAAAACATAATTATTTATCGCTAAACTTTCTAAAATTTTCATGTATCGTTTTGAAGTTAATGAAATAATTTTTCTCCAGAAAGCTCTACACACAGGATGTAATAACATCTCACTCGTTCTTGAATCAAACGGAATCCCTTTCTTTACTTTGTTCCTGCCATCTGTGAAAGGATACATTTTTGGGACTGTGTACTGTAGGCACAGAACTATATATTAACAGTGACTGTAGGTGACGGTGTAATAAAAAATCTCACTGTGGAAGAACCGTTTGCTCATCATTTGTCCAAGTTAGCGATGGGAGGTAGGGTATTTTGCGGGATTAAGGTTTTTCTATAGGTTCACCCAGGTCGGGGGTGGTTCTCAAAGATGCGGTGGAGATTGATAATTAACGGCACACCCCAGGGTAGTGTGATAAGTCCAGTAAGTTAGCTATTATTTAATATCATGATTAATGATTCAGAGGATAGGGCCAGGGTTTGGGCGGTCTTTATGTTGATGATGAGGCAGTGTGGAAGAGGGGAAGAAATGTGAGTTTAGTCGGTGGAAAGTGATATGAGGCACTGACGGTGGTTGAGGAGTGGTCAGCGCAGTGGGGTTTTCGGATCTCCATCTCCAAGACCGGTGTTTGGTTGTAAGAGGAAGTGGGATGGGGGACTGACACTGTTCAATTGAGTGTCACAGTTTCTGGGGGTGTGGCTGGAGGAGAGGTTGACATGGAAAATGTGCATAGATAAGATAGGCGTGAAATGTGCTAAAATTCTCAATCTGATGTGCTGATTAGCTGGATATTCATGGGGGCAGACAGGGGGACATTGTTACTTATTTACCAGGCAATGATTAGATCAACTCTGGATCATGGCTGTTAGTGTATGGGGCTGCGTCTAAAACAATGCTGAAGACGCTGGATGTGATTCAGGCCAATGCTTAGCGGCTGGCTTGTGGTGCATTCCGGACAACTTCAATCCTGGCCCTCCTAGTGGAATCTGGGGAAATGCCACTTCAGCTTAGGTGGAATAAGTGCTACTGGACTAGACCAAGCTGAGGGGGTGGACAGCGTGGTGTCCACCAGACAGTCTATTACAGGAGCTCACATGATGGAACATGGCAAGTCGAGGTTTGTTTGGCTCCAAGGTTTGTGGAGAGCAGATAGCTGAGATTTTGAGAAATTGTCATGGCCTTCATGAAATATTACTTAAAAGCTTGGTCAGGGATAACATTTATATCTGCACCTGCCACACCGAGGAATCAGTCACAGGTGTGAGAATTAAAACAATGCAGAGAAATTACTTTCTGAGAAAGAACAGTACTTTGTATGTTTAACATGCAAACTAATAATAATATTTATATATTAGTATATATGATAATTATTATTATTAGAAGAAGAAGTAGATGAAGAAAGATCCTGAGAAAGAACAGTACTTTGCATGTTTCGCATGCAAACTAACTAGATTTAGAGTTTCAGAAAAAACTCTTGAGATTGCACTTTTGATTGTATAATGTGATGTATGCATTGTCCTGTGTGGTACTGTATGGTAGGGTGTAAAAGGGGTCTTCACTACAGAAACAACAATTGATAGAATATGATGACTATGGTGACCTGGGTGTAAGTATTCCATCCATCCATTATCTAACCCGCTTATACCTGGTCAAGGTCGCGAGGGGGCTGGAGCCTATCCCAGCATGCATTGTTACACAGCTAGCCCACGCGACAAATCACGCCACCCAGTGAGCGGAATCTAGACATCTAGAGGGGTGGAAATCTAGGTTGAGAGACATTTGGACCTGGTTTTACATAAACGGACTAGGTTAACCCAAGCGGCCAACTTTCGGCTCAGCACTGGATATAATGTTGCCCTCTGCTGATATCTATAATTGCGCTCAAAAAGGCCACAACTGCACATGTGAGATGAGCGCAAAATTAAAACTTATTGGTTCTGATGTGCTTCCCATTGGTTTCTATTGGCATCGCTGTCTATTATATACTCTAAGGGTTAACCCCCCACTAGATTAACCCCAGAATAGCTCTGGTTTTAGCCTAATATAGCCTGGCTATGTCCTAGTCGGCTAGAAAACTCACGTTTCAACCAATGATAGCTGGGTTTTTAACCTGAACGCCTAGACTGCTATCACCAGAGGTGTAAAATCCAGGTTCAGAAAGTAAAAAGTCGCCCCAGTATTTTGTTTCAATCACATGGATTTGCTAGCCTAATTAGTAGCTACAATTTTTACAGCAAGGCCCCACAGAAAACGGTGAAATCGCACGCCATCGCTCTCGCCTCCCACAATCTTTAATCTGATTGGTTATTGGGCCACGTTCCCCATCTCGTCTGGATGCCTCGTATCGCAAGCAATTCCAACATGCCTTCAAGACACGAGGAATCGCCTCTCAAATGAATGGATCTGCGGTGTAATCGTACGAGAAATCCGCTCCACACCGCTTTCTGTGGGGCTTTACGGGTAAGAGTCAGCCAGGAGCCAGAACCAATTGGTGAAATCAGCTGGCTGAGTTCATGGGTGGAGGAAACACATGGCAGGACTTTCATTTTCTGAACCCTGGACTTTAGGCCACACCTCTGGCTTTCACCGACTTTTCAACACAAAAATGTTCACTCTTCAATCTGTGTAGCTAATACATTGCTATATTGCAAAGTTTATAAATAAAATGTATTATTCATTAGCCTACTTGTCCGACATAGGACTTATCGCTTGACATTTTGGATGCTACCATAACCAGCTTTCCGTCACATTACTTTGAACAATGTTGCCTACCACCATCGCGCACAAAGACTTGGTTGTGAGAGTCTGGCAACCACCAGGGTATGGAGGTGTTTCGACTATAGCCTATCGTGCTTTGGATTGGGATTGCAGTTCTCCCTTGTGGACACTAGGCGGGGTTTCAAATTGTAGCCCTTTAATACAAGAGTCTTATAGTAGACCTGGGCTACATACATCTTCCTATACTATACAACAACAAAAATTCTGCTTTTGGAATTAAAGCGTTGCAAAACTTCAGAACACTGACTCAGATAATCTAATCAAATAAGATAGTTTAGGCTCGCATCTAGTCATAGGTGGCTCATCATCCTGTCATAGGTGCAATATCAAGATGTCCATATAGGGAAGATACAGTGTGTTTTATTTGATCAGTGTTTCAGCCAATGACTACATTGAACAAATAGGTTAATGGCTACCAAGATTGTCCCATTGCCTAATTTGAAAGGCTAATAAATAAATTATACATTAATCTGCATAAATTTCGGTTAAAAATGTATTCCATCAATGTTAAGACTACTTCCTCAAACAGTTCAAAGCCAGCCCCTAACACCGCCCCTTTACTTGCGTATAACCTTGATCCAAGCAACCGCAATAAAAAGCGCAGATGCCTGGTCGCGCATTTGCTGTGTAGTGAAGAAGCTCGTTAGCTACATTAACTCCACGATGGCAGGGAATATTAAGAAGTTCTATGACTTCTCTGTAAAACTATTGAGTGGAGATTTGTTGAATTTATCATCACTCAAGGGGAAGGTGGTACTTATTGAGAATGTCGCGTCACTCTGAGGCACGACCACCAGGGACTACGGTCAGATGAACGAGCTCCATTCGCGCTACGCTGCAAAGGGGCTCGTGATTCTGGGAGTGCCCTGCAACCAGTTCGGACACCAGGTCAGAATTATTGTTTTACATTGTTCGCTGACGTTTTACAGTAGGCTATGGTGTAGCTTAGAGGAACAACAAACTACAGTAAGCTACAGCCTTGTTACTTCCTTTTTCAAATTGCAGCTGCATGGCCTTTGTGCTGCACTAACGTCAGATGCTAGTTAGCCTACAATGAAAGTTTAGCCTTAGCTCATGTTTCGCATTCGCTCATGTTCTATTGTCAAATAGACCAATGGTGCTTTTTAGCCGTGTTGAATTCAGGGCCAGTTGAATCCTTTTTCTGTTTGTAAATCATGTTTAGACTTCTGAAATAATAGACTTTTAGACTTGACATAGTCATTGTCATAGACATAGTCTTGGCTATATGATTGGTAGGCTACCTAATCTTAGTAGCCTAGGCATAATGTAACGCGTCACAAACTCATTAAAGCACGGATACGAAAATGCGTTCTTATTATGCGCTGTGCTGTCCTCTAACTGACCTCCAGTATCTCTCCATTAAACTGCGCGAGTTATATAACAAAACAAAACAAAAACAAAAAATAATTTTTCACTCGCGTAAATTCATAAATCGTTAGTGTTTTTTGTTTGCTCTTTGATGTTTGCGCTTATTAAACCAAAATGCATAGGCTACAATTTAGATCATTTATCTCCTGATTTCCAAGTTAGCATAGGTTTGACTTGCTTTGCTTAGCCACAGATTGCTAAGCAACGAAAGGGCAAACCCATCCGCGTGCGGCAGGGTAGTAGCTAACAGTTAAATAAATTAACAAAGACCACTGAAGATGAAAACGTACTGCAGTAAATGAACAGAGAACACTAAGGGACACTGGGACAGTATCCTATATTTGTCGTTAGGCTACTTCACAATTGTAATGGACTACGTTTACGTTTATTTAGGCTAGGCTACACAAACTGTTTGTGATCACCACAAACCTAATGTGACTCATTGTAGCAGACAAGTGTAGGCCTACGTTCTTTGGAGTGACATTTCACAGCTTTTCGCATTAACCTTTGAGTGATTCAGTAGCCTATGAAAAATTGTGCCGCTTCGCCTATTTGAAATGACCTGTGCGTGTTATTTACACTTTTTTTTATAAAATAACAATATGCCTATGCTAACAATAGCATATTAAAATACATTTGTAATAACTTTGTCACATTTGAACAGGAGAACTGCCATAACGATGAAATTATGAAGTCCCTGAAGTTCGTCCGTCCGGGAAATGGCTTTGAGCCTAATTTTCAGCTGCTGGAGAAGGTGGATGTGAATGGCAAAGACGCACACCCGATGTTCGTCTTCCTCAAGGAAAAACTGCCTTTCCCCAGCGACGACTCCCTGTCCCTAATGAATGACCCCAAGTCCATCATCTGGAGTCCGGTCTGCAGGAACGACATCAGCTGGAATTTCGAGAAGTTCCTAATTGGTCCTGACGGGGAGCCGTTTAAACGATACAGCAGAAGATTCCTAACTAGCGACATCGAGAACGACATTACGAATCTTCTTGGTGTATAAGTAAAAACATAAGTAAACCGTCCAGGCATCGCATTTTCAGAGGCAACTTGATGATTGGGGATATTAATTAAAGCAATAGGCATAACGATTTTATCCAAAGGCTTTTCAATTTAGTTAGCCTACTCTCGTTAGTTTATAGTCCCGTCATTAAAATTAAATGCAAACCCCACCTGTGCTTACAACAGCCATTCCTCTGACCTGCTTGTCCAAGCAAATGCCTACTTCCTATTGTCTTCAGGCTGGTTGTGCTCACATGTGCAAGGCACTGCTGTAGTATAGTCTCTTTACTGAATGAAAGCATCCTTTGAAACCCTTTTGAGAGGGATGCTTGATGGAAACGTAAAGGTCTTTCTCACAGTAGTATCTGGCCCATGTAAAGTGTAGTTCAGCTTGTATGTTTTTTTTTTATGAGTGAATAAATAAATATAAATTTACCAAACACCTTTACTGTTTTTTTGTCTTTGTTTAAGTTGTTCAAAAATAAGGCAAATATTATGTTTTCCTGTAACTACTATTACACGTTATGAATCAACAGTCTCAAATCAGAGTAGATTTCACTTCCTCTGCATGTTAAAGCTATGGAGAAGTATGAGTTTAGCTGAATAGCAACTTTTCTTGCCTGATTTCATAATGACTAATTGAGAAGATGATGGGATCTTAAAACATTCCAAATAAATTGTGAAAATAACTTAGACCTTTATTATAGGCATAATATCTCATTACTGTGTCTGCAAAAGACATACAAATGTGTCTAGTCATGGGGACAAGCAAAGGTAACTGCCCTGACCGAATCTCAACAAAATATTTGTCATGCTGAGTAACCTTGATTGTGACACAGAACTTGATTCTCTCTGATTCACTTCACAAGGCCAAACAAAATGAGGTACTGTAGGGAGTATGCTCACTCAGGAAATTAATCCACCTTGTATGTATAAAGGTTCAAGGATACAGACTGGAGGCACAGCTAACTCAAGGGTACATGATAGAAAAATAGTTTATATTAATATATGTAAATATTAAAGTGGGATCTTTTCTTGGAAGTATGTTAAAATAAATTAAATAACGAATGAAACGAATGTAACCTTACATAAGTTACATTGGACAGGAGGCACACCAAAAGTGTCCCGTTAAATATTAAATTGGTACTGACATTCTTGCAGTTCCATATTTGTTGGGAGATCTAACACAAATTACTTTGATATGCAGCTTGCTTGTAACTGGCGTGGCTTTACTGAAACGGATACCTCTTTACTTTGTATGTAAGCCATTGAGATGAAGTTTCCTTGTCCGGGGGCCTGTGTCTTTATCAAGTCTGAGGTTGATAAAGTTAGGACATGGACATGGGATCAGATAAGCACTCCTGCTCTGAGACACCGTATGCATACAGGCTGTTCTATGTTTTGCTGTCCACACTGTTCAGCTTACTCTCCAACTCCTCATTAGTCACTATATGCATGTGATCCATCAGGCATATCCGAGCTTGATTCTACACAGTGCGGGGTACTTCAATGACTGCCTTAGCTGACATATTATCTTGCACTGTGTTTTTTCTGTTCTGCAAATATCCTGCTGAAAACTGAGCTCAACTTCAGACAAGATACGGTAATGAATGTGCGGTCACATAGTAACATATAACGTCCCCAGTACCTCTGCAATGATTAAAAATAATACATATCATTTCAAATTCAGAAGGTATCCATATGTCAATATTGAGTTTTACGTTTTACTGAAAAGATACTGCTAGACTCAAACTGATATGGGAGGTAGTTAGTCTATCCTGCAGTTAGTCTAGCCTGGAAAAAAATACAGTTTGAATTGTATTTGATATTTTACAAATGGATGTGATTGCCATCATTGCTGATCATTATCATTTTGTCGAAATTAAAACATGACCAAATCCTTTATTTGAAACAGTTAACATCTCGGGCATCACAAGCAGCATTTATTTGCATCTGGTGGGGAAATATTTAGTGTTGGAACTGTGCTACGGAAGTGCACACATCACTTCAGATGAATAGATCTGTGTTGATGTCAACTCTGGTGACACTTGCACATACAGAATGATTTCAGATATTCTCCTGAATTGCTCCCAAAAAGTGTGTTAATGTCTGCGTAGCTCACTTTGAGGAAATCTGATGGTTTTCTACCCCATCCACTGTATTCAGTTAGCTCAATAGAAGCCTGCAAACAAATATTACCCTTTCAGGCTAAACACATATTTAGCCTGCCATTTCTTTTCAACAGCCATTCATTTCGGTGCTCGTGCTCCTCTGTGACAGAGGGGCTTTTCTGGTTGTTTTCATACTTAAATACAGCAATATAGAACAGAACAACAAGCAGGGTCACATTTACTCAGACAGGCTAGTATTAGATCAGAGTGCTTTAAAATTGCTTTAAGCTCCTCGAGTCTCATTTCATTGCTTAATATAGCAACACGGATCACCAAAAACACAAACCGTTCATGCACACCTTGTCATCTACTTCCTGTTAAAGTTGTTGTTATGGAGATAATATAAGGTCTTGGACCCTGGATTGCTCCCTGCTGCTACTTTGGAATTGAACCAAATTATAGTGCAAGCTAAAGCACAGACTCACATGTGATCAATTGATCAAAGGAAGTTGCTCTGAGCTCTGGAGCACCCTAGAAAAGGAAATGTGAAAACACATCATGCCGAGTGTACAGATATTATGACTCCCTGCTCTGTCAAATAGTTAGCAAGCTGTAGGACAAACACTTCACAAAATAAGATACAGTAGGCAGGCATATACTGTATTTGAAGCAAAGGTAATACTAGCATCACATGGCAGTAACCATATGACTAGTATAAATTGATCAATGACCTAATTTCTCATAGAATTTGGTCCCATTGAAACATTAACCTCATAATCACTGTTCCATTTCAAATCCAAAGTGTTGGAGTACTTAGCCAGTGTTTATAAGACAAAGTGCAGACTAAATTTGAGGGAAACCTTTTACATCTATATTGGGTGAACCGTGTAGCAGTTGTAGACCTTTTTATGCATAGTCCCCCCACATTTTAGTAGACGAAAAGTAATTGGACAAATTAACATAAACCTAAATAAAGTAATCTTTTTTTTTTTACTATCCTTTGCATGCCATGACTTCCTGATTTCTGTGACCCAACAACGTCAAAAGACTCTTGATTTCCTATTGTCAGGTACTCTTACAAGAGATACTATAACCTCTATACATTTGAATGAATCTCTATTGGAACTGGGGGGTGGGACTAGATTAAGCTGTAAATTACACTGGAATAGTATGGAACACATGGTTGGCTAAATGGCTGTGAGTCATCAAGGGTCTGAGGTATCAAACAAGCCTCAAACCACCACTCTGCTGCCAGATATGCAGTAGATATGGATAAATCACTAAGGGTTGTTTCTCATGACACATTTTCCTATCTGGGATCCACTCTTCAAGCTGGCATGGTGTAATGTGACTGCGTTGACTGCCCTCAGAGCACAAATCAACAGCATTGCAGAAAGATTCACCGGCAATGAGGACAAAGTATCCAGTGTCTCACCAAATAGGCCTACTGGAAGCCCTCTGGATACACCTTTTGGCTACATAGATCAACCAATAAGAGACCCAACAGATTCTCAACAGAACCAGAGGAGTAACTTTCCATACCTCTATGAATAATCTTATTAGAACATGATGGAGCCTATTATGTTTTTGTATTGTTATTGCTAATTTGCAAACCTGAGGAATTCGCTCAATTTAATGTGCCTTAGCAGTGTCATTCCTCTTTGAGTGACCCCTGCAGTCCCTTGGTGGTTCCAAAGAAATATTCAATGTCTTAAATTTGGATTGCTTTCCCAATTACTTTATCATTGTTCTGTATAAGTAGTTGAAAAAATTGTGATTGTCTCTGTGATTGTCACTGGTTTGGATATGGATATAGCATGTGTATAAAGTTCAGAGATGGAGTAGTCACACAAAAATTATTTAAATTCTTACATAACTAGTGCACATAAAATGGAGATATTCAAAGCATCATTCTGTTAAGGAAAGTTTTGCAGTACTGTGACATATAGGGGGTGAAAACTTTATCAAATATGTTTTTTATGTTTATGTTGAAGGTGTCTTTAACATTGTGCTGAATTAGAATATTGATGTATAAACATGGTCGAATTTCCAAACACAACCCCATCAATTGAAGTACAAATAATAGAAACTTTTCAAACACTAGCAAAAACACGTTTTAAGTATTTTCAAACAGGCCTACATGACAATACTTTCCAAAAGTATTTTAAAATACATTGAAATAGTAATTCTCAAACACGATACCATTTGTAATCGTCGACTGGTTCAAATTAATTTTTGCATAGAATAAAGTGTGAACTTTTAATGCAAAAAAAACATGCAAAACAGTCACTGATGTGGCGTTCTGGAACTCGTGCTGTGGGACCTATGTGTGGGACTGCTTCAGCCCTTCCGGTACGAGTGCTGAGAGGTGGTAAAACAAAGGCCTAGTGAAATGGGCCTGATGGAATAGTACGGGAGGGAATTGCAATGTCCTGAGGGCATGTTCTGTTCTGTTGTTACCATATCGTCCAATTATCTCGCCTGCGTGTTTATCATTTCACTTGCTTTCCACTGTCTTATAAAAGTTTGGGAACCAAACTATCACGGCTTCAAGGCCATAACAGCAAGCTAACCTGTGGCATGATAACAGGCATCTGGACATCGGGAGGGCGAGAGAGGGGCACCCTGATGAGGTAATCACCAGGGAGCACTGCAGGGAGTGGGGCGATTGTCAACATGGATGGCAATAATTTGTGGTTATGTTCTATGGATGTTACCTCACGTATTGGGTTTCAGCCAACTGTTGTCAATAAAGGTGAATGTATCAGGACGTTTTTCAGTTATCTTGCACTGTTTTTGAGATGCACTAAATAGTCACTTATTGCACCTGCTGTTGCCGCCTCATCTTTGGAGTTCCTGGAGTCTGTTCGGTCACCACTGTATTGGTCACATCAGTTACTCTGAAACTTATTGACATTTAAAACGTAGTGGTTCAGTATCTCTACGTTTTATTTCTCCATGGTAAAAACGGCATCACGGCATTCAACTGATACACGTCAAATTCAGCTGCAGATAATGATGCCACTTGAATTCAGTTCGCCAGCTGGCCTAGGCAGACACTATTAAGATAGAGGATGCTAGATGGGGCATAGTGTTAACAGGCGGCTGAATTTTTCAATTTATTTGTTATAAGTACTTTTTGAACGTGCGTACACAAATTAATATTTGCAATTATGTGCTACGCAGTCATTCATTAAAATGTAACTTATCTGAAGAAACATACGAATGCGCTTCTTACAGTTTTACAAACTATGGCTTTATGACTGGCTGCATCCTCCTACAAAATATTGGAGCAGCTACTGATAACAGCTCTTAAATATTTTAGGATTACTCATATCTTTAATGAAGATATGCAAATCTTCAAAATAAATACAGTAGCATATGTCCTGTCCCAATCCAAAAACAAATGACTGAAAATCTACAATCTGAGCGAAATTCACATAAACCTTTTTCTCCAATGGTAACCTGAGGAATGATTACACTGAGTTCAACCAAAGTTCAAGCAAATTATTCAACAAAAAAAGAAAACCTGTAACAAATATCCAACAATGTAAATAATGTACTCTTCTCACCGCCATTACATTTGTATAATATTAGCTCCAAGATGAAGGCTCTACTCGTGTGTATATCGAACGCTGACAGAAATTCCACTCTCATGAACTTTCAAGGAAATGCATGTGCAATAAACCATTATTAGCACTGATGTCTACATGCTTAAGACCCATGCTATGGATAAAACCAGACAACTCCTTGAGCAATCTACTAAATACAATCTCCTTAAAGCGTCAGTTCTCCCTGACCCGACAGTAAATACTGTGCAGGTACGTTTAAAGAAATCAAACAAACAGCCCGAAAGGTTATTTGAACAATAAAAACTTGTATCCGACTCAATTTATTGTGTTGTTTTATGTCTTCCCATATATAGTACATCCATTACGGCAGATATAACCTCTATTTGATCTTACAGTGCAGGCAATAGAACAAATAAAACTACAATCCGATGGAATAAAAGCACAATGAATTGAATTTTAATTTTTCACCCTCAAGACATTTCTTTTTTTTGCAGCTGTAGGATTTGTGGGGGGGGGGGGGAGAAAAAAAAGCGGCAGCTTGCACACTGTGGTTTTTTTTTTCTTTTTCTTTCATCCGTTTCCTCTGCCTAGGAGGCCGCGTTGGGGCCGTCGCACACGGCTGTAAATGACAGAGCTCTTCCATGCTCAGTGAAGACAGAAATGTACATCCTCATGCATCTCCATGCCGTTTGGTTAGCGCAGCGCTGTGCTGTCCCAGCTCTTCAGGACGACATTGTTTTTTCTTCTTTTTCTTTTCATCAGCAGCATTTTCAAGTTTAATAAATTTAGCACCACTCACCCAAATGTTGACTATCTTCCCAGTGTGTTTGCAGGCATTGTGTTTAAAAAAAAATTCCCCAGAAAATAACCCTGGATTGGTATACAGAACAGCAGAAGACAGGCTAAAAGCAATCAAGCGTATGAGTCCATCGCCAAAAAGATAGAAATTCATTTTAGCCTTCAAAGAACTACTCGGGCTTAACCATTCTTTAAACCACATATTCTTCTGACACTGCAGTTCACAAATGTCCACCACTCCTGGAACTACTTAAAATATTGTATTTTCTGTAACATTGTGAAAACTGTGGTCAGGAATCACAGGTCGAGCCAGTTAAGTAATCTAGTGCTCACCATATAAAAAAACTCCTAACTCACTCAATCCTAGATCCTGTATTTTAAGTCTCCATGCTGGAAGGCAGCTGGTGCTTCTGTGTCAGACAGACAGAGCAGTGAATGTGTGGCACTGTCCCAAGCAGGTAGGATGGAGCGAACAGAACTGGTGTACACAGGCACCCTATATTAAGCAAGCAGTTGAATCTTTCTGCCCATGAAACACAGGTTGTTCCTCTTTGCGTTGCAGCTAGCCAGGCTGGGGGTGGGACAGGGGGCAGGAGACACGCGGCAGTTTTTCAGATGCAAATCAGTCATGACCAGATCTCCTGGATACACAATCCCGCAAAGTCCTTGGTTCCTGGGGGAAATGTGTGAGGCGTGTGCAAATTTGTGTGCCGAGTGCACACACATACCCAAGGTACAAATAATTCCGCAAACGTTGTCCTCTCCGCTCTGCAACAACATCAATTAGTTGATATATTAAAACTGAGTGTACAGCTCCTGAATGGCACCCAAAACCCCCATCCCCATCCAATAACACAATTCACAAATCTGCAATGTTGTACAGCTTGCAATGCTTTGGTTGAGAGGATGTGCGCATTTGGCTATTTTAATTATCATTTTCTAGCACCCCTAGCTGGTAACAGAAACAGAATTAATCTGTACAGGAAACTTTTAGGAAACTTCTATTATTATGGTGGTCCAGTGTGGGAATATAGGGTCTGTCACGCTGCCCCCCGTCTGGATCATCGGTGTGTTGCAGGCTCCAGCCGGAAAGTCTTCTGGGTCTCCAATCAAATTAATCTAAGGGTTTTTTTTCCCCCCCCCCGCCACTTTTGGAGAATATGCATGTGAAGAAAAATAAGAATGCTAAGCCACAGAGGAGTACCATGTTGTTTTGAGACCTAGCAGGGGGGGGGGGGGGGGTATGTGCATGAACTTGTTTTTGGGCTTTCTTTAGCATGAGTCCCTGCGCAACTCTCAGTTGGTGTCCATGTGGTCATCGCCCGTCTGAGGCCCCCCGCCCGAAGAAGAGGTGGAGGTGGGGGTTTCGGCGGCGGCCTCCCCATCTCTGCGCTGGTAAAACAGGACGTAGGCTGCTTTCGTCTGTTAAGGACAGGGGGGAAAACGGTAAGTAAGGAGCCAGGAAGTTCTGCACCCGTGTCATGAGACGCCGTCAGTGAAGGCCTATTACAGCCTTCCATCATTCTATGGTATAGGACAGGCAGGATCACACAGAATGCATTATGGGAATGATCCAGGCGATCACATGATGGGAAACAACAGTATAACGTCATTCCATGAATCAGAATGCAAAAACTATTTTCAAAAATCCAACATTGTGAAAGAGCAAACGTTCTCACCACAATCTGATCTTCTGTAGCCGACGAGACGCTGCTGTCGTCAAAGTAATACCACTTCTCGTCTACCTCGTTCTTGGCAAAGGCAGTATCTGTAGAGATAAGATCATCGCTATAATCATCGATCTGTCCTATCTTAAACATGGACTAGTACTTCAGTCACTAAGGATTAACCCCTTCACGCAGATGCCTAGTGGCCATGGCGCCGGCCGCAAGATTTTGCTCAACTGAGACATTCGTTGCTCCTGCAGCCAAACTATGAGTGGAAACCACAAACTCCATGTTTTACCTTTATTGGTACACGATTCGTGACCACTCTGCCGAATACGGAGTTTTAAGTGTCACTATTTTCCCGTAGCAAGTCCATTTAATAAGCAACCCCCCACCCAGTCTCGGCTGTAACTATACCTACCCATGTGTGACATAGTGGACAATAACATCTATGTGTGAGTTCATAAATATATTTATCCATCATACAAAATTAGAATTCCATCATAGCAACAAGATAAACCCAGCCTGATCGTATGCCAAAAACGCTGTGAAAAGCCCTGCTCACTCAAATGCAAAATAAACCTGGAATGATTGTGTCTTTATACCACGTCATTCTACTATGAATATCTGCTACTAAATATGAAATAAATATACAATCCTACCATTGGTTCTACACATAGAGCGGTTCCTAACAAAATTCAGTGGTCATTTATTATCTGTTTGAGAAATACACATCAGTTTAGCACATTATAACACTATGTGGAACGTCTGTGTGCTAGAACATTTGGAAGAATTTTCCTTTTGGTGGAATATTATTTTATTGTAATGTAATCGTACAGAATATAGGCTTTAGGCTTCATATCTTCCTGGGCTATACTTGTCACTGATATGTGCACAATTAATGTATTTTCCTTGGAGTCATTATGAATGGGAACATTTAAAAAATAAAAATAAAAAAAAGAAACTACAGAAAAATGTGATCCCAGGGCAAAAGTATACATAATGTAAAGTACAGGAAAAAGTGATGTTTTATTGAGGTACAAGAGTGAATGATTAGGCTACATATGTAGGTGTGTGTAACAGTGTGATATCAATGTTTTCATCTCAAACCATCAGAAGGGGCAAATGTATATGCTTTATAATGGACAAAACTAATTTTATTAATTTTATGACATGTATTGGTTTTGGACCCATAGATATCTACCCCCCTATAGTGATGAAAAGAGTAATTGAAAATGATGCAAAAGTGAGTTTTATGATCCAAAAGTTTTGTAGTCATTATTTTAAGATTTAGACCAGTGCACAATTTTGCCATTTGGATACATTTGGAGACCCTAATGGACAACAGGGTGCACTGCCTATATTTTTTTTGCATCATAGATCTTTAGTAGTTCTGCATATCATCCTCATATTTTGCACTTTTACCTGGACTTTACGATCACCTGTTTCAGATATGTAGCTCTCTTTTTTTGTGTTTTTCCGAAGTTTCTTTGCATTTGTGGCACTTTATTTTGACTTAAATTATGAAAATAAACAAATACAAAGTTTGTATTGTAAATGGTACAACAGTCTTGGTTCATTTAAGCCATTTGCCAAGTTTCTGTGATGCTCACACCTTATTTAGTTATAAAGCCTTAAACCTAAATAGGTGAGAATTCACCAAATTTGCCACCTGCACGAAGGGGTTAAGGATCATAAACAAGCAAATTCATTAAAAGAGAGTACAACTATATATGTAGCAAGGTTATTATCGTAAATGAAAACTAAAATTAAATTAGCTCACAAAGCCATGTGTAAACTGAAATAAAAATAAGAAACACACCTGTCCAAGACGCTAAAAACGAAACTACATCCCCTATAAAGGAAAGCACGGTACGCAATTTCAGTAAAATCTCCATTTGTACACGGCCGACAATAAACGATTATTATATAGGCTTTGAGATGACTGCTCAAGCATCAGGAGCATGCGTTTTAAAAATAACAACGTAGAGACATGACTAGACTAATAAACCGTTTGCTGAAAACATTTAAAAACATACTAAAAGTCCATGCTTGCAATAAAATTCAATTGAGGTAATTGACCAAAATGTTCTAGACAGTGTAACTACACGTGAAGTGACCAGAGATCCAGATTAACAGTAGAACTGGTAATACTGCAAACGGATTTCTCAGACCCACATATTTCTCCGTTCATTCCACTAAAATGACAAGTCAAGCAGGTTGTGTGCGTTTCGCTGTTAAAGAGTAACACCCATTGTCTCAGCCCGTCTCCGCCTATTACACAATTTTGAAACATACTTCGTGAGGTGAGCGAGGGAGAGGGGTGGGGGCGGAGGAGCTGTCCATCATCATTTGCATAAACGAACATACATTGTACAAATGCTTTCGTATAACTCGGGGGCAGTGTCGGGGGTACACTTTGGGCAGTGTGGGGAGCAGAAAGGAAATTTCAATCATTAGGGGCAGCACAAAGACACTTTTCTACCAGTTTCTTATGATATACAATATTATTTCAGAATTGTTGAAATAATAGAATGCATGAATGTGTCCTTTAGAAAACTAACTGACAAACTAATTCTCCCACAAACACACTGATAGCTAACTAAAATAAAATAATACTAACAATAAATTCATAGACATGAAATTTAAAACTGTTAAAAGTTTCTGCATTTTCAATTACTATTTGCAATCAGTCATAGGAATATTGTTGATATGTACTTGGACACTGTAAACAAAGTTAATGATGAATATTGAGTGATAGCATTCTTTTTCAATGATTGCAATATATTACCAGAGATATATCGTTATAATATTGTGATATTTTGTGCCATAATTTATTTGATTTATTTATTTTTTTAAACGTGATATGGTGACAGCCCTAATTCGCAGCCACTATATGGCAATATGCTAGCTTGTGCAATGGCATCACACTGGCTTTCAAGTCAGAGTTTCGACAAAGCATCCATCAAACATTGCTAGTATCATGGCAACAAAGTCTGGTGCTGGATGAAAGAGAGAGCCCAGTCCAAGATTAATTTGAATACATTACAGATAGTTTGCTGTACATTTTCATTTAAGTGCCTGCTTTTAAGACACCTACAGCTTTTTTGTTAGCTATACATACAGTAGGTGCCTTTGTTAAAAGCTTTTGACCTGGACTCTTGTGGCTGAAAAGATGTCTTACATAACCATACCTCCGTTGTAAATGACGTCTTGTTGATAATCATCTATGACACATGCCACTCATTGTAACAATGTTATTCAAATAATGAATATACTGTATAACCAAATTTAAGTGTCGAATGAGTCTATTTGCTCTTGATTTTCCACTCTTTCTGTTCAGGCTAAGGTGCTCGATTCTTATTTACACTGAACCATACAGCCTCCCCCTGAAACTAGCTATATAAAAACTAAATTGGCATGAATCTCAAAGATAAAAACTAAATAAGAACTGTCACAGAATAAAAAATGTAACTGAAACTAAACTGAAATGAAAATGAAATTCAAAAATCGTAGAGAAATAAAAACTAAAGGTAAAGACAAAACTATAATAGATTTGACTTGTAGAAAACACATTTTAGTTGGATTAGTTTTAAACAATCCCATTTAAAAAGATTCTGCTTTCAATTCTGCAAGACCACCAGGTTTCCTTCAATGTAAAGTACTCGCTACAATTCCAGTGTGGACGGAGAACATTTTTAAAAGCATTAAAAACGTAATGCTTTTTATGCCAGTAAGTTCAAGCTGTACTCAGTAGATAAACCAACACCCCGCCCTCGCCAATGACGTTCCACCGAAACCGAAGTTGCAAAACACATTGCATACTTGATTGTCAGGAATATTAATATTTGTCACACAGCAGAAAACTGGCAATGAGGGTGTGCTGTGCTAAGTGTAAAGACGCACCTTAAAAATAAATTGTCAACCGTGGCATGTAACCCCTCTCTCTGCCCTGCGTAAAATCTACCACCGACACCACCATCAAGGTTAACTAATGACCAGCCACCTGCCATTATAACTTGGGGTACACATTTTCAGATTAATGTCACAGACTTTGAAATACTGAAAATTATGAATACATGAATAACAGGTGAGAAGGAGAAGGCCTACCATTGTGCCCTACTGGCTTGTGCCTCGTTTAAACAAGCCGACATGAAAGCGGGCCGGCTGCAGTTTGTCAATTACATGGCCCGATAAGATAAAAGCCCGTACGACCGGTTTTGAGAGGCATTTATCAACCAGCTGCCCGTTAAGCCAAAGGCTTTCTCAGCTTTTCATTTAAACGAGGCCAAAGGTGGGCGAGAGTGCGGCACAATGGTTAGGAAACCGGGCTCGCAACTTCAATGTTATTGGTTTGATTCGGAGGTGGGGCACTGTCACCGTATCCTTGAGCGAGACATTTAACCTGAATTGTTTCAATAAATATCCAGCTATATAAATGGATTGTGTGTATAAAAAAAGTCAGTTGGTCTGGATAAGAGTGTCTAATAAGGCAGTAAAGAAAGAAAGAAAGAAAGAAAGAAAGAAAGTATGCCGAGTGCACGGGAGCTGAAGCATGCGCACTCATCTGACACACCCGCCTGCAAGCCAGTGATTATTTTACACCACGCAGGCCTCACACACTACAGGACAAACGTGGGCGGGACTGACGCGTGTCGTATAGACAGAGTAGCAGACCAGGCTTGGTGCAGTGCTATACACTCTAGTTTGTGGGTAAACGATGAGACTAGATGGGCTGAACGGCCTTGTTCTTGTCATTATGTATTATTATGTTCTTATAAGAGCAAAAGGACACCGTAAGAATCATTTTACATCATAACATCATTTATATTCTTTAAAAAAAATTAAAGTAAATTGTGTATATTACCATGTCCAGATTAAATTGTATAATTATGTGAATTATTGCCAAATGCATGCACACACTCCATATTTACAACAAATACTCTAGTGAAATAATGAAAAAGGGGAATTAGTCCTCAGAAAACCGTTACTCACAGTGGCCTCCACCCATTCCTCCATAGTGGTTGGACACAGCGACGAGGTCATAAACATAGGGCGTAGCCTTCGGGTCACAAACAAATTCCGACATGTTCAAATCTCTGGGGAGGAAGACAAAAAAACAGTTTTTATTTTTTATTTTTTCCCCCACATCTCCACTTTACTTTTCCTTTGTCCCAGCTTAATTTAATTCTGTAAATAAGCATAACAGATTTTTTTTCCACCCATGTGAAAAGACAATATTAGGCCATATTGTGTTTGAACTGTACTAAGACAAATTCTCTCTTGAACTGGGAGATGAACTGGGAATGTATTTGAACAAGGTTTGTAGTGTATTCAATTTCAGAAAAAAATACATCAATTTCATTTTGAAAAAATAATAATAATAATAAAAAGTTTCATTATAATTAAGCTAATTAAGTTAAAAAGGAATTTAACTAAATGTGTCTAAACACAGCATAAGATTGTTTCTGAAATGGAGAGGAAAGTATAAAATATGATATCGCAGTCTGGTGGACTCACATACAATTTGAGAAAAAAGATAAATGCGGACAAATGAACAGTTTAAAGCCCAGATGAGAGGACTTTCTCAAGTACAAAAATGTGTCTGTACGACAAAGCACCAGGTACCAGGATAACCAACATTTACTGCCTTTTCCTTTTCAATGGAATGTTAAAAATGCAGGTTGTGCAAGATAATGGTTTCAGTTTCACTGAGAGCATTGGCAGACTGCAAGCCAGCAGTGTTGCTCATATCACTGGAGGTTGGAGTTCCCATCCAGGATTAGACATGAAGCAAGTGATTGTGTAAATGCCAGACTTCCTTCTTGCACACCAACTGATTGTCTCTCTGGCATTCAGTTGCATCTACAATACAGTTCCTCCTGCGTCAAAAGACGCTTATTGTATGCTTCAGAACTCTCATAAAGCAAGCTACACTTACCTGCATTTGATATCCATTTGAGTATGCTGTTATTAATGGATATGGGCCATGCCATAACTCAGCCAACTAATGTTTGTAAAGCTGTCAGATAAGAGGGAAGTTGCAAGTTTTTTTTCTGTATGGGAAAACTTCCTCAATGGTCACAATATTGTGAAAGCATTTTGAAAGATGCTTTCACCTGTTGACACTACCCGCAGAAAAAGATGAACACCCCCCACCCCCACTGCTTCTCCACACGCCTTGTCGTGAACACACATCAGAGTTTCGAGCTACGATTGCAGGATATGGCGTATGATGCTGGATTTCTCTCACAGCAGTTCCTTCTGTGATTGCTACCAACTAAGCATGACTGCATCTTTTGAAACATGCTCCCTACGCCACCTTTAAGTCCAACCCCAGACCCTGATTGGGAATGGGATGTAAGTCCTAAATGAAGAGTGTTTTTCAAGGTGGGTATATTTTTGATCTGATAATAGGTTACATACTATTATTCTTTTATGTATAAAAATTTGATTGTTCATACAAAAAACTAAACCAATTAAAAAATTTTGATTTTCTCAAGATTGGTAAAAGCGGGTTGAATATCAAATATTTTTTTCTCACCACACAGACAAAGATATACATTTTTATTGATCCTGATTGTGTAATTAAGATGTGATTATGATAACATTGTGTTTTTTTTGTGTATCAGTTTTTTGTCTTTATTTGCCTGTGATGTCTGCTTTAATAAAATAAAAAATATATGAACATATGAATTTATTAATGGATATGGGCCATGCCATAACTCAGCCAACTAATGTTTGTAAAGCTGTCAGATAAGAGGGAAGTTGCAAGTTTTTTTTCTGTAGGGGAAACTTCCTCAATGGTCACAATATTGTGAAAACATTTTGAAAGATGCTTTCACCTGTTGACACTATCCGCAGAAAAAGATGAACACCCCCCCACCCCACGCCTTGTCGTGAACACACATCAGAGTTTCGAGCTACGATTGCAGGATATGGTGTATGATGCTGGATTTCTCTCACAGCAGTTCCTTCTGTGATTGCTTTAATGTCTGCTTTAATAAAATAAAAAATATATGAATTTTCTTATTATTATTTATTCTGGCCTATGTTGTATTTTTGCGCGCTAGTTGGCAACCAATTACATACTCGTAAGGCTTTGACGTAGCCGCCTTCTGCACCTTCCTCGTTATACATGTGACTCCAAGGACACAACTGCGCATGTGAGATGAGCGCAAAATTAAAACTTCCTGGTTCGGACGTGCTCCCCACGGTTTCTATTGGCATCGCTGTCTCTACATATCATATACTCTAAGGCTCAAATATGCTAACGGGGTTCAAGTCTTGTGAGAGTGACCATGATGGACAGACGTGTGGACGCTGATACCTGATAGGGAAGTCCACCACGGTGTCCAACTTGTCCCTCCAGCAGCGGTTGTAGGAGAAACGCTTGAGGTGAACCACCAGAAGTCGGGGCAAAGACCACAGGTCAAATTTCTTTGTGGCCTGCTGGTGCTTCTTACAGTTTGGGCAGTACCTGTGTGAACAGCCAATGTTACCACTCTCCAAAAGAGGGAATACTCGTTTACACTGCACCACACACTCAAATTAAAAACATTAAAAAAACATTATGAAATATCAGCTGTGTAAGCTGGATGGCAAACTAAAGCAATTGCTCCTTACTTCCCACAAAACATTGTTTCACCCATACAAACATTGAGATGACTGCAATCATAAAACTCCTAGTAGCCAGAATTTCTCCCAGGAGGTAATCTAAAGAGAACACCGGCAGCTGCGAAGATAAGCCATTTGCTAATTGGCTCACCAGGGGTCATGCTCTCCCAGGGTCTCCATGGTAGTGAAGAGCTGGATGCATTCCCTCAGGGCAACCGTGGTCTTTTTTTTCTGCTGCTGCATCATGCTCTCGTGCTTCTCATAGGCCTGGACACAAAGGGAAGTGGGGTTCATTCTCAACACCTTCATTCACATTCGTTCGCGATACATTCCGGGGAACTCACAAAAAAGTATCAGGTACCAAATGCTTCGAAGCAACAGACAAGGAGAGCTGCGGCATCGGCTGGTAATCATGGTTGCTCGGCACCTAACTGATCGATTCAAGCAGTTGATCACAGTTAACTGACCTCACCTGGTTCCCTGGGTCTGAATTGGTTACTGATGGCCAAATAGGGCCCTGCCTCTCTAGGACCCTGGGCTCCCTAGGCCACCACAGTAACACAAAGTGCCAGAGTGATCAGGTCTGGTTCATGTATAGTTTCTATAGGATGTCATTTCATTGGTTGCGCACCACTTCACATTCAAAAACTGGATTGGGTAACCCTGAGAACAGGCGTTATGTCTGGATCTCCAAGTAATTCCTGCAGCCCTCATCAAGACCAGCTGATGCTGGATCAGCCAATCACCAATTATCCAACAACCCATTTTTATATGAACAAGGATAATTGCCGACTAGACACTAGTTACCTACCTCTGCCTCTTGATCATCATAATACAGTTTCCTCATGTCCGAGTCCCAGTTTATTGCAACAGTGGAATGTGCTGTTGGCACAGAGTGCTCGGGTCAGTGATGAGATGCAGTGACCTCCAGCCTGCATCTTAAACAGTTCCCAAAAAACCCACTTCTGGCAGTAATTGGATCACCCTTTCAAAGTAGACATTATATGCTCAACTGCTACAGACTTAAAATCCATAACAATGGATTGTTACATAACTACTTTTGACATTCCTACTCTGAGACTTAGATTATTCTTAGTCTTTACTCTTAAAATAATTAAATAGGAGTATAGATTTCATGTAACAAATGTAGCCCTTTAAAAGGTGAAAGTAATGATTCATAATGCAAACTTAAATTAACTCATTTAATGTCTGGACTGAAAGTCCTAGTTCAGGAGGACAAACTTACTGTTGATTTTGAGGGTGTTGCCATCGCTGGGCAACAGTCCGATGTTGGCCGTTCCGTACGAGTTCACCATGCTGAAGGAGAAAAGTTTGGGTTCAGCCTTCCCAGATTTCGCCGCGCTGCCAGACGGGCCGTTTTCCAGATCATCGCCATCGTCCTCATCCTCATCATCATCCTCGTCCTCCCCCCCAACTGAGTCGTCTGATTGGCTAAAGTCAGGCTCGGGGCTGACCTGGTGATCCATGGCTTCTTCCTCATCTGTGACACACACACACTCAGTCAACAATAATCTATCAACATATGAGAGAAGAGAGAAGAGAGAAGAAGGAGAGGAACAGGAACGGGAATATTAAGAGCTCTAGGAGCCCAAATGAAAAGAAACAAGGAGTACTTTTTCCCCCATAATGCAGTGGTTCTCATTTCTGGACAGCCAGTCTGCCAGTTTTTGCTTTTATTTGCATATCAGGAACCCATTCAGACCCAGGAAACCAGTGCAGTTAGCAGTGCAGTCAACTTTAAATTGATTAAGTGCTGTGTAACCATGTAGGATTGAGGGCCACTGGTCTCTGGACAGCAAGTCCCAGAGTATTCCTTACCTCCACAGGCCCCATTGGGGCCATTGCAGCGCTGCTGCCCCAGCTGGCCATTGCCGTTGGTGGACCGCCCACTGCCAGATGCCCCCTCTGACGGACTTCCACCACGTCCGCTCAGCTCTGCGTTATGATTGGCCAATGCAGTAGACTCCGCAGCCTGGTTGCAGCTTCCGATGCTGCTGGAGGCCGAGGCGGAGGCCGAAGCCGAGGCGGAGGCCTTACCCTCACAGGCAGACGCCTGTGGCCGTTTCACATACCGCCTAAAAAACAGCCGCCAAGGCACGTCACTCGACAGGCCTCTAAAACACCACCTTTACCATTCTACCACTCCTCATCGAACTGTACAGCCGTTACAAGAATCCACCAATTATGGATCACCAAACTCTAGAAAATGTCTACCTGTGCAAATAAAGAGAACATTTTGTATAAAGTTGAGAATATTTATCATTTTAACCAAAACGTGTGTTGCCCACAAATATGCCTCATATACAAATAAGGGAATTCTTGAGTTCTGGACAGGCTGATACAGAAAATGTGGATAGATATTGATCTGATTCTTAAACTTCAGCACACTAATCGGCAAACTCTAATAGTGATAACACCTGGCACGAGGATACAACGGGAGGGGCAATATTCACTCAGAGGCAAAATAACAATGTTTCTTTGGTTCAGAAGATCCGTACCCAATCCTCTCCAGCACCTTCTCATACAGCAGGTCAACAGCGAGGTTCTGCTTGGGGACGGTGATGAGCAGCGGCTGGCCGAACAGCTGGGCGCCCGTGGAGCCGCCGGCGTGCTTGCTGTGCCTCTCCCTGAAGTACACGGGCAGATTGACCGTTTCTCCGTCCTCCTCGCCCACCTCGTATCTGTCCCACATAGAACAGAGAGCAGGATCATTTCCACTCCAACACTGCCAACTACTGGCTGACAGAGTGGAAACACATCACTGAAATCCAATCGATAACACGACAAGTTAAATCAGAGCTTCAGTGGATACATTTTATTTGACAATTATTTGTATTAGTATTACACCCCCCCCCCCCCCCCCCGTTTAAAATGTACGAAGTCAATGTGTAGAAAGGACAAAGAATAAAGTTACATATTCTTGTGTAAAATATGACTTGAACTACATTTTATATCCTCAAGAAACTGGATGTTATTTGGTGTGTGTCCGAATAAATTTGACTTTCAATAGCTCCCCATTCACTCTGAATAGGCACAGTCATCTCTGATGAGGCGTACTGGGTTATTAGCAGCGCAACATTAAGCGTTCGTTTCACCTGAGCCTGCCGCAAGGAGTTTTTACTTCCTCCATTTCCTTTATTTCAAAATTAAGAAATGCCAGAATGAGAAAAAATGGCAAACGCGTTTACACAAAGATGTCGTCTTTCTCCATGATGTTGTTGAGGCCGTCGTCCTTCCGGTAGATTTTATGGAATCGGTGGTTGTAAACGTCTGCCACGACCATCTGGAAAGACAGTGCCGGTTTTTAGAACATTCAGCAGCACAGCACTGCACATCAATATCAGAGGCTCTGTGTAAGCCTGCATCAGCCTGCTTCCCTGTTTTCAACATCATAAACTGTAATTTCATGCTGCCCCCCATAGCTAAGGGAACATGATGTTCAACTTTTCCTATTTGCCATGAATTATATTAATGCAAAAATCTATGTAAATTACACAAATAAGTGTAAAAACTCTACGTTCAGAATTGATACGTGATGAAAGAACTCAGGTTCCTCTTGAGATAAGTTCACTAGAATGGTGGTGCCCTCACTTTCTCAGCAGGGATTCCGGAGTGTTTAGACAAGGCGCTGCAGAGATCCGACACGGCGCCCAGCTTGGGGACCACTACCCTGTACTGGAGCAGAAAGAGCATGTACTGTACTGTTGATCCAGGCAGGTACGCAGTGAAACAGAGCAACAGTTACTTTGCACTGCTATACAACTGCTGGGTAAGTTATTTGTGGCTCATTGAAATAATGTCCATGAAATGGGCAAGAAAAACCTCAGCAACATTTTTGAAATAATTTGCTCTTCAGATGCCCATAAAATTAGAAAACACACTTGCGATCCTTGATCATTTTCAGCAAAAACATGTTACTAATCAAAATGCAAAGTCATATGAAAGAACTATTTTGTTCTGAATCCTGGTGAAAATAGATCTTCCTTTTAAAATTGTTGGTAACCTGGTGTGGAGTTTTACTGGTGCCTAAAAGGTTCAAGTATTTCATATAATTATTTTAAATAATATATTTGTGATCAATGTTAACAATTAAGCAAATACCACATGCTCTGAGCCAACCCATTCCAAAGCAGCATGGGATTCTTTTGACAGCATTGGTTGTGGGGGTCGCACAGGTCATACCTGTACAGGTCTGGACCTGGGGTCTGCGCAGACCAGGAACACCTCCATTGTTCGATCTTTCTTCATGGGCAGGGGAAGTGTGAGGTAGCAGAAAGGGTCAAAGGTCACAGAGACCTTGGAACACTCAGGGCAGACTAGAGTGGATTTGAAGAGGCCATGGAAGATGTCTACTATGATGGAGTCATTGCGCAAGCGGTGGTTAGTCAGGGCTTCCTTGGCTACTATCTGCAAGGAAAAAGGAAGATAATGTAATCATTCACCTGGTATGCTATTAATCTAAAATGCACAACAATAGTCTTTCTTTTTTTTTTATCGCAATACCCACGGATCGCCCAAAAATCAAATAGAATTCATTTAAAAATCAGCAATAATCAAACTAACAACACCTGCGGGCAATACAAAAGGCTGTCGACAGCTTACAGTTAAAAGCACCGATCATTTCAGCGTCCTCAGACCACGGGGGTTACCCTCAGTGGTAAAACGGGTACCTCGTCCGGCCGACCCTCGTCGTCCTTCAGAGCCAGGTAAGGCTTTTTTTTGACGCGGTTCAGGTCCTCGTGGAGGCCGTCCAGCAGGAAGGCCAGCAGCTCCTGGGAGTCCTGCTGCTGATACCCAGAGAACTGCGGGGCAAAGCGGCCCACCTGGGTCTAGGGATGGACAGGGTCGGGACACTTTCAGCACAGTTCAACTCATTACAGGCTTTTCATGCTAGTCAAGGAGTCTCTTTACCTGCTAGTCAAGGATTTCATCCTAAACCATCTGCCTAATTAAACTTTTTAAACATAGCCCCCCAATGTTCACTTTAACCACATATGAATTGTTTCATTACAAATCTAAAACTGTGGAGTACAGAGCCAAATCAAGAAAGAAATATGCCTTTGTCCCAAACATTATGGAGGGCACTGTATCTTTCAGGAAATGTGAAAATAGGCAGATAGTCTAAGATAAAAATGAAAGCGATTGCACTCCATGTTGTCCATCTGGATTGAGGAGACAATATTCTACCCAATTTTACAGTTCAGCAATTTATGCATAAAACACATTACCTTGGGACACAACAAGGTGATCCCACAACCCATGACGACTCGCTCCAGTACCCCATGTCTGAAGATCGTTGTAAGTCCCTCACCTTGAAGGTGCGTGGAGCTACATAGCTGCTTCGGCTGAGCCACATCTGCTTGACCAGGTCAGCGTAAGCCTCGGCGATCTCCCCCCTCATTCCCAGCGGATTCTCTCGGTTTATCTCTGCCTCATACTGGTCGTCCAGGAAGTACTTTGTGAGTGCGGAGGCATGGCTCAGGCACTGGGCGAGGGAAGGGGCAACAGAATTAAAATTCATGACTAACCTGTAACTGCAAACTCCAATCTGCCACCATTGATTATGAGTGCTTCAGTTTTCAGTCCAGAAACCAATCTAACAGGGAGCTGCTAGCAACAGAACAGGCCCATGGACATCAACGCTCATCGTACATTTTCGCGGCATTGCATGACAAGTGTGTGAGTGCGTAAGTGTGTGTGCATGCGTGCGTGTAAGCATGGGTTTACCTGGAGGGCGGAGTTCATGAAGCATGTGTTACCCAGGTTACTAAGGCCACACAGACCTGGTTGGGACTGGGATTCTCTGTAACAGTAGGACGAGCTGTAGGAGTTGTAGCCACCCAACCTGTGAGGTCACATGGTATTATCAGCGGGCTCACTCTGAGATTCGTCCGTTTCTAACCCACGCATGTCGAAAGTTAAGAGCTTTGCGGAGCATTCCTACCTGTTGTCAGAGGAAGTGCTATTGTTCATGGTGTAGATGGAGTTGCTGCTGCTGTCTCCGTTGGTCACTGTTGAGGAGATGGTGGCTGAGGAATTGGAGGAGAGTTTCGGAGAGGTAGTGAAATTCCTGGATGACACAATACTGGACCTGAGAGCACAGGAAGAAGAGAGCACGGCAAATTTGCTTTACTTTGTGAGCACCAGACCTGTGCCAAAAGTTTATTTGCAAATACCAACTACTTCACATAGTCAATTATGCAAATATAATAATTGAGGTGTAGTCAATTATTTGATTATAGTCAAATACTGGGATGAGAAAACAAATCATTTATAAATATATTTGTAAACCTGTGAGTCGCAAATACAATTTGCAACTATTCCAGCTTGTTTTCAATGATCTAAATAGACCCCAAGTGCCTGTCTGTGGAGTGCCTGACGGATGTAACTTCCTGTTTTGAGAATTCAGCATTGGACTGACTGACGTGCGAAGCTCATTCAAACTTCTCCCGGATCTAAGCTATGCTCTACTGGTGCCCCTGCCGCTCAATCTGTACCCCATCTCTCGGGATTTGGATTCACTCGCTTTGAGGCATATCATGGTCAATCTGTGCAACACCAATCTCTGAACCCATCGGCTAAATGATTTAGCCTCTGGGAGCGTGCAGTGAATCTCAGGACTCGGAAGTACCAGCTACCATATCCGCAGGAAGAGCCTTCCCTTCCGGAAGTTCTCTGATAGGCAACTCTTCGAACGAGAATGCAATGGAGATTACAGACAAACTTTTCAATAGGATTATTTCACAAATTAGTAGGATACATTCTATTCAAAGTTTCAAACCACTGTAACACCTTTGTTTGAAATATTTACTGGACAAGCGGGACGTATTTTGTCTGCCGACAGGTTACGGCAAACGTTTAATCTTTCAAAATTGGTCAACAGATAGTTAGTTACTGGCTAATAACTACACAACCTATGGATGGGAATAGCAAACATAAAGGGGAACACCTGGTTATTTCTTAAACTTCTATATCGATTTTATGTTTAATGTGAGTCTTGAAGCTTACCGCCCTAGAACTGCAGCTCCCGGTTCCCTTTTTTCCCAGAAGCACTGCGTCGCTCTGATCTACATAAGTGGTGGTTAATTCCATCTGCAGGTCTATACTGTATACTAGAAGGTCCAAAATGAATCCGTTTCTCTGATAAAGGTCTGATATGACTTAAGGAATGCCATCCTCATTATCGTCAGGTTCTTCCGAGTTCGGAGATGTATAATTTAGGTATGAAAATCGAAAACATTGTATACTATTGCAGTCAAAAGACTACTTATTTTAGAAATTATTCCTCCTGAATCAGAGAGAGATTTCAATATTATGAGGGAACTGAGGTTTGAGGGGTGTGTGCGGTGCGGCTGAAGGTACAATTTCGGAAACTTTTGACTGCAATATTATATGCAATGTTTTCGATTTTCATAGCTAAAACTCAGACGAACCTGAAGATAATGTGGATGGCATCCCTTTAGTCATATCAGATGTTTATCTATCAGGGAACCTCCCAGTATACAGTATAGACCTGCAGCTGGAATTAACCACCACTGACGTAGATCAGCGCGTCTGGAAACAAAGGAACCGGGAGGCGCAGTTCTAGTGCGGTAAGCTTCAAGACTCACATTAAACATATAAAATCATTATAGAAGTTCAAGAAATAACCCAGCGTTCCCCTTTAATTATTGCTCCATAACCGGCTAATTCAGTCCAAAACAATCAAGAAAATAAGTTGAGTAAATAACCCCATTGCGCAGATGCCTAATGACCTGGACGCTGGCGCCAAGATTTTGCTCAACCGAGACATTTGTTGCTCCTGCAGCGAAACCATGAGTGGAAACCTCAAACTCCACGTTTTATCTTTATTAGTACAAGATTCGTGACCACTCTGCCGAATACGGAGTTTTAAGTGCCCCCATACGTGACATAGGGGACAATAGCATCTATGTGTGAGTTCATAAACAGGGCTGAAAATTAATTTTTGGTTCGAGGGGGAGTTCCCCACTTATGAAGCACATTTGTGGGGGATTAAGTCATGGCTGGGTGGTGGCTGAAGAGATGGTGCAAAATACATGACAGACAGCATTATGCAATATGCTTTTATTAACTTTATTTTCTTTTGTATTATTGCCATTATACTTTAAGTAGAAGTCTGAAAAAGAGCCTAACATATTCCCTTTATAGGATAACTTGATATGGATGGATCACTTTAAGGGTAGTTTCTCCTGACAAATTTTCCTATTGAACTCTATGGAAAAATAAGTCAGGAGAAGAACCCCTTCAAGTTATCCATCCATATCTACTGTATTTCTGGCAGCAGAGTGATGGTTTAAGGCTTGTTAGATACATAAAACCCTTGATGACATAGAGCCATTTAGCCAACCATGTGTTCCATTCTGTTCCAGTGTAATTTACAGCTAAATCTAGTCCCACCACCCAATTCCCATAGCGATCGATTCAAATGCAGAGACGTTATAGTATTGTTTGTAAGAGTACCAGAAAATAAGATATCAAGAGTCTTTTGATGTTGTTGGGTCAAAGACATCAGGAAGTCATGGCATGCAAATGATATGCAACCAAATATTAAAAATGATTACTTTATTCTATATATAAATGCAGGGGTGCCAATAATTGTGGCACACGTGGTTTTGTTAAAAATAATAATTTGTTGATGGATTTTTTTTTCTCATAATAAATTAACTTCAATTAAAGGTTGGACTTTTCTAATTTATTAATCTGAGATTAAGCTAATTCAACAAACGGTGAATTTTTTAAAACCCTTTTTTACTCATCTTTACCAGGGGTGCCAATAATAGTGGAGGGCACTGTAAATTGTACTATTGCCATGTAATTAAACAGCTCAGTAACCTGATTTTGCCATGTGGTGCTCAAGCCAATAATGCTCAGGATGACAAAGCTTGCAGTGACTTTATTTGACCCTTGAGTGCAGTTGGTTGCATCCTCAAAGAGCTCCAAGATGGTAACAACCTCCTCTAGACACTGGAGGTCTCCCTGGTTGAGTTTCACTGGTGCATTTAGCTGCTTGATTTTCTCCTGGTCTGCTCTCAAAACAGAGCTGATCATTCTCAGCTGAGTTCCAACAAACTGCTGTTGCTGGCTGAAGTGTCCCCGCTCCATCCATGATGTCTGCTGCAATGATGGACTTGCACGCAAATGACACCACAGTTCCTGCTTTTGCCAGGACCTTTTGTGTAATGCAGCACGATGATAGACCATTCTTCACAACCAATTGAAGTGTGTGGGCAAAGCATGATTCCCGATTGGGTAAGAAATCAAGGGAGTCTATCAGCTCCCCATGCACATCCTCATGTTCCTCCTCATCCTCAATATCTTCATCTCCTACATTATAAAACCCTGGAAGGTCAAATGGCATCCTCATGTTGCTGGCATTGTCGGTCACTATATGGCTAATCTTGCCGATGACTCCAAATTTGGCTGTGACTTCTGCAAATGCAATTCCAATATTGTCTGCAGTGTGACGGCCCTTAAACCTCTTGCAAGCCAACAGTATACTGAAGAGGCTCCAACCAGTAATGAAATGGCCTGTGATGCCCAGGAAAGATTTAATTCGATGGGTTGACCACAGGTCAACAGTCAGTGAAACATTTGGGGCAGACTCAAGCAGAGAGATAACAAAATGGTGAAGATCTGTATATTGGACAGGGGAATGATGATATCAGCAATGAAGTCAGCCAAGGCCTTGGTAGTTCTGATTTGATTCGGATGAGTTGCATCGTATTTTTTGACGGAGGACATGAATGGTTGGGGTTCAGCATTCAGGATCTCTGGATGATTTATCTGAAATAAGAAAAGTATAATTACTTTTAGAGAAGACAAATCATTACATTAGTAATGATGATACACATCTAAACCATTTATAAACCCTCTGTAGCCCTTTGAAGGGCAGATGAATGTAGGTATATTAAAAACAATAATAGATTACGATGCAAATTAACTCACCTTCAGATGGGTAGAAAGGTTGGAACTTGACTTGGATAAGCATGCGACTTTCTTATTACAAAACCTGCAAATAGTGTTGAATTTGTTTTCAGAATCCTCCGGAAGAATGAAATAGTGCCACGGTCATGAAAATTTGACTTGATTTGATTGCCAAACCTGGGTAGTTCATAGACCCTTCAGGTAATCTAATGTGATTGGACAGGAGAAATCATGTGCTCCTTTAAGCAGAACTGAACTTTGGTAGAACTTGCATTGACCAAATCCGCTTGATTCGTGTTCATATACGTGCTAGAAGTGTCATTTTGAGACTGCTTTAGCTGTCCTCTAGAAGTGAATGGAGAACGACAAATACCCTATTCTGGATTATCACCCCAGGGGAGCACAGAGTAACTAACAAACATATTTTGCCACCATTTGGACTCATATCATGGCCAGGTAACTACACAACCCAAAGTTCTACCAAACTTCAGTTGTGCTTTAAATTTGACACCAATCCAGGCATGTCAGTATTGTTAGGAGGAAAATTGATTAAGTCGCCATCTAGTGGTAGAGTTCTAATTGATCCAAATAATCTGGTTCGGGCAATATTATATCAGATCAAAAACGTCTACGACGTAAAAAAAAAGCCAAGTTACTCACGCATAGCCTACATAGCGCTGTCTATAAGTCCTTAATTCCAACTTGCAAAAACTAGGCCTGCCTTTAAAAGTCTTGATATCAAAATGTGGCCAAGTTACAACTAACAATATTGCCTATCGTAGCTCACACTAAATAAACTAGCTCTATTCCAAAGCAATGCTATCCAAACTTTCCTAACTTATTTAATGCAACTTGGCCCTGTGTTTCTTCATCTTACCATCTCAAGAGAATGTGGTCAATGAAACTGTATGTGCCACAGCAAACTGCAAAATGAAAATAATTTATAGTGGAAATACTCTGATTCAGATGTGTTGCACTTAGAAATTAAACAGGAAAATTACTACACTATAGGGCATGTTTGAACAATTGTCTGCATCCACTGCTTTGGGTCTATGAAAAGCACAGAATGAATAAAATGTATTATTATTATTATGTATTTATTGATTTATTAATTTGGATTTCTATCAAAAACCTATGTGGTCCTACAGAGCATAGATATCCTTGTGTTCACTAAATTCTGTTTGCAAATATCATAAATACTATTATGTTAAGAAAATTGGTACTATTACTTATTTGCCACCATCTGACCCACAAACATGTCTGGATACGTTTGTAAAAATGCCATATGTACGCTATTTTCTAGGTAAAAATATTAGTAATTTTTTATCTGCATTTATTTATTCATCACCCCTTTCTCTATTGTACACAATGTTTCTTGATATAAATGTGTTTGTGAATTGTAAAGAATTCTGTAGCAGCAGTTAACATTTTAAAACCTGTACATTTTCTGAAGTAAACTTGCCAACAAAGTACAACCATATCCTTTCTGGAGTGTAATTATTCATCAACTGTTAAAAACATTCATTGAAATCATATGTTGTTCCATGAGGCACAATCTCTTCACATGCAAAGATGAAGAAACACAGGGCCATGTTGCATTAAATAATTTAGGAAAGTTTGGATAGCATTGCCTTGGAATAGAGCTAGCTTATTTAGTGTGAGCTACGATAGGCAATATTGTTAGTTGTAACTTGGCCACATTTTGATATCAAGACTTTTAAAGGCAGGCCTAGTTTTTGCAAATTGGAATTAAGGACTTATAGACAGCGCTATGTAGGCTATGCGTGAGTAACTTCACTTTTTTTACGTCGTAGACGTTTTTGATCTGATTTTTTATAGATAACTAATGATGAATAATGCATGAAGATAAACACGGAGAGAGACATGCATATCAAAGAAATGCATGCAGACATTCGCGTAACTATAACGCCCTCTATTGACAAGAATGAGAACAGTTATCCTATTACAGACAACACACTTACATTAAAAGAGTTTGTAGATGAGCAGTATTTAATGTGTAATGAAATACAATGAACAGCACCACCTGAGCTATGGATCATGAAGAAGCATGTAAATTAATGAACCAAGTCTATATGGAGACATGCATGCACAATGGGCTAGACGCAAACACATTCTAGCTGAAAGACATACAGCCTAAATAGCTAGTACAGCCTAAATAGTTTGCATCAGTAAAATATGGAAATACAGTTTTAAAATAGGGCTATTAGTATTCTATAGAAAATGAAATACATTTAACGTTAGGCTATTCAACACTGGATTGCCGGATGCGTAACTCCAACCTTCCATGTGTGGGCTACGAGCTAGCGAGCGAGTTCATTCGCAGAAATTCCTTCGCAGTTTTTTTTGCGGTAGTGTAGAACGTTACCTGCGGGAAATGTTTTGGTACTGGACAGCTAGGTTTAGTTTAGTTTTCTGAACTGCAATGAATGTAGGCTATAAGGCATGTTGATTTGCTTCGTAGTAGCCTAGCTTGTATCTGCTTCCTGACTAGAAGCAGACTGACGCTTCTCTGGCAACAGTAAGGTTGGCTAACAAGCTTAATTGGACAACGCATATTTCCCAGGAACCTTAGCCAGAAAGAAAACAATAGATACTACTAAGAAAATACATACCAGAGATTATTCTTCTCATTATTATTATTATTATTATAATTAAAAGTGTTTGTAGTAAGCTACATTATCTGCAGAGTAGCGTAGACTAGAGCCACATTCAGAGGCTATTGCTGTTTTTCTTTTTAAGTAACTAACCATGAATGAGATATGTTTCGGGAATTGGCGGTTTATAAATCCGATCTCTCGAAGGATTGCAGCTTAAATTAATCATCAATTCTTAATCTAGGCTATTATCGTAAATTCTTAATTTTCCTAGTAGTTAATTTTATGGTGACATTGTGTTATGTGTGAAAAGGATAAAGTGAACAGAGCTGAAGTGAAGAAATTAATGAATAAAGAAATGTTGGCCGAGGCAAGGGTACGTTGAGGTTCGGTTCCACAGTCAGTCAGTCATGACCGCAAGAGGAGAGCTTAACACCCTCCCCAAACCAGACAAGAGTGAGCGTCAAGTGTCAGTGAAACATTGAACAGTTAATATTGGAAATCTCTTTTGCCTTTGCAATAAAAATATGTTAATGTGTTAATGTGAAAATAATAACAGTCTAATAAATGAAAAGTACTTAACAGGTGCACATTGTTTTTGTGGAAAATAAACATGTGCCCTGCTGGGCTCAAACCCACAACCCTCTGTGTGAGAGACGGCGCCTCTATCCATTAGGCCACAGTAACTTCTTGGAAAGCATGAAACCATTCTATTGGGCGATAAGCTTGATGAGCAGGTATACGGACCATACCCTCAAATAATAATTCTCCCCATTGGATAACATCGCGACGGAAGCAGGCAGTTTGGCAGGAGAATGGGAAGAAGAAGAAGCGGAAGAGGAAGGAGAAAAACGGCAAAATAACCCAAGTTTGAGGCTTTATTGTGTGGATGTGTGAAGTTGTATCTGAATGCTGTGTGGTTACATAAGGTCAGAACATACAGAAGTGAATGTTTTTAAGGGCTCAGAGTCTATGGTCATTGTGGTTACTTCTGTAGGAAACCCTGAAAAGTGCCAAACTCTCGGTGCTGTATAGGTATGGGGCATGCCCCACCAAGCCGTAACTTGGCGGATGGCATACCTGCCATCCCAATAGCTCTAAAAAGTAGTTCCTCAAGATAACTTCATCAGTTGTTTCAAGGTAAATGATGTCTCAAATAATATTTTCAAATAGTTCGATGTAATCCTCTCTGAAAAGCGATACTCTATTTTTTATTTATTAAGTAGTCATCCCCTATGGAAAAATAATATGCTGCAGTATATTGTAAATATATCAAAATTATCTTCACAATATATTACAAATATACTGCAGTATATTACATTTCCATAAGGGATTATCTGTGATCTGTGAATATTTAATGGGGAAAGTCAGTGTGACAAAAGTAGTCACATTTTTTAAGTGCAGTCAAATACCAAAAAGATTTTTTAACATCGTATTCAGAATTTTTTCAAATTTTAATTTAGCTTTAATCTTAACAAATAACAAATTCAATTCTGCAATTCATGATAATGGTAGAATAAAAGCATAAACAGTTGAGGGCCTATCTCTGACATTATGCACATAAAGGCAGTAAAAAAATTAAATTAAATAAAAAAAATAATAAAATAAAAAGCCCATGATTGGAAAGGCCTCTTGGTTAGAGGAGCTTACTGTGAATGGGGGGCTTGCCTGGGCCACGTGCCGTCATCATTCTTCTGTTCGATTACCAGCATCTGTGGGTCCAGAACAAAAGCATAAATGAAGAGGAACACTGACTTTTTGATATGGGCTGGCCTAGTAGCACGATGAAGAACTAACATTCACACATGCTGCCGGTGCAAGAACCTAGATCGGAGCAGCTAAGAACAAATGCACATCTCTCCGACTGCCACAGAAGATCTCTGCATGTTGGTCGTCAGGTACAAAATATTTTAGGTAACTCATTGGTGATTGAGGCCCTACCGTTTAAGGTGTCTTACCTGGCCCTGGAAGAGCCCAGCATCCTGCACCGTACTGTCCGGCTTGTTCAGTTGTTCATACGTGTTGCTCATGTATTTGTTCCACAGGCGTGTCTCCCTCAGCACTGGGATATTAAATAACGACCTCATCTCCTTCTCAATTGTGTCTATAAGCAGGACATGGAGAAATATATTAGTCCAGTTTTTATAAATGCTAGAGTTCCATTTGCTTGCACTAGGTACATTCTACATCACAAGGCATTTAGCAGATGCTTTTAGCCAAAGCAACTGACATTACTCCATTACTTACCTGGGGTCCTTTAATTTGGGAGCTCCAATTACTTTAAATGTTATTTTTGGTATCAAGGGAACATTTACATTACTGGCATTTAGCGGACGTTCTTATCCAACACAACTTTTAGCATTTTTACATAGTATCCATTTGTACAGCTGGATATAGACTGAATCAATTCAGGTTCAGTACCTTGCTTATAGGGTAACAAAGCACTAAACCACTTATTTTAGATGAGAACTGATACATTTGTTTTTTTTTGATTCTGGTCCAAATTTTGACATTTTACAACAGTCAGCGCAAAACAGCATAAACCCAAAGATCTGGCTCAAAAGTGTCTCTAGTTAGGTACTGCACGCTCAGTCTGTCATTGGCCAAAAACTTCACCCAGCTGACGTATGACTCCCGGTGACGAAATTGAAACCTGAACAGCTACGTCCTGAGGTTTTGGAGTGAGGGCGGGCTACGCCCCAGCTATAAAAGCGATTCTCAGCGGTTGATCTGCGTCACTGCGGGAAGAGCAGATAGGAGACAAAGTGAGCGAGCGAGCGAGCAATATATATATAGCTAGCTTACAGTTTTGTTTTTTTGAATATTCTAGTAAGTTATAGTAACCTATTTTTGGTATATTTTTTATAGTCAACTTGATAGTCCCTTGTTTTTTGATAGTTTGTTTTTCAGTCTAGCTTAGCAAGTAGCTAGCTAGTTTATTTTCTAAAAATAAATATTTACTTTATTAAAAAATAAATATATAGCATAAAGCATAGTTGAGCCAGGTGTTATAGTATATGCATGCTACACATTTACCTTTGCAACGTCCCTAAAACAGACATTTGCGTAACTACTGTCATTCTCTCTTGCAGAGAGTTCAGTGCAGTGACCACATGTGCACCTGTTGAAATAGAAACCAATATTGTTGACATCTTGCAGGTAGTGCGATTGCCTACAGCCTGTGTAAAATGAGTAGCCTACATGGCACGGGTAACTATTTGTACAGCGTGTGATTTGTCGTTTGCTGGCCGCATCATTACAAGCCCAAACAAGGCTATGCGTGCCGTCCGCCTACCACTCCAAAACATTGCCCATGGCGTGTTTGTGTGTGTATGAGTGAGAGAGGTAGCGAGAGAGAGTGGAACAAAGCAGCCGCTGTGAGCGCTGTCCAGATGTAGAATGAGCTATAGGCTACTCATGAAAAAGATTGATGGGGCGTGGTTTGATACCTGAAGCTCAGCCCCTATATTATTACTTTATCACGCCCACATTTAGGAATTTTTCTAATTTCAAAATGGGGCGGGGTCTAGCTAAACCAGCACGCTTTGTTACCCTTTAAGGGTACAGTGACAGTGTCCTACCTGGGAATCGAACCAGCAACCTTTGGGTTACAAGCCCAATTCCTCACCTCAATGCATTGATGTACTCAACAACCTGGACCTGAATCTTGACCCTGCTAGTGTCCACTGATCACAGTGCCACAGTGCTTCATCGGGGGTGGGGGGGGGGGGGCATATGGTTACTCCAGTAGTACATCAACTACATCACGGTATATGGCTACTCCACTAGTACAACAATCAATATTGTGTCTGTGGCAGCTGTATAAGACAGTCCTCCAACACCATGGTTGGAAGCAGAGTGACAAAAATCTGCAGATTCTGATTTTTCGGCTCCAGAGGATGCGTGTGTAAGTCTGCACCCTACAGAGTTACTTGAATCGCAAGTTGCCCCTTACACACTTGCAGCGGACCAGCTAACTTCACAAATCCTAACCTTACCCATCAGGAACAAAAATGCTAAACTGACTTCAGGACCAGTGCTCAAGGGCAACTTACACCGATATTTCCATAATTGACGGAAGACGTTTCAGGGATAGGATGGACATGCTCATATGACTTGGCATTCCAGATTAGGGAGCAAAGGGAAAATACGGGGAAAGGGGAAAAAAAAATAAAAAAATAAAATACTCATTTCCAGCATCAACTTACAACTTCCAAGATGATGATGTGGTCTTTCACACCAGGAAAGACCTATAATGCTATAGCAGTGAAGTAATACACCGTCCAAATTACATTAATCTTAAAATGATGTATCCATTGATAATGAAAGTGGTAACAGCATTCTCTCCTGCCTCTCACCTATGGTGTCGGCCTTGCTGAAGTGTCGCATCACCACGTTGTCCATGTTGTTGTGCTCGCTCAGATTGAGCTCAAGCAGGTAGACCTCCACTTTACAGTGCTTCACAAACATGCCATGTTCCACCACCTAGCAAGAGGGACCACAGACTTGAAGAGAAACACCTCAACACACCAAATATTGCAACAACAAAAAATAAAGGAAACGTTGCTAATTGATTACATCCAGATAGAACCTTTTCATGCCATAGGAATCATATAATATTGATTTAATATAGTTCTCTCAATATACGATTTGTACCAAAATCTTCCCTGATAATGTTTCAGACATGAGGAATTCATCTAAATTGTCAAAATACACCCAAGGACCCCCCCAAACCCTACTACAATCCCACCCTTATAGACAGCATAGAATGCAAGTTCTCTATGTGGGATAACACATGAGAAGTTGTGGCTTGGATTATTGTTTCTTCATATACTTATAAATATGCATAGTGGAAATGGTGACAGTTAAATCCCCCCCATGAAGTTTAATTAGTGTTTGAAGTTGGCGATCTCATATCCTTGCATATCACATAACACTACCACATTTAAAATTATTAAACCAAATAATTTTTCAACAAAATAAGGCTTCAGGGATGCTAATCTTATTCCTTTCTTACACCTAAATCACTTTTCATAATGATATGTGATGGTGGGTGTCAAAATCCACCTTTCTGTGTCATATGATTCATATGGAATTACTCATGCATTTGTGTGTCTATCATAACTTGCATAGTCTCTCTGCACCTGCTAAACGGCAGTAACGTAATCCACTGTAATATACAGTACATCAAAAACAACATCAAGAAATAAGCATTTGTAGGTACAAAAAATGCCATAGAAGAAGCGTCAGTTCTTCATGCAAGAACTTAAAGAGTAAGTGCACCCACTGTCTCAGCCTGTCTCCACCTACTACACAATTTTGAAAAATACTTTGTGGGGGGAGTGAGGGAGAGGGGTGGGGGGCGGAGGAGCTGTGTCCAATCGTCATCTGCATAAATGAACGTACAATGTACAAATTATTTCATATAACTCGGATCAAACTGTTAAACTAGACGTTGCAGATCAAATATGAATCAATTCAGCAACTGCATGGCCTATTTCTCATCTCAAATATTTTCAGAAACATATTTTAGTGGACTATTTAGGTGGGATAAGAGTTTATGAACAGGACGCCACGTTGTTCTGGTTTTAAAACGTGGAGCCGGGTCTAACCAATCAGGTGCTGGCCATTTCCATTGTGGGCGACAACAATTATCCATGACAGAGGTACCTCTAAAGAGGTACTCTGACATCACAACTGGGGTGGGCAGTGTGGGGAGCAGAAAGGGAATTTCAACCGTTAAGCTGATGGTACACGGGCAATATTTTCAGGCAATATTGCCAGCAACGGGCAATGGGTATGGGCCACTGTAGCAATGGGCAATGGGGCAGTAACTGAAAAAGAATGTTTGCGGATCTTGTTTTTAACCTCCGTTTCAAAACTTTACCATCATTTCACCACAAAGGTATACATGTGCCCGGAACGGCAAGAACCACAGCTTTCCGCCAATGTAATTCAATAGACCGTATCTCTAAATTTTACGGAAGCATTCATAGATTTATTCACCAGTAAAGCAGGTGGTCTGATTAGTCTGCTGAATAAAGTTAGCTAGCTAGCTAGTTAAAAGTCACTCGGTTCATCAGTACGGTGGTGACTGAGTAATAATACCAATTATTTACAATCAAAAGTCAAGAATACCATAACTTATGAAAGTTGGTCTTTATTTCAACATTACACTAATACATCAATATAACTTACCTGAGTAATAAATTAATTAATAAAGTCAAAAGAGATCAGCATCCCTTCGGTTTCCTCGCACCACTTGGCAGCCACTGTTGAAATTTATTTTTGGAAGACTCAGGTGTCATGTGACCCAAACTCTCATCTGTGATTGGATGGTAGCAAAATATTGCTTGCCTCGATCAAACTTGTTCAGATATTGATTTATCAATAGGAAAATTGGCAGCAATCATTGCCTGTCAATATTGCCGGTAATATTGCCTGAAAATATTGCCTGTGTACCATCAGCTTTAGAGGGCAGCACAAAGACGCTTTTCAACCAGTTTCTTATGATATACAATATTATTTCAGAATTGTTGAAATAACGGAATGGATGAATAAGTTGCATTATAAGGTAGGCATACAAACACATCTACAGCGGAAAAAAATAGTGATCTAGGGTGTACTTACACTTTAAGGCACTTAACTTCATCAAGGTCAATTAAATTAGGCCTAATTAGGCTTTAATCCATAGCTATTATTATTTTTGATCCATAGCCAGTATTCCTGAAATCCCATGTGCTAAAATTTGATTTGATATAACCCAGGTGTCACTGAATTCCTTCTTCAACATTTATTTGTATGTATTTAGGGATTTTCAAGCTTTGAGGGGGGGGGTAACCAAGGAGTTGCTTTACAGCAGGGGTGTCAAACTAAATAAATAAATAAGGTAAAGGATGAGTTTTGATAAAAATCTATATAAAACATTTAGGAAATATTCAAATTAATGCTTTCAATTGCAATTACCCTTATTACAGTCGAGTAGAACATAAACCAACTCACAAAGAACCAAGTTTTAGTGTCCCACTTTCTAGCCAGCGATGGCTGTTTTCATGTATGAATATTTTCATTCCATAATAATTGGACTGGGAGAAGGAAGACCAGATCAGTTTGTGCAGGTTTTATTTTTACTTTCAACATCAACCTCAATATGTATAACCTTCCATACTACAATCCTACATTTCCTGTGGCTTTTACCATTGTACTGTTCAAGCTTTTTCCAAATGGAATAAGCCCGAAATAGAGTAATACAGCCTCTCCTTCTGAGTATCACACAACAAATGTCCTAACTTACCTTCCTGACAATGGGGCGTTGTCCCTGCAGACATCCATACCAGGAGACAAGCTTGAGCCAGGCCACAGTGGGCATGAGAACATAGTCCAGCTCATCTATCAGGTGCTCTTTCAAGGACTGAGACTCCTGGTCTGTGGCAAATAGAAGTTAAGGCTCAGGAAGTGTCTTCCCAAATGAACACTCATTTAAACTGGTCTTTTGGCCATTAGTTTGTGTCTTTCTAATGCAATATGCTAACCATCTTGGAACCTACGCCAAGGCTGACGCAACAGTATATAAGCAAAGTATTACAGCCAGGGTAGAAGATTTGTTAATCTGAATGATCAAAAATCAAGTAGAAAACTTTGAAAAACTATGTAATTATGAAGTTCCCGTAGTGCTTTTCTGACTCTTGGATTTATAAATAGCATGAGACATTCGTTGGACTGAATGGACATTATCTATTTATATATTTTTTAAATTCTCATTTCACTTTACCTGAGAAAAGTCCTGAGTTGTCTGTAGGCCCTGGATAGAGGCTCTGTTGTCCGACATTGTACATATCCCAGCTGTCAAATCCCACATACTTCTTCCACTGCTTAAACCACCTACTGTCAATCAAGAACCTGGAAGACGAAAAGCCACACTCAAATGTGAAGGTGTAGGTGAAATTAAGAAACAACCTCCCGCTACTGTAATATTTTAATTATTGCATCATTACGCTCTCAGCACAGAATATGGAACATTTACAAAACATATCTCAACCGTAGACCGTAAAAAAGTCGAATTATGTAAAAAAGAAAAAGTTACAATTATGAAACATTTTGCAAAATACTCTAAACTTGAGTTACACTTGCCAATAAAGAAACAACTACGATGTCTCAATCGTGTGAAAATAAGGGATCTATTCCCTTGCATAAGCCTTAGGGAAAGTAAAACTGCATTGGGTGGGTCATTATTGGTTTCGTTTTGAATTATTAAATCTGTCATGGATCAACGTTAGTTAAAATTGAATATCAATAACGTTGATGAACGCAGAATTTTACGAACTAAGTTAGTTACCGACCTAGCAAATCTGGCAAATTAAATGGCATTAACCTTAGTCAAAAGCAGATCAAATTATTATCCACCCCGGATTCAAAAACGCAGATAAGATTCTCCAAGCAACATACTATAAACTCTTATAACATTACTCATCCTGTAACATTAGGGTGCGTTCCAAGTTCACAAAGCATGATATGTGAATGTATCGCTTCCTAGCTTTTTTAAAAGGCTATTTCGTTAGTTATGCTCCCGGAAGCCAATTTTATATAATTCAGCAAGCAGCCTGGCTTATCTAACGAGTAACGTTAGCTAGTATCAGCCAGCTAGGTATTCTAGTTAGCATTAGCCATCATGCTCCGGGTAAGGGAGTGACGAATATCTTTCTGTCATCCACTTCACATGACAGGAGGGCCTAGCTATTTAACAAGAGAACAAATTTTTACATTTGTCTCTGGGCTCAACTGACTCCACAATACCAAGCTACATAGCCAGCGACTTGGCTATCGGCCTCGAGCGAACATCCTCGTACTACCCTATAGCTAGCAGTTACTATGCTCGGCTATGTAACGTTAGCTATCGCTAGCTCAACTCAATCCAATGCAGCTAGTTTCACTTTAGCGAGCTAACACTAACCAAGTTAGCTCATGTAACATTAGCTACACAAATGCTCCATTCTAGTTGGTTAACGGTAACTAGCTCAAAAGTTAACTACGAATAATCGTCTGCGTCTTTTATCAGGTGTAACTATCACTGGTTAGCTTGCTAGCTACTTTCCTTGCGGAACAAATTCAGTAATGTTAAGCGGCTAGCTAGCCGGCGAACTAAAGCCCAGTTTCCTGCTCGTATGATCCGGTTTCCCAGGCTACGATTCCACAGGCCTGTATCTTGGGCTGCTGACTTAGCCAAGTAGCTATCTGTAGAAATAGCCCTCTCACCATTCGTCTCCCTTACGGAGAGTTGTCTTGACAAGTGATCCAATAATCTGTTTTTGACTGTCGGTTGAAGGTATAGGGTCCTGAGCAGGAACCGGCTCTGGATCGGGCTCTACCCGGCTACCCGATTCAGGTCCGTCTCCTTCAGACATTGTGTTGTGTCTGAGAGAGCTAGCGCTAGCCTAGACTAGTGCAGCGAGAGCGCGGATAAAATGGGGATCTGAGTCACGGGAACAAGCACGCCAATACGACTAAACAGTAAACAGTCTAAAAAGCTCGTTGCTGCACAGTAGCAAGCTGAACACACTGGCTGGCTATATTATCATTAACGTCTACGTTCCAAGCGCTTGGCTGAGAGGAGGTTCAGCAGATGCTCTTTTTCCATGTTAATGTTATGTTAGCTATACGTTGTTTAGCTAACGTATGTGCCTAACTTCACAGTTGAGTCGACACGTTCTGTGCTTGCTGATGCTGCTGATCACTTGGAGTTTGCGTAAATATTCCTGCACCCATTGTGATACAAATCCGATAAAATGGCAAGTTAACTATTGAATCACATAAAAAAAATAATAATAAAAGATATATATATATATAGCTACATATAATTTTTTTGTTTGCTAAGCCGACATATGGTGTCTGGAGTTGGTAGCCAAGTAAAGTCGACCATACGCGTAGTGGACTTGAAAACAGATGTTTCTCTCGTTTTGTAGTCAGTGCATGTGTTCAGAGAAACCAGAGAAAGGTATAACGTCAAATATACATCCTGCTAGTACATGTGTTAGTTGGACAACTGTATTTATTACTGCACAAATTGCATCTAGCTACATTTCCAACCAAGCTTCCAAAAAGGGTGTATCTTTTCATTATACATCACTTTTTAGATTGATCAATTTTAGAATGTATTACCATATTGATTTATTGACGAACTTATTTATTTATTTATTTTAACTATATTTATACTTCTACTTTACTTTTTTTCTACTTTTATGCCATGGGTTTCTTTATTGATTGATTGACGTGTATACTTTTTATATTTTCATGTATTATTGTGTTTATTTCCGAAATCGTTTTATTTATAATTATATTTATTAATTGATGTATTGTGTTATCTATTTCTGGTTTTTATATTCACATTTATTTATCTATGCATTATTTCGTGGCACTAGTGTCCCTGCATACAAATCATAGACTGTGATACAAATGCATTTAATGCAGATGAGATGTGTTGCATAGCGCATTACTGCCACTGGAGGGCGCTGGCCTGCTTGCTGCAGTGGCGTTGGCGTACACACAAGAAAATGGCAGGCCAGGAAGATCCAGTGCAGAGAGAGATTCATCAGGACTGGGCGAATCGGGAGTATATCGAAGTTATAACGAGCAGTATCAAGAAAATTGCAGATTTTTTGAATTCGTTCGGTGAGGAACGCATTGATTATATTCATAAAATGTACACTGAGATATATTATTCACAAGACCACTCTTTGAAGTGTAGCTAACTGGCTAACAGTGACGCTAACGTTAGTTACGGTACTTAGCCAGATACATCGGTGTTTGCACGCATTTTCGGGAGTGGTGAATTTGTTTATTTTTCAAGTTTTGTAGGTTGCTGTAGAAATAATGTCGTATCATAGCTTCCTGTCTAACGTTAGCTATTATTAATGTTCTGGAACGGGCTTGTGAACGTTACAGGTAACGTAGCCATTGTTTGAGGCCCCGTTTTGGTAACGTTAACGTTATTCGTGTAATAATAATAACATGGGTTTTCATCAAATCCGTAATCGCATTTTATTGAATGTCAGTGTTTTTTTGCTTAGCTAAAGCTTTTTTTTAAGGTCTATGAACTAAAGCTTTGTTGTTTTAAAATATTTCTCTTTCTTGGTGATTGATCAACTGCAGTGCTGCCTTTCCCAACGAATGATTGCGTTAACGTTACCAGCATTTGAGTTCTCCACTTCAGTGGTTATCAAATTCGGTCCTAGCCTGGGTGACCCCTGTGTAACTTATGCTGGTTTTTGTTACATCCAATCTCTTGCTCATTTAAGGTTGTTGAACACGTGTTTAAGTTCTTTCAAATTTGTTTCCTTGCATGAAAAACATATTTAAGAAAAATAAACACCTTGTTAAAATTCTGGGAATGCAATTGTGGTTGGAACGAAAACTGGCATACACAATGTCCCCCAAGAAGACCGAGTTTGAGAAACACTGCTGTATACCGGCTGTTCCCCATCTCAGTTCCTCAAATTGCATTGGTGTTCAGCTACTGAAAGATTAGTCGGGGTGAATGTTGACGTTACACTGCTGAAGCCCGAAGCCAACAACCGGTATCTAGCCTTAATTTGATATTGAACTGTATTTTGTCCCTACTTAGATATGTCCTGCAGGTCTCGCCTGGCGACTTTGAATGAAAAACTGACTGCACTGGAGAGGAGAATTGAGTATATTGAGGCAAGGGTAAGAGTGGTGACTTGTTTTTTACCTGATGTAAAAAAAGTGTGAAAAACTGTCTTAACCTTGCAAGAGATACAATTAATCAATTTCAATGTCTTTCCATCTGCAGGTAACAAAAGGGGAGACGTTGACCTAGAACAGTGTTGGACAGAAGATGACACCTCTGTACAGCTCTGGCTACCAGACTTCCTGTTTTTCCATTTTATTTAATTATTTTAATACTAATGTACATTTTAGATCTGTAATCTTTTGTATGGGACCACTGCCAATTCCATCTCAATGACCGTGTAATACAGTGTGTTAATCTAGTTTGGAACCATTTTGAGGACTTGAACTGGCATTTATTAATATAAAGCACATGATATTTAGAACAGTTAGATCGATCTGAAAAACATTTTGGAGGGCAACAGCTTTGTGTTAGGCACAAAGTATATGTGTGCTATAATATGGCACCCATTTTGTTATATTTGTCCCTATTCCCTCACGTTCTTGCATGAAAGTGAATATGTTACAAAATTCAAGCTCCTGTCACAATTTTAGACATGCAGTAAAGAATCACACATGAGAACTTACTGGAAAAAATAATCTCCAAGTGCCAAGGCTCCCCTGTGGATTGTCCGCTTCTCTATAATTTGTCAGTCTTGTTTTTATGTGTTCTTGTACGTGTGAAATAACTGTATTTTTCCATTTGTTCCTAAAAGACAATTAAAGAAAAAATGTAAAAGATGTCAAGTTTTATGGATGTTTTTTGACAGACATTCTAGGCAGTTTTAGGAAATTTGATTAACTTCATAACTAGGTTGCAATCGTCAATTGATAAATACAGGTCAAAATGCATTCCTTATTCTAGTATGTTTACAGTTATAGTTATACTTTGTTATTGGATACCTTCTGTGGATTTGTAGACCTTGAGTGCTTTGCCCTCATTGCCTCGAATGTATAGTACATAAATGTATTGGCTGTCATTCAAATGTCACATGTATCATTGGTTTCTGCAATTGAACAGAAAATTTGGCAGACATCCACTCCTAGGGCAATTAACAGATCCTTATAAAATACATACACCAAGACAATAGGCAGCTGCAGTACAACCATAATTTGAATGCATTTTTATTCTAAATACAAAAGCTACCACCATTTTAAACAAAAAGCTGGAAATGTAGCAGGTCTAGTACTCTTATGATAGGGCATACTCCTCATCAGGTTGAGTAGTGTTTTACACCGTTGGAAAGACAAATTCCAATGATGAATAGGAACTCACTGTTGAGAATCTGGAGAGTGACCTGCAGACAATTAAGTAGTGCTGTGGTGGAGAGCTTAGAATTTCAGCAAACCTCTAGAATAGAATGGAATGACTTTTATTTTCCCAGCATCAACAAAAAAAGACAGACTGGCAGGCCCGCAACACACAAACAAACATCAAATAAAGACATTAATTATTACAATCATTGCATTAATCCAACTAATTAAGTGAATTAAAGTGTAATACGCACTTCTATTACAATCTGTGTCAATTGATTGGTTTTGGAACAATGGTGAAAAAAGAAGTTTCAAATGGCTGAAGTCGAAATCAGCAGCTCTCTGATGGTCGGTCATGCATTAGAGGCATATAGTTTATTAGTTTGATAAAGCATTAAGGTAGCCTCTTGTGGAGTGGTCAATGCTAGCCAAGTTCCATTCTAGCTCACTATCAGACCTGTGTCAAATAGGCGTGAGATTATTTAACTTTAGGATGCTGGTAAATTTAGGAAAATGTTGCTCAGGAAATTAGGCGAGTCTCCATTGTTCCTGTAGATGGCATGAATGTGCCAGTCATTAGTGATGGGCAAAACAGTTCACTTCAGTGACACGAATCACTAGAATCAGTTCATTAAAAAATTCGTTCAAAAGATTCGTTCACCGAATCGTTCAGTGCTTGGGCGGAGCTCCGACTGCGTACTGCGTAGTCCGACTCACTCAGTGAACTGACGGCCGAACAGTTCATGCGGAAGTGCTGTCGCTTTGACAAATGCGCCAAACTCCGTTTACAAATCTTGATATTTTAAAAGTTTCCTCGTTGAATATCAATATTGGAGGAGAACGCTGGTTTTCAATGACTTTTAAGTCTTAACTTGCTGGGCCTGATTCTGGCAGTTTGAGCCGCTGATTATCACTCAGGATCACGTCACGTCACGCAGTGAACGAATCAGTCCACTCTGCACGCTCGCTGCCTCGCTCGGCGCCCGCCCCCCCCGCCCGCCCGTGAATTTTTTTTATAATTTTTTTTTTAATATAAACTTTATTTCGAACAATTTAGGAAACAAATTAGAGAAAAAAAACTTTCTAGTATACAACACGCAAACACGGTACTCATTTCGGCTATACAATACGTCCGAAATGGAATAGGAAGAAGCAAATGCGAATGATTCGTTCAGCACAGCAGAACTGGTTCGCAAGGGACGAATCACGTTCGCTCGCGGCAGTCCCTCCCCCTCCCTGCACGGTGCACGCTCGCTGCTGATCAGATCCGTTCGTGAACTGAACTGAACTGAGAAATGAACGGATCTTTTCAGTAAGTGATTCAGTTCAGTTCGTTCACCCAAAAGATTCGTTATTTTGAACGAATCGTTCGCGAACGACACAACACTACCAGTCATGCGTTTCACAAAGGGAGGTGGAAAATAACAGAAGAAGAAGAAGCAGCAGCAGCAAGGGACCCTGGGAAAGAGAAAGGTTGGGAGAGCCATTTTTGCTTAGAGCGGAGGCAACAAAATGGAAAGAGCTTGTCCTTGAACTTTGTTTACAGCATAATTAGATGTCCTTTTTTGTTGTCTTCATCGGCAATTACGATTAGTCACATCCAACTATTGTGTCATTGGTAAGTTATTTTAACGATTATTAAAATGATTCACTTGTTTTTGACGTAAATATATGTATACGTTACCTAACGATGGCTTATCTAGGGCGTCCATCTTGTTTTAGCTAACGTTAGTTAGCAAGCTAAGCTCAATTATTGCTCAATTTCAACTAATGGGGTTCTTTAATATCACACGTTATTGCTGCAGATTTTATTCTGGATTGTGTGTTTTTGTTTGTCTGTGTTTTTGCTTGCTAACCTACCTGACTTGGTTGATTTAGCATAGTAAAAATGAAAACTGACCTTCATTGTCAGGTTAACCATGTTCATGCCTTGCTAGCATTGGCTTGGCTAACTTGTATACGTTAGATAACGTTCGTCCTAGTTTAGCTAACGTACCCTGTTTCGATTCTAAACGCTATTTCACCCCACTACGAGCGATTTTTACGAGGATTAGCTAATGTTAGTCGATACGCCTATCTGGTAGTATGTTTGTTAACTTAACGTTACTGTACAAAGTCAATGAGCTCTGTATTATAGCTGGCTGCCTATCCCTATATGCAATGCTATTCACAAAAAAATGCTAATGTAATGTTACCTTTACTGCTTTAGCTAACCATATCTAACGTTAGCTGACGTTAGCATTTCCGCGGGAGCTTGTAACTGTAACTAGTCGAACAGCTGACTCCATAGTTGGCTGGCCACATTATTCGGACTTTTGCTATTGTTCCGATATTTCAATTGAATGTCTTTATTTAACATGTGTGTTTGTGGCTCTGCCCCACTTTCTGTTTTTTTTTTACTGCTGGAAACTACAACTGAAGTTATAAAAGAAAATAAAAGACTTGACAAGTGAAGATCCTTTGCTTGTTTAGTGCAAGTGTAGCAGTAAGCCATAGTAATCATAGTGTGAGTTAAAATGTTGTAGGCCTATCCAGGCAGTTGTCGACTGGGGAATTATCTGACTAGCAATAGCCAAACATTGTAACGTTAGATGTCTAACGTTAGCTAACCTTATCTGAATATAATTTTTTAAACCGTTCATTAACAGTTAAGTAAAACAAACACATTTATCGTGATGTATGTGCTGTGTAGCATTGATTGTGAAATATAATTTAGTTTTTGAGAACAGCCAGTTTGTGAATTTGCATTGTGGCGTTGAGGGTTAGTACTATTTGCATTATATTGCATTTTTAATTTACAAAATGATTTCTGCTGTTGACAGTGGAATTGTCTTTGCACCACTCTTCTATTGTACCGCCTGACATGGGAGCCGATAAACGGTGAGATTTAGTTTCACAATCTTTTAGAATAGGAGACTGCACTAATGTTGTTGTTCTGTAGCTGTTTTCAATGTTGCCTTTCATTTTAAAAGAAAAAACATCATGCTGCATCAGCAGCATGCGCTTTAAAGTGAGATTCTTGTACAGTACTGTACAAATGGCATTTATGTCTATGTAAAATGTGAAGTTATACCAAATATGTATCACTTGTTCCACAGGACAACTGGTATCTTGAGTTTGTTTCAAAATGATTGCTTCCAGTATAGCCTGCTTAGTGACATTTATAGCTTTATGTACTTTAAAGAATCATTTCCCAGTGTTTGTGTGTGTGACAGTAGGGAGTCTTGTTGTGTTGAGTTGAGCGAGTAATGGCTGTGCACCTGCACGCAGGGTCAGTCGCACTGAGCGCAGTGGCAGGTATGGGCCGGACCAGTCCCGTGACGATTCGGAGTGGAGAGATCGGCGGGAGAGAGACCCGGAGCGAGACTACGATGCGAGGCGCTGGAGCGATGAGAGGCGTGGCGACCGCTACGACATGGAGCGCAGGGGCCGAGACAGCCCTGAGGTAGGCCCCTGCCTGGCTTCACATGCAGCAAGAACGCTGTCCGATTGGATATTTAATCCTTCCTAATGAGTTATTATAATGGGCTAATTTGGAGGAGAATGAGGCTGTAACTCTGGGTTGAGCTGGTTTGCCATATTTTGCAGCATTGCAGTGACTACAGCCTGGCATACTGTATGAATCTATTCCAGATTCAAGTAGTGCTTTGGGTCTATATGTAGATTTTTTCTTTTTGTGTGTTTTTTAAAAATTTTTAATTAATTTTTTTTATAAGTAATTACTGATTTGATTTAACCAATTTATGCTCCCTTCCCAGTTAAAGCAATAATGGAGCCAGAGGTATTTGGTACCTAGGCATTGTCTAGTTTCCTGGCTCTATCAAGGAGCAGCCTGCAATGTTCGTTTCTGAGTCTGAGCATGCTCTAAAACATTTATTCCCAAACTCGGTCCTGTGGCACCACTGTGTATGCTGGTTTTCCTTCCAACCTCAATTGCAATCCTGGAATTTTAACAAGCTGTTAACTTTTCTTTTTTTGGTGCATTTTGTGTTTAGCGGGGTTATTTACCCCCATAAGCGACATATGGTCTGAAATGGCTATGCATGCCACAAAACATAAAAGGTTCAAAAATTTTCACTGATCAAATTAAATGCTGAGAAAAGTGAAAGAACCTAATTAAGAAAAATGAACAGCTTGTTAACATTTTGGGATTGCAATTGTGGTTGGAATGTGGTTGGAGCATACACATTCGGGGCCCCGGGACTCAAAAATCGTTACTGTCTCAGCAGAGAGACAGGAAGCGACGCAACAGCGACAGGTCTGAAGACGGCTATCACTCTGACGGTGATGAGCAGGACTACAGAGGAGAGATGGGCGAGGAGCAAGAGAGCAAGACCATCATGCTCAGGGGCCTGTCGCTTCATGTCACTGAGGCAGAGGTGAGTCCTCCCGCATCATCTCGTCGACCTTCTGGACCCCTGACTGCCTGTCCGACCATTAATGATCAATGGAATTTAAAAAAGCACACTACACACTTCTGCCACTGTGATGCCTCTTTTAGATTGGTTTGGGACCGTGTTAATTTGGCATGTTTATTCTTTAGTTGTAATCTCTAAATGTCATTTAAAAGTGTCCCATATGTATTCATTCTTCTCCGCATGTGCGAATGCTGTAGATTTGAGATTTGGGAATTGATTGAGGTGCGCCGGGGTGAGAGCTTTTGGTTGAGTGGGAACGCATTGATGATTGGGTCACTCTCTCTCACATGGGTCAGATCCGGGCTGCACTGGACCTGCTGGAGGGACCCCAGCCTGCAGACATCCGGCTGATGAAGAAGAGGACAGGTGAGAGTCTGGTGCACGGAGGACCCCTGCCCCCCCAGCCTCAGACACCTCAGGGCCAATCTGCTTCATTTCACACTTAAGATTTGCCATAGCAACATATTAATCCTCTTAATGTCTGACTGCACAAGACAAAAAGGCCTTTGTTTTGCTTCAAAAGTAATTCTGGAAGATGTGTAGGTAGCAAAATTGTGCAGCCACCTTTCTAAAATCCAGCCAAAATTCCAAAGTAAAGGCATCAGTAGGCATCTGCATGGTCCCCCCTGCTTGAAAGTACGTGAACAGTTCAGACTAGGCCTCGTCCTGAGGGTTCTTGCTATGGCAAAGGTTCGCCCTGCACCCAAAAAAAACTCCACCCACTGTTTCACTGTGTGGGTTTCTGAGCTGTGAAGCAGTTTGTGACAGAGCTTGATTGTTGTGCCAAAAGATTTTGACTAACACGACTCCGTCTATATCTGAATGCTGTCTCTAGGTATAAGCCGAGGGTTCGCCTTCGTGGAGTTTTATCACTTGCAAGATGCGACCCGATGGATGGAGACCAATCAGGTTGCCTCTCAATCACCAAGTCTAGAATTATCTTGGGGATCAGAACACAAAAAAAACAAGGATGCGATGTGAAAGAAATGATGGGCAGCGTGATTATGAAAAGCAAGGAGTGGAGAGTTGTAGCCAGGGGGTCCTTTTTAGGAGTCTCGTTTATCGTCTGGTGGCATTTTTAAAATCTCAACGGGTAATAAACTTGCCATGAAACACTATTCAGAGCCTCTTTAAAATTTGAATGGAACAAAGTGTCACGTTATATTTTTTTGCGTGACCTTTCCTGTGACTGACTTAATTAAATAATTTACTATTTAAATCAACTGGTTTTGCTCTGGAGAAAAGGAATTGGAGCACAAACACTGGCATGAGCAGAGTAGGAATTGAGGAATGAGTAAAGGACGGTGGGAAACAATATGCACATCGAAATGTCAGCGATGTCTGGAGCTTTGTATTTATCATGCTTTAATTTGCATGTGCTCCTTATTGGAAAAAGTAACCACGTACACTCAGTGCCATGTGGTCATCGGTGGCTTTATTCACCTTCTCCAGTGTAACTAGCATACTTCACCACCAAACTCATTGTTTGTAGAGGCTTTAAAGATATCGCTGCAAAATGTGTTTTTGTCAGATATTTCTCTTGGTGAGTTTTCAGCCAGTCACGGCCTGTAGCTTTTAAAAGCCAACAAAGTGTAGAGAGTGACTGTCCTACACAAAACAGATGCAGGCATAAACTGGTTAGTAAGCAAACTTTTATGGTAAAGATCCTGACCGTAATGCACCAGGTTTATTGATTAGAAGTGAAACTTAGAGGACCCCCTGAAGCTCACAATCAAAGGCAAGAACTGGGTGATTTCGTTTCTGGCACATTTTGATGTCAAAATAAGATCGACCAATGTGGATGTTTGCTGTCAGTTTTCCCCCACCAAGTGTTGGGGATAAAAGTAGTTGAAATGTCTAGTTTGAAAAATGTCTGTGGGGGGAAAAAGAGGGATTTCATTGTTTTTCTCAGTTTCCTTTGAAAGAGACTTTGGTTATGGGTTAACACAACACACCCTGTACGACGACTGTTCCCTGGCTCCCGTTTTACACACTCTGCTCCGGCTCTGCCTCGGCAAGCTGGCGGCACTCGGGTCCGATACACAGTTAGAACCCCTCCCTAGCACGCACTCGTCTGCCTCTGACACCTGTCGAGCTGACATTAAACTCCTCCCCCATCCCTCCCGGGGGCCCCTTTCCTGCCGTGTTCGTGGCGAGCAAATAGAAACACACCTGATCAGCCCATGTGACCCACTCGCACCAGCCAGGAAACCAGAAATGACTGCCGCATTCCTCTTGCAGAACCTGCTGGTGGTCCAGGGCAAGAATGTGGCCATGCACTACAGCAACCCTCGCCACAAGAAGACAGGGGTTGAAGACTGGCTCTGCAGCACTGTAAGTGCCCCCATACCTCCCTCATGCTCTACGCACACTCGCGCAAACAATTGGAGTGTAGCAGCAATGGATTGGACCCTTTGGCCCTAGAGTTTGAGGCCGCAGTAGAACTGGTGCTTTGTTTCAGTCTATGAATTGTGTAGGTTTCACTGACCATGTCACGTGACTTTGCTGAGGGTTGATAGAGTTTACATTTTCAAAGGGATGAGTTTGTAGGGAAATCCCTGGTAAGTATCACCCACTGCAGCTTCCTAGCTTTCTTTAGACTGAGGCTGCGAAGTGCAGGCTCTCGGTAGTTTGCTTTGAATAAAAACAGTGTAACCGGTTGCTTGCAGTGTGGCCTGTACAATTTCCGAAGAAGGCTGAAGTGCTTCAGGTGTGGAGCAGCAAAAGTTGGTAAGTGGTCTCCAGTCCAAAGAAGCCGCTGAATGCACCCATTTGGTTGTCCCGAAAAGATTCACTGCGCTGGCTCTGTATAGTTACGAACAACTCAGGATGTGGCCATCTGACTCGTGGCTCATAACTGTTTGATTCCTTTCCAAGGGTCAGTTTTTCTTTACACTAAAGCAGTGGTCCCCATCCTTGTTCCTGGAGGTCTACCCTCCTGTCGGTCTTCATGCCAACCCTTACAAAGCACACCTCATTTAACAGCCAGAGATTGCGTTGAGCTGCTAAGTGTTAGAATCTGGTGTACCAAATTAGGATCAATAAAAACCTAGAGGATAGTATATCTCCAGGAAGTGGGTTGGGGGACCAGTGCTCTAAATCATGCCTCACCAGCTCTGAGGAAAGGTCTAGAAGTGCTTGTGAGACATTTATAATAAAAAAAATAATATAAAAAAGCTCTGCATGCTTAATATTTGAATCAAGATTTAACTTAAGAATATGGGGGCTTAATGTATAAATGTTCAAGTAGCCAGCAGCAGCATCATTCGGTATTCCCTATTCTATTCCTGGCAAAAACCCATTGGCGCTCGACTCTGTCGATTTTCCTTGTGGTAGCTGAAGAGTTCTTGATGGGTGTTTCTTGTTGTGTTTGCCTTTCGAACAGAGTGTGAGACCACCAGCCCCACTGGAGCTCCAGAGCCCCAGCAAACTGGAGATTACTACGGCGACAGTGAGAACCCATTGTTATTTCTAGATCAGCTGTATTTCAAGTGCATTGCTAATCCAACATTGAACGCATGGCCATTCACCGGTGTAGTGTCTGATAGGGTGACTTTGCCTGTTACGCTGGTCATTTCCTTATCTGAATAACGACTGTGTCTCTGGCAGCGATCATTCTGAGGAACATCGCCCCACTCACCACAGTAGAGGCCATTATGGCAGCGCTGGCGCCCTACGCCAACCTGTCGGCGAGCAACATCCGGCTCATCAAGGACAAGCAGACGGGACAGAACCGAGGCTTTGCCTTCGTGCAGCTCTCATCCCCTCTGGTACGATCAGCTCAGTCCACACCATGCACTGCCATGATTGCCCCAGGAGAGCTGCACCATGACTCATTTTTGTTCTGCTTTGAAGACTACAACCAATTCAAACCAAAGAAGCCACTATGAATAGTGTACTCGACTAGTTTAATCAATCCAATTAGTGCTGAGCAACAACAGACATGCACACCTCATAGCTCTCCAAGGTCCGAGCAAATACCACTGCATTAAATGCTCGCACACTTGTTTCTTTGGAAGTGATGCTACGTTCATTGAGCTTGTACAGCTGAGCATGCCACCGATGGGTGTAGGTGTCGGGTCTTTGTAATGGACTTCTGTAAGCTGACTGTAGATGGTCACTGAACAGTCGACTACTCCCGTCTCTTCACAGGAGGCTTCCCAGCTTCTCACGATCCTCCAAGGACTGCAGCCGCCACTCAAACTGGATGGGAAGACAATCGGTGTGGACTACGCTAAGAGCGCCAGGAAGTGAGTGCACGAGGATGCATAAAGCGCTCAGCAAAGCGTACTCTCCTAACATTAATGCTGTCGGTAACCATAGAGATGTCCTCCCGGGACGGACAGTGACCATGTGCGTTTTTCCCCCACAGGGACATGCTTACGCCGGACGGGAACCGCATCAGCGCCTTCTCTGTGGCCAGCACCGCCATTGCTGCCGCCCAGTGGTCCTCCAGCCAGGTACCAGCCTGACACTCATAATAATAATAATGCCTTGCATTTATATAGCGCCTTTCTCACCAACTGGTGACTCAAAGCAATTTCAATGATGAGGGGGTAACTCGCCTCTACCACCAGCAATGTGTAGCCCCCATCTGGGTGATGCAATGGCAGCCATTTTGCGCCAAAATGCTCACCACACATCAGCTGAGCTGGAGAGGGAGAGAATGATTTTAGCCAATTAAACTGGGGATGATTAGGTGGCAGATTGAAAGAGCCAGGTTGGGAATTTAGCCAGGACACCAAGGAAACCCCTACTCTTTGTGATAAGTGTCATGGGACCTTTAATGACCACAGTGAGTCAGGACCTCGGTTTAACGTCTCACCCGAAAGACGGCATCTCCTACAGCACAGTCTCCCCATCACTGAACTGGGGCATTTGGGGTTTATTTGATCAGAGGGAAGATTTCCCCCTACTGGCCCATCAACACCACTTCCAGCCGCAACTTAGTTTTCCCAGGTCTCCCATTCAAGTACTAACCAAGCCCACACTTGCTTAGCTTCAGAAATTCAGCAGGAGCAGAGTGCATGGTGGTATGGCTGCTGGCCAATATGTCATATGTCTGGCTATGAGCCTGTCCAGGTCGACGCACTGATGCACAGTAACACGGCCTGAACTCCAGGAGATTCCTCTGCCTTTGTGTGATAACGTGGTCTTTGTGTTCTCAGGCACAACAGGGCACGGACGGACGCTCAGAGTACAGCTACCTGCAGGAGGGCTATGTACCATTTACGCAGGTGAGCAGTTGGCCTGCACCGTTGATTGAACTGAATCGGAGGCATTGCGTTTCATCTTGGAGCGGGCCTGAATGCATGTGATGCTCTAACTCGTAATTATTCTCTACATTCAATAAAGAGTAGCAGTAATGTGTATATGGTAATGTGTTTCACACGCATACAGCTGCGGCATTGTTATAGTTTGTTTGGGCGCTTCTCTTGCAGTACGGTCAGGAGTACCAAGCCTACTATCAACAGACCGGAGTAATGGATCCTGCACAAGGGACCGGGTTACTGGGAGGTAGGAGTCCTTTCACTTCACGGTCAACATTGAGGGCTCTTTAAGATATGTTTAATGCATTGAACAATCCTGTGCGCGTGGAGTCAAGACCAGACTTGCCCCTGGTAACCACTGATCAGCCCGTTCTCACTGTTGCAGCCGCCCCTGGGGTCAAGATCGTCCCTGCTGCTTCAGGAGTGGTGGTGTCTCAGAGTGCCCAGGTGTACCAACCCCACATCATCAGCCAGCCCGTCACGCAGGTAGGTCCTACTTCACTAAAACAAACACGATTAACCACTCACCTATCGCACATCGTTCACCAGCATCGTGCTGGGATCGCATGCACTCTTGAAGTTGTGGCTGTTACCCAGCACAGTGCTGTATTCACTAAAGACAAAGTGACTGTAAGCCTGGGCAGTGTTTGCAGCATACAGTTGTGCCACCCAGGCTGTTACTTAGTTCACTTAGCTGCAGTCTCTATGGTAACCGTGTTTTACTGTCTGTGCAGGCAGCCCAGCAGACTGAGGCGGCGCAGTCTACAGGCGTTGTGACGACCGCCACAGCTCCAGCCTCCGACAGCAAATCTGGTAAGTACAGGGACAGCTCTGCAAAGTGTGCTTGACTTGTGTTTTGTGGAGTCTTGGTACATTATTGTTTAAGGTGCTTCAGGAGGACTGTCACTTGGTGACTGTTGGTGTTTTCCTGTAGCATGACCATGTTCATTTCTGACATTCTGTTCTGTGTCCTCCTCCAGCTGTTCCTGACACGTCCACCTACCAGTACGACGAGTCCTCCGGGTACTACTATGACCCACAAACTGGCCTCTACTATGACCCAAACACTCACGTACGTGCAATATGACAAATGGATATGTAGACGTTGAAAAGGTTTCAGTGGATACTTTGTGGAAAATGTTCAATCACTCAATCACTTTATTTCTCCTTCAAATTCACTTGCTGAAATTTCCTAGAATGTTTGCAATCGGCGGTTGCTTTTAATTTAGAATTTTGCTTTGGTTAACACTTGTTGACCAGTTACTGAGAGAATCCTCTCTTCCCCCTCACTCTCCCACAGTATTATTACAACTCCCAGACACAGCAGTACCTGTACTGGGACAGTGAGAAGCAGGCATACGTACCTGCAGCAACCGGCGCACAGGCCTCAAACTCTTCAGGAGGCACCAAGGAGACCAAAGAGGCCAAGGAGAAGAAGGACAAGCCAAAGAGCAAGACCGCACAGCAGGTACAGCTCAGCTTTTGGGTCCAGAGACCACCTCAGCTCCAACAGAAGCAGGCAAAATGCTTTGTAACAGCATGGCGGGCAGTTGTGTGTTGGAGTGCGTGTGAGCATGCGGGGTTGTGCATTTGTGAATGAGAGCGGGACCACTTGTTTCCAAGCCCGGCTGGCTAAAGTGCGCTTTACATTTGTCCCAGATCGCCAAGGACATGGAGCGCTGGGCTAAGAGCCTGAACAAGCAGAAGGAGAACTTTAAGAGCAGCTTCAACCCTGTGAGCCAGGAGGAGAGGAAGGAGGCGGCTGCAGCCGACGCGGGCTTCATACTCTTTGAGAAAAAGGTACCACACTGACACAGCAGCCTAACAGAAGGCGGCAATGTGAGGATATTCGGGATCGATAGCTTGACTTAGCCAGTCATTATAGGTCAGTGGTTGAGTTGACTTGAAATGCTGCCTCTAAACGGAGCCCCCAGTTACACAAAAGTATAATTAAGAAAAGGTAGCTGACCATTGGATTATCAGCAAAGCACATAGCCGGGATTTGAGCAGACGTACAATACCGGTCAAAGGTTTTAGAACACCCCCGTTTTACCAGTTTTTATTGAGATTTATACAGTTAAAGTCCAGTGAATAACCTGAAATGGTACAAATGTATGCGGTATACTGCCAGAGGTTTTTAAAAAATAAAAATAAAAAATAAATAAAAAAAAAGTTTGGGTTACCAAAAACTGAAATATAATTCAGTTATAATAAAAAAAGGCCTTTTTCAGGGAATAAGTAATGGATTAACAACTTACAGCTGTTCTGCAGCAATGGTAAGTTAAGCCTTGAAAGTTGATGCAAACAATTCCTACAGGTGTCCCAACTTTTGTTGCTTGCTTACAAACCCTCTGTCTGTATAAAAGCAGTGTTGGAACAGACTGTTATAACACTCTGAAGCATTATTTGGACAATGTTGCACTGCAGGAAGTAGTATATTGCTATCATAATGGTGAGAAAAGGGCAATTAACAACGGAAGACAGAGAGACCATTATACCCCTTAAAAGTGTAGGGCTTTCCTTTAGACAAATGGCAAAGAAAGCCAAGGTGTGAGTAGTTTCCTACACCATCAAAAGGCACATGGAAACTGGAGGAAACTCACAGGAAAAGGTCTTGCAGACCCAAAGCCACAACATAATCAGAAGACAAGTTTCTGAGAGTCAACAGCTTGCGTGATAGGCGCCTCACAGAACAGCTTCAAGCACAGCTTAACACTGATCAAAGTAAACAAGTCTCAGTTTCAACTGAAGATGAGACTACAAGTTTGACAGGTTGAGTGGCAGTAAGAAAGCCATTGCTAAGATGGCAAAATAAGAAAGAGGCTTGCCTGGGCCATGAAGCACCTCCAATGGACTGCTGAAGACTGGAAGAAGGTCTTATGGACTGATGAATCAAATTGTGAAATCTTCGGTTCATCACGCAGGGTTTTTGTACGCCGTCGAGTAGGCGACAGGATGGCTCCTCAGTGTGTGACACCAACTGTCAAACATGGAGGAGGAAGTGTGATGGTCTGGGGGCTCTTTTGCTGGATCCAGAGTCGGCGACTTGCACAGTGTGACTGGCACCCTGAACCAAAAGGGCTGCCACAGCATTTTTCAGCGCCATGCAGTGCCCCCTGGTCTACGCCTAGTTGGTCAGGGGTTCATCCTACAGCAAGATAATGACCCAAAACATACCTCCAGGCTGTGTCAGAACTACCTTTAGAAGAAAAGAACAAAACGGTAGGCTTCAAATCATGGAATGGCCGGCACAGTCTCCAGACTTGAACCCCATTAAGCTGGTTTGGGATGAACAGGACAGAAGGGTGAAAGCAAAGAAACCTACAAGCAACATATTTGTGTGAACTTCTGCAACTATGTTGGGAACTTTCCGAACAATATTTGATTTCCATTGTAGAAAGAATGCCATAAGTGTGTTCGGCTGTTATATCTGCGAAAGGTGGCTACTTTTGAGTCAAAAACGTAGATAAAATTTTGTTAAACAACACGATTCTATTTTCTTTATTTTTTTATCTCAAATAGTTTATTTGTTCTATGCTTTAATTTCAGAGTACATTGAGACATTAAAGTGCATAAATTTCAATAAAAACTGGAAAAATGGAGGTGTTGTAAAACTTTTGACCGGTAGTGTATCTGACATCAATGTCGAGCTGTGCAGGCTTGTAGTGCTCTTGAGGTTATGAGCCTGACAACTGAGGCAAGGGGTGGAAAGATGAGGAGAGGTAAATTGGGAAATGGCTTCACTTGTTCTGTTGGGTGTTGTGCATTGTATGTGGCAGTACGCTGTTCTTTCAGCTGAGCTGATGTTGCCTGTTGATTTACAGCCGAGCGGCGTATTGGAAAAGCAGCCCATTCCTCTGCCACAGCAGGTCCCTGAGACCGCAGAGGCTGGAGAGGAGGAAAACTCTGTGAGTAGGAAATAAAGACTCCCTTTATACTTAGACGTTCGTTTTAATGTCATAAAGAACGTGTAAGTGTACCCTTGCAGTCTCATCCAAGTTAATGGCATCTGTCTGGGTTTATCAGTGTGGTCTGGTGGCGGCATACAGCGGAGACAGCGACCCAGAGGAGGCTGAGACTGATCGAGGTGAGGAGGGGCAAGACAAGCTGACGGACTGGAAGAAGCTGGCCTGCTTGCTGTGCCGGAGGCAGTTCCCCAACAAGGACGCACTGGTGCGCCACCAGCAGCTCTCAGACCTCCACAAGGTACTGCTGCCCAAAGGCTGGCTCTCAGCTGCCTTTTACATGTCTGTATGGCTTGGAATAAATGGGCAAATCCGTGTTAATTTTCTTTAGGTTTTACTCACCAGTATGAGGCAAAGGGGGCTACTCATTAACTGTTTGTGTTGAGTCTTTGGTTTCCAAAACCCATTCCAGAAATTGTATAAAGATTCTGCTTCAGATTTCGCTCTACTTTCCTACGTTCTCGCAATTTGTGATCGAGCTGTAAAGATCGGAATACATTGGGTTGGTGGTAAGAGGGAACTTAATACTTGGTAGAACTTTTTGGTTAAAACACTTTCTCTTTTTTCACCTGCCAGCAAAACCTAGAAGTTCACCAAAGATCCACAATGACAGAATCTGAGCTGGAGGACATTGAGAGGAAGGAAAGTGAGGTATGAGCTCTGAGATAAATGCAAGCTTTTGTCAAAGCTAAAACAGCTACCCGGTTGTTATTCCGCTAATTCTGTTTTCACCATTTCCTCCTAACAGATGAAATACAGAGACCGGGCAGCTGAAAGAAGGGAAAAGTATGGCATCCCGGAACCTCCAGTACCAAAAAAGAAGAAATTTACCCCTCAGCCACCTGTTGTGTAAGTGGAAGCCGTTTCTTTCACAAAGCTAGCTTTTCCCTGCACGAGGGGTCTGTGAAGAGAAAGGATAACGTGATCAATGTTGCCTTTCTTCCCCAGGAATTACGAGCAACCTACAAAGGACGGCCTGAACAGCGACAATATCGGTAACAAGATGTTGCAGGCCATGGGCTGGAAGGAGGGCAAAGGCCTTGGCCGCAATCAGCAGGGCATCACCGCACCCATCCAGGTGAGTCCCGCAACAGGTCACCCCCTTTCACACGCATGCAGACAAATTTGCCAAGGCTTTCGCCACCTTTCGTCTCTCTGAGAACTGCTGGACACCTTGGCCATTTTAACTAATTGTACCCCCTCACAGGCACAACTGAGGATGAAGGGAGCAGGCTTGGGGACGAAGGGCAGCAGCTACGGGCTGTCTGCGTCCGAGACCTACAAGGACGCCGTGCGCAAAGCCATGTTCGCTCGCTTCACCGAGATGGAGTGAGCCCATCGCCTCCCCCGCACCCTCCAGATCGGCCACGCGGCAAATAATACGGACGACCCCCCCCCCCAACCCCAAGTCTGGAGCGGACCCTCCCCCCCTCAGGCCAACCCGCAGATAAATAAACATGGACTTGTCTTCCCCTGCTCACGTGAACAGCTGTCACGCCTATCCTTATGACCGACGGCCCTCCCGGAGACTTCAGGTGGGGACGGACGCAGGCAGAGGATGACAGCGATGAGAACAGGGCCATGCTTTCTTTGGGGGGGGGAAACTGGCGGCTTTGACTCTGGGAGCAAACTAAAGACATGGCGCCGGTTTCATTTCTGTAGCAGCTGCCTTTAAGGAGGTGCTCCTTGTGGCCTTGGTGGTTAGAATATTTTGAGAATGTAGGACACTTGTCTGTTTCTCAGGTGGAGCGAGAGCAGTTTGTATGTAATTTAATGTATGTATGTTTCCGTGTTTAAAAGACCTTTCCTTACCCTCTGTGGAATGATATCGATAGCATTTTGTGTCCATGTTCAGTAAACTGTACAGTTTGTAAGATACTTTTTTTTTCTTTTTTTTTGTACAGAAAATAAATTGAGTGGAAACATTTTCAGTTGATCCATGTCTTAAGTGGTGTAGCTTGCATGGAAATTGGATGTTTTTTGAATGCCTTAAGACAATTGGATTTTAGGATGTACTGGAAAAAATACTGAAATCTGGTCCTCGAGGCCAGTAGTACTGCTGGTTTTCTTTTCTACCTGATAGTTCATTGTTCAATCAAAATCAGTCCTGATTAGAGGGTAAAAATGAAAACCACTGTATTACTAGTACTTCTGACCTCGGACCAGATTTGAGTATCCCTGATGTAGAGCATATGTAAATGGTATTTAAAAGGTCGGCTAACCACTGCAGTTACAGAAAAGCAATGCTGCCATGTAGAATTGTTTTTATTTATTATCATTATTACAAGAAAAGCACATAATTAAAAGGGAAGCTTATGATATGAAATGTCCAATTATCTTGGTATGACGATAAAATATCACACTACTACAAAATTGAATTTTATATGAAATGGCAAATTTTCTTTCTTAAAGCATGTGACCCATAAACACGTGAGTCAAATGGTGTTTGCCCTGAGTTGACGTCTGTGGTTCTTGAATGAATCCAATTTTATTTTATGCTTGCTTCGATGCTGTTGGAAATATTAGTTTCCTTAATGTATTTTGTGTACATTAAGAATTCTGATGGTTGTGTACATGCACCAACACCTCTTTGAGGACGCATTACTCCTACAGGATTGACTACAATGGGGTACTTCATGAATACAAACTAATATAACTTCAATCCCTACAAGCAGGCGTGTTGTGACTTGCAGCACCTTGAGAAGCTTGAAGTAAAAGTGGATTTACTGGACAATACCTGCAATCAACAGTGTCAACACTGCAGCTACAGATGTAAATCTTGTCTGCATTTTCTTATTCCAAAGGCTCTACAGATTTTAAAATAACTGGCAGTCATGTAAGTGGCCCTATATTGTTATTGTTGAAACACAAAAGCTCCATTCATCTCACCCATTATCTCTTCCTGCTCCGTAATTTGCTCGCTACATCCTTTTCATTTTCATCTACAGGCTGGGGGGCTTCGCCAGCCTTGCATTTACAATGGGATGGATTATGGCGTCCTGGTGTGGCGTGGTCGGGGGGGAGGGCACCTTCCAGCCTCTGTGTTTGTGGTCAGGTGGGCTGGAACCCAGTTCTCGTTCGTCCCGACCACCGTCGGTGTCAGCTGTGGCAGCACTCCCTCCTGAAACACGCGGGGTCAATACCAGCCCTCTTAGCATTTGCCGCAGCCGAACATTCATTCCAAACATTAGATTTTTGCTTCACTATGTGTACCTTCCGATACAGTAGACCACTAAGGGACAATATTAGAGTAGGACCAGGGCAAGAGAGTTATTGGAGAACACAAATAGGACTAAGTCCTACTAAGTCCTTTAAAGTGTGCAAAACCTTTCAGCGAACCCACACAACTAATAAAACAACCAATGATTGGTGCAAAACAAATACCATGACCAATCATTGGTTTTGCACATGCGAAACATCTTCGTAAATCGTAAAAGGCCCTAAATTTTCGATTCATGAACCAGGCTCACAGAGCCAAGAACCCTCCCCCTACTGCAAGTTACTGTATATAAACCAATCTTATTACACTCCAGATGTTAATTTGAGTGAACGGATAAATGCTAAAACCTGTTGAAAAATATTTTATCCATTTTTTATCCTTTGTAACTCTGAGCATGAGCACGTAAAGACAGCAGTAATCATGTTGAACCACTCCTTGTGAGTTTATCAATGTGCAGGAGTAGTAGGCTTTGTGAGTTTAATTGTGAGTATGAGTGACACAAAAGGGGTGTTCATTCAACTCTTCAGCCACTGATCTAACAAGGGACATCCCCAGTTTGGTTTTGGATCTGGGGCTTAAGACTTACATGTCATGTTTTAGAAGACTCAGTTATCTGTGTAATTACTTTGTAATCACCATAAACATAAAATATACATTTTCATTGGTTCTCTTTTAACTGTACCTTGTGCCGTACATCAAAGTGAACTTGAATTTCATTATAAGTGTGGAGATTACCAATTCAAATGCTTGTTTCCCAGGTGAGTGAACTGGTTTTCTTGCATAAGAATGACTTTTTGTTGGCAAGTCAAAAGAACTGTTGAGGAGGCATAGGGAGGGACGGTTGAAGGGAACATGCATTTCATAGACCCTATTCCCAAATAACAGGTTTGCAATCAAACAAGGTGACTGATATGCTAAAACCGTGATTGTTTTTCAGCATCTGTGAAGCACTCTTTTTGTTTTCTATTTTGAATTCTTGACATACTTTATCAGGACACAATATACAGTGCCTTGCGAAAGTATTCACCCCCCTTGGCATTTTTCCTATTTTGTTGCATTACAACCTGTAATATAAATTTTTATTTGGATTTTATGTAATGGCCTTACACAAAATAGTCCGAATTGGTGAAGTGAAATGGAAAAAAAAAGAAAAAGAAAACTTGTTTTAAAAAATTTTAAAAAAAATAAAAACTGAAAAGTGGTACGTGCATATGTATTCACCCCCTTTGCTTTAATGTATTTTTAAAGTATCATATTTAATATTTGGTCGCATATCCTTTGCATGCTGTTACTTCCTGAAGTCTGTGATCCATCAACATCAAAAGACTCTCGATATCTTATTTTCAGGTACTGTTACAAGCGATACTATAACCTCTCTGCATTTGAATGGATCTCTATGGGAATTGGGGGGTGAGACTAGATTCAGATGTAAATTACGCTGGTACAGTATGGAACACATGACTGGCTAAATGGCAGTAAGTCATCAAGGGTCTAAGGTATCAAACGAGCCCCAAACCATCACTCTGTGGCCACATATGGAGTAGATGTGGATGGATCACTTTAAGGGTTTCTTCTCCCTGACTTTTTTCCCCATAGAGTTTTTATAGGAAAATGAGTCAGGAGAAATAACCCTTGCAGTGAGCCATCCACATCTACTCCATATGTGGCCGCAGAGTGATGGTTTGCGGCTCGTTTGATACCTTAGACCCTTGATGACTTACTGCCATTTAGCCAGTCATGTGTTCCATACTGTACCAGCGTAATTTACATCTGAATCTAGTCTCACCCCCCAATTCCCATAGAGATCCATTCAAATGCAGAGAGGTTATAGTATCGCTTGTAACAGTACCTGAAAATAAGATATCGAGAGTCTTTTGATGTTGATGGGTCACAGACTTCAGGAAGTAACAGCATGCAAAGGATATACGACCAAATATTAAATATGATACTTTAAAAATACATTAAAGCAAAGGGGGGTGAATACATATGCACGTACCACTTTTCAGTTTTTAATTTTTTTTAAATTTTTTAAAGCAAGTTTTTTTTTTCATTTCACTTCACCTATTTGGACTATTTTGTGTTGGTCCATTACATAAAATCCAAATAAAAATCTATTTAAATTACAGGTTGTACTGCAACAAAATAGGAAAAATGCCTAGGGGGGTGAATACTTTCACAAGGCACTGTAGCTTGGAAAGGGCACACAAAGGATTGAGCAACATTTTGTTACTTCTGCTGAGGCAGTCTGTACTGGTAAGTCTTTAGACTGTAACCTTGTAGTATGCACTCTTGAAGCTTGATGACTGATTGAATAAATAAGTATTTCAGACGGGTTGCTAAAGAATTTAATATTTTTCTTCAAGGCAGAAATAAATAATTAAACACTTGTTAAACTACTGGGGGAGAAAGGATGATAGGAAAATAGAAAGAACATGCACATCCAACTTTGCAGGTGCCGGACAGATAGGCAATCATGAACAAAAGATATAGTCCGCACACTGCTGTAATGCTTCCATAGGGTGTTTATTTGCACCACAAAAGATCAAGGTCTGTGAAGTGTGGCATGCTGGGTCACTTCCAAGAAAACTGGGCACTTGACTTCTGGGCTATGACTGAATAAGATCCCTTTGAGGGCGCGTATTTGAGTCAACTTCGTCAAATGGGGGCACTTAAAATCCACGGATGAACCCCTTATTTCCGGGGATTTGTTGAGGGGATTCAGGAGCACACTCGTCCAACAATTTCAGGAAGTAAACCGGAATTAAAAACTAGAAATTGTATAATATACAATTATTCAATTCTATAACAACAATCAGGGGCAGGGGCTTCACTTCCAATTTCCCAAAAACTGGGGCATATAAGGGCATTTTTACCTTACCCAAGTCACTCTGTCCAAAAGTAATTTGTTTTGGTCTGGACTATAATCCCCATTAGTTGTTTAAATAAACCTCTGTAGAACACTGAAATGGTCACTACTTACTTGCAAGTGTTCAGGAGCTACATTACTGCATTAATCATTCCCACATGGCACTACATGCAATGGATTTAATATTACAATAATAGGGTGACAATCAGGTCACCTATTAGGAGGGGAATATACTATAAATTAGGTGTGTGTGTGTGTGTGTGTGTGTGTGTGTGTGTGTGGGGGGGGGGGGGGGGGGGGGGGGGGGTTACCATTTATCCCTTCAGTATTTCAGTAATTAAAATATTAATAATTATCAGCATAGCCTATTCAATGTTGGAACCATTAAAAAATGTTATAACATTTGGGAACAGAATAAATCATCAGAGGTACGCCAATCTGGCCATAGGGTTGCAGCCATTGGTTGCCTCAAACTGCTTGATTGTTTGACTGCCTCATTTGACTCATTTAGTTGCAATCGTCACGCAGTCAAGAGCCTCAGCAAACATTCAGGATTGTAGCATTCCAAATGCCCTTGCCCCTCATCAGAGTAAAGCTGAACATTTCCAGTACTATTTAAGTGTCCACTAGGGTGGGCTAGTGGTCTGAGGAGTGTGGTCCTGCCTAGTCCTGTCATCCAAAGTGAGCTACTTCACCGGAGACATGCACATTGCAAACTGCCTTCACGAATACCTAAATCTTTGGCTCTGCGTTCATTTTCTTCAGTTATGATCAGATAATATGTGTATATTGTCTGTGAATAAATATATTGTGATCAGTACAGCTTATAGAAAGACAAATGGCAGAAACAGAGCGGCAGAAAGAACAGTGAAGTATCGTATCTTCGTGTTTCTCTATCGTTGTGTCTCAAAGTCTTTCTCAGCAACTGGAATTTACACACTATGCAACAAAATATTTTGGCAAGCTATGAGTAATTGGCCAGGAGATGAAAGGACTGCTGTGTTAGCCACTTGTAAATCTCCAGCATTACCATGCCAGTAAGAAGTGAGGTCACAAATATACTGGCAGCCCATTGGACCAATTCAGTGTCTCTTTTCTGCTGCGGTGTGTTCAGTTCAAACTCTGTCATCTTTTTGAACCACTGCAATTTTAGTTTGAGTTTGAGTTTATTCTGTAACCTGTAGCTTCATGCTTTGGTTCACAGCAGTGTTGTGAATGACTGTTAGGCCTGGCTGCAATGCTGATTAGGCTAATGTTGACTAGGGAAGCAGCATTTACTCCTCTTTCAGTGTCTCAAATATGATTAAACATGATGATACACTATTCCTTAATGCGTTAACTGGTCCATCATGGCGTGTGTTTTGACATTAATTCTCATTATCATTTTCTCCTCTTCTCTGCTTTTCCCTGTTGTATAAATTAAAATTATCACCACATCACAAGTCCTATTTTTAATCAAATGGTGTGGGCTTTAATGGGCTGCAGTTGTTTCTGCTGGGCCTGCTGTATTTATTCATAATATACTGACCAGATCCTGTTTATATGATTTTTATGGGGGGGTTTTATACAGTCACATCAGGGGCAGCATGCACATTGTTTCGGCAGTGTGCCTGTGGTAGCCCAAGGCTCCTCTTACATTAGTGTGACCAGGCGAGGTGATAAAATCATGTTTAAGTAATACACTGTCAGTGGCTTACTGTAATCCATCTGTTGATTTATGTCATCAAATAAAATGAAAGTGTCCCCCAATGGGCATGGCAATAAGGCCATCAGCCGCTGAAATATAGGCTTATGGATGGGTCTGGCAGAAATTGGGCTTCATTCTGAATTTGCTGCACACAATTTTGCACATTTCTACTTCCAGCGAGATGAGCTGTCCAATGCAGTCCCTGTGTAAGATGTGAATACATCAAAATTGTATTGGTTATGATTCTCTATCCCTGAGGTCACTCAGAGGTACTGTATATCAGTTGTCAGTCACACAAAGTTGCAATCGCTGTGATATCAACACAGAAGTATACGGTCACATTCGGAACACTTTTCTTTGTTTCGTCAATCAGTCGCATTTTATGTTAGTTTGTGTGGGGTTATCAACAATTTTGTTTCTGTCAGCAACAATGTTGGTGGCCAGGTTCCCATCAGGACATACCAAACAGAAGGATTATATGCTGCAAATGAGAACTTTGAGGTTTGTGTTTAGATCCTTGTTTTAGCATATGGTCAGCACTTAGGAAATGGAGGTAAATAAATATATAAACGATGAAGTATGAATATCACTGCAGAAATTGACATGAACAAAACATGTTGTGAGACACAGAGTCACATGATGGACTAGTCTCATTCTTATTTGCAGAAGTCTCTTCACACATTCTCTTGACAAATGATTCAGTGCAGGCCTGCCTTAAGTCTTTAATCTGCGCTGAGATGCAATGTAACGCAAAACCTACTGTATTCATGTGATACTGAAGAGAAATAGTCCCTTTCTCTTTGCCAGTATGTTACACCGTATTGTGACGAACAACCTGTCCACTGCGCTGAAAGACCCTGAGCTCAAAGGCAATGACAAATTACTGTCCTTCCTTCATCTGCATCTGCAAAGTCCTGGGCAATTCCAGGGCCTCACGATCCTCTTCCCAAGAAAGCTGAATTCCTGTAACTACTCTGAGTTCGGGGAGGACAGAGGATGTTTGAAGTTTCAACACCGATTCAACTGTTGTTGAATAAATAAGGGGGAGGGCGTTACGCTATGAGCAGGAGACCTTTCGTCTGTCTCACCATTTGTTGTCTTTGGAGGTTCAACAGACTTCAACTCAATGTTATCAGCATGACTGTTATTTACTTCTGCCTGACTTCCCCATTATTTGATTACAAACGGTCTGTGCTTCATGCTCCAATCCCAGCACTCAACAATTGATTTTGGTCAGAGGGAACTTGGACTGATTCAAGTGGCTTTGCCCAGAACAGTGTTCCAGAAAGACAGAAATATTTGTTACACAATACAAAATATATGTGTAATATTTACCTGTGCATTGTTTTTCAATTTTTTCCCTTAATATTGTCGTGTGAGGCACATAGTAACCGTCTCTATTGACAGTGCTCAATTCACAATTCATATTTGATGACATTATCTTGACATTTATTACCAATACATATTTATTAGTTTGTATTATCAGGTGATACGAAGGTGCATTAAACATGCTGATATGTTGTCTGGCACCAGTAGTTGTGAGTTGTGAAGTGTGAAACCAAACTGGCCTTTGTGTTTGTGACCATATGACCATTTTTCATCAGCCATGAAAGGCATGTATTTTGCAAACATTTCAGTTTTCCCTGTGTGCGTGTAATTTTTCCATTGCAAAATATGTGCCATTTTACTCTTTTTTGCTTGTCCTGTTTAATGTTGCCAAAATGCCATAGGCTGACATGCCCTATCATGTGATCCAATACTGTGCTAAGAGGCTGGTGAAACACCATGCATTCCACGATAGAATTGTACTTGTAACTTACAAGTTTCTTGAATACCCCCTGTAGAGTAAATTCTGGGGAGGGGGAGTGTACCTACATGTGATGAAAGCATAAGCATAAAAATTGTCAACCTAATAAAGAGTTTTTTTTGGTTTATCTACTGAAATTTCAGAGGGTGACTGAAACAAGACGTCATGTGAGGTGTTAGTGTACGGTAATAGTTAGGGGACTGGGCTTGTAACTTCAAGGTTATATGTTTTATTCCCACGTAGGGCATTGCTGTTGTAGCCTTAAAAGGGTTAGCCTACTGAATGTAAGCTGTTTAAGTTGCTCTGGATAAGAATCCTTACCCATAAACGTAAATGTAATGTGACCCGAGAGTGCCCTCCTGGGTGACATCTTCTCACCAAGTGGGCTGGCTGATCCCCCTCAAGGAGAGGTTCCTAATGTACCTATGAAATGAATTGCATTACATTACATTACCATCACTTAACAGGCACTTGTCCAGAGGGGCCTATAGACACGGAGAACATCGGTACTGTATAAGTCTTAGGACTAAAAAAGTGTGAATGCAAAAAGAAAGAGAGAGGATCACAAAGGAGGGCCCTGCTGCTCATGACGATGCGGATGTGTTGCTTGCCATATTTACACGAGAAACACATCGTGTTCTTTTTTATAAAATGATCACAACAAAATGGGAATTTCTTTGCAGTTCTTATACAGCCTTGTCCAGACAAGCTTGTTGCCCTCCCATGGGCCATCAAAGTCATTTAATTAGGGGACCGTGCAGCGAAGCTGCAGGTACCCTATTGTTTTTGTTCAGATTCTTTTTTTTATTATTAGGGGACCGCGCAGCGAAGCTGCAGGTACCCTATTGTTTTTGTTCTGATTCTTTTTTTTTTTTTTTTTTTTTTTTCCCTCCCCTTTCACCTAAAATTCCCGTGAGCTGGTTTGTCCTAGAATCACCAGACTTGCAGGCTTGTTGGGATTCCCAAACTCTTGAATCCTCTATATTATGACGCAGATTGAACACCTGGTGGCGCTGTAGTGCACGTGACAAAATTTTGACATTGACACGCCCACTGCCGACGCCCCATTTCACCTAGAGTCACAAAATTTGGTATACATGTCCATTTGCTCATTCTGAACAAATTTGCCTCTAGGACCCATAAAGTCCGCCATATTGGATTTTTTGCTAATTAGCATTTTTTGTAAAACGCTTAAAATGCTACTCCTCCTACAAAATTTGACCAATTGAGATGAAACTTGGTATACACACTCGGTAGACCATGTCTCATAAAAGCTATATTCAGAATTTTGATCTTTTCAAAGATGGCCGAATGATGAGCCAATGAAATTTCACTGGGCGTGGCTTATCACAAAAATGCTAATAATTCCAAAACTATTTGACAGAAAGCTATGAAACTTGGTAGGTCTGTTAAGAGTCTCATTAGGACTAGACAAGTACAGTTTTATCCCAATCTATCCATGAGGTGGCGCTATAGAGTTCCAAATATAAAGAAATATAAAAAAATTCACTAAAAATCACAGTTCCTTTGCAGAGATGTATAACTTGCTACAGTGACAAAGAGCCGGATTTGGATCATAGAACTTTACTAATTTGGTGGGCGCCATCTTGAATTTGCCGACATTTTGGCTTAAATGTACTCATTTATTACTTCTTTGAGTTTTTCCTTAACCGCTTGGCTGATTAGCATGAAACTTGGCAAGTAGTTATAAGTTGTCATCATACAAGCTCACACCGAATTTCGTGACGATAGGCCAGTTGGTGGCGCTGTAGTGCACGTGTAAATATTGTGACATTGACACGCCCACTGGCGACGCCCCGTTTGACGTACAGTCACAAAATGTGGTGTACAGTTCTCTCTGCTCATGCTGAACAAATTTGCCTCAAGGATCCATGAAGTCAGCCATATTGGATTTTCCGCTAATTAGCATTTATGGTAAAACACTTAAAATGCTACTCCTCCTACAAAATTTGGGCAATTTACATGAAACGAGGTACACAAACTCGTTAGACCAAGATTCATAAAAGTTATATTCAGAATTTTGATATTTTAAAAGATGGCCGAATGACGAGCCAATTAATTTTCAATGGGCGTGACTTATCACAAAAATGCTGATAATTCCAAAATCATTTGACAGAAAGTTATGAAACCTGGTAGATCTATTAAGAGTAACATGAGGAATTGATCCCTACAGTTTCAACCCAATCGAGCCACGTGGTGGCGCTATATCGAAATATAAGAAAATATTTAAAAATTCACTAAAAATCATTGACACGCCCACTGAATATGCCCCGTTTTATCTAGAGTCACAAAATGTGGGATAGAGGCCCGCTTGCTCATACTGAACAAATGTGCCTCAAGGAACCATCAAGTTAGCCCTATTGGATTTTCCGCTAATTAGCATTACTTGTAAAACACTTAAAATACTACTCATCCTATAAAATTTGACCAATTTACATGAAACCTGGTAAACACACTCCTTACACCATGCGTCATAAAACTTATATACAGAATTTTGATATTTTAAAAGATGGCCGAATGACGAGCCAATAAATATCCAGTGGGCGTGGCTTATCACAAAAATGCTAATAATTCCAAAACCATTTGACAGAAAGTTATGAAACTTGGAAGGTCTTTTAAGAGTAACATCTGGACCAGACCTCTCCAGTTTCAACCCAATCGAGCCACGTGGTGGCGCTATAGAGATCCAAATATAAGAAAATATTTATAAATTAACTAAAAATCATTGACACGCCCACTGCCGACGCCCCCTTTGATCTACAGTCACAAAATTTGGTGGATACATCCCACTACTCCTGCCCAAAAAAATTTGCCTCTAGAAACCATGAAGTCTGCCATCTTCAATTTTCTGCTAATTAGCATTTTTTGTAAAACACTTAAAATGCTACTCCTCCTACAGAATTTGACCAATTTGCACCAAACCTGTTCAAGGTACTGAACCCGCTTCCCTACATACACGCATTACTTTACTAAGGCGTATGTCAAAAATTGGCCGAATGAGAAGCCAATGGATTTTGCATTGGGCGTGGCTTATCGTACAAATGCTAGTACTTCTAAAACCGTTTGATATAAAGTTCTGAAACTTGGTGGGTTGATTGAGAGTTAGATCAAGACTCGAGCCCTCCAGTTTTAACCCAATCAATCTGCGTGGTGGCACTAAAGAAATACAAATGTTGGGATGGCAGGTATGCCATCCGCCAAGTACACTATCTCTGCTTAATAGGCTGTCTACCTACTATACCAACTGTGAAAATTCCTGTAGCTTAGTGGTTAAGGCATTTGACTGCCGTGTAGTAGGTTGGTGGTTTGATCATCTGTTCCTGAGTTTTTTTTGAGGCACACAATGTGCACGTCATTGTAAGAATGTTCTTTTTATTGCAAAGGCTAGGAAATTTCACAATATTACCTGTTATCTGTATGAATTATGAAGTCAGTAAGCCAAAACAATCTGATACCGCAACATACAAGTCTTATTTGGCCTCCTCATTTCTGTTAACCTGCTTTGGCGTAGCGGATACAGTATTGGCTTTCCATGTATGTGGTCAGCGGTTCAATTTCAAATTGGTACCAATGGCTAGGTTAATATTTGGCAAAACTATTGTGCAAATGCTATGCTTCTTTTAATGTTGTTTTCACATTAAGAAACACCTTTTTATCGCAAAAGTTAAGAAATTTAACAGTATTAACTGTTCACTGTTTCACTTGTACTTAAAAGACTTAATACGCAAGCCCTTACCGGATCGGGTTAAGATACCATCAGCAATGGCAAAAGCCCTGATTAGAAACAAATATTTGTATTTTGGGTCAACCCTGTCTAGAGTTGTCTACCATTTTGCAGTTTCTGCGTTTGACAAATGCCGCTAATGCCGCACGGTCCCCGGAAATCGCTGCTTGCAGCTATATTTACCAGTGTATTTATGCAACATGAATAAACACCTTGTTGTAAATGACCATTAACGTAATTAATGGCAATTATATATGCATACGTTGCTGATAGGGCTCTAAAATCACCATGGCTTTCTTTTGTAGGTTCAGTTCAAGCTGTTCACATTCACGTGCACTATTTGTATTTGTTTTGGGAGTCCTTAGCTGACTCTGCGAGCTTGTCCTATGTTCCACTGCCTTCTATTATTTAATTTCAGTTTCTCCAGCTTTGGAATGAAAGAAATTAAACAATATGACTCGTCAACAATGGCTCGAGCCACCACTTTAAAATGACAATTTTCCCCAGTTTCCTATTCTCCTGCATATAAAGCCTCCAGATAACAGATGAGAAATTCCATCGTGTAGCATATAACATTTATTAATGGCGAACTAGTGGGATTCATTTTTGGCCTCAAATTTTCTTGAGGATGTGAAGGTATAATTCCACCTCTGTTCACAACCGCAAGAAAGTGTCTGATTCCGCCAAGTTATTTGCACCCTTGATAAAGATTAATAAAAGCCTATATAAAAGCAGCACAGTTAATGAGCTATATTTTATGCTCAATAGAAATGGGAAAATTGTATTCCTTAGTATATTCCTTTTATTCCTTAATACAATTGCTCAGTGGAAACCTTTTAAAAACAAGTAATAGTTTTTAATAGCTTGCAAGGATAACAATACTAAGTGGTCTTCTATAGTGTTTTAAGAGATTGTCAAACAATAGTTTTGCATCCAGTTAACCATTTGTTAGTTGAATTTCAGGTATTCTTGAGATAATTGTTTTGTGAAAAATCTATTTGTGGCCTTATTTTTTACTCTTGGGGGCACTTTAGTAAGAGATAGGATGTCTGATGGTGACAGCTGCTTTGTAAACCCTCTCAGGCAATCTGTCTGTTACTTTGTGTGACCTGCCTTGCGTCCGAAGGTCTCCAAGATTTCTGAGAAACACCAGTTGTTCGTAACAATGAGGTCATTGTATGTACCAGATTGTTCAGCACTTTTGTCCCAAAGTACCTGTAGGCAGATTTCAATCTCAGTAATTCTCTAAGTCTGAATTTCTATTTGTATCATTTGACTTGGAACATGTAATTTCTGTCAAAAAATGTCACCCTTATTCAAATAAAATTGTAATAGTATGGCACTTACAATGAACAGTTTCTTTGTTCAAGTATTTTAAAGGGTATGACCACAAGTCTGTACACACGATGAAGATCTGTATAATTGTTTCAAGTTTTTATATTTTTCTATGGTATCTAGTTGAAATGTCTGCAAGCTAAACAAACATTTGTTTTAAGGCCCATCACTTTTGGTTTTCACCAAATTAAATTAGAAATGGATTAAATAAATTTTCAGCCTAGTTTTATATTTTTCATGCATTATAACCACAATTAGTCTATGCATAGCCAGCAATACAGTAGATATGGATGGATAACTTGAAGGGTTTCCTCCAGACTTATTTTTCCATAGAGTTCAATAGGAAAATTTGTCAGGAGAAACAACCCTTAAAGTGATCCATCCTGCATATCTGGCAGCAGAGTGATGGTTTGAGGCTCGTTTGATACCTCAGATCCTTGATGACGTACACCCATTTTACCAACCATGTATTCCACACTGTTCCAGCATAATTTACAGCTAAATCTAGTCCGACCCCCCCAATTCCCATAGAGATCCATTCAAATGCAGAGACATTATAGTATCGCTTGTAAGAGTACCAGAAAATAAGATATCAAGAATCTTTTGATGTTGTTGGATCACAGACATCAGGAAGTCATGGCATGCATGCAAGGATATGCGACCAAATATTAAAAATGGTTACTTTATTCTATATATAAATGCAGGGGTGCCAATAATTGTGGCACGTGTGGTTTTGTTAAAAATTATTATTTCTTGATGAAGGATTTTTTTTTTCTCAGAATAAATTTACTTCAATTGAAGGTTGGATTTCTCTCATTTTTGCAGTGTGAGATAAAGATAATTCACCAAACGGTGAATTTTTTTATAACCCTTTTTACTCCTCTTTACCAGGGGTGCCAATAATAGTGGAGGGCACTGTATATACAGTATATATTTATAATTCAAAACAACCTAATAAATTATTTAATTTAAAAAATAAAGAAAATTCTGGGCCCTAACACAGAAACACAGAGTGGAGATAAACGCATTAACCAGTATATATTTATGCTTTTTTTCCACTGTCCTGCAAAAAACATTGATTGTTATGAATGCATTGATTGTTTTTCATGAATGTTTATAACGTTGAAATGTGGACAGTGGAAAAAAAGCACCACATACTGAATAATCGCAGCCTGGATGTGTGGACATGAAATAAAGTTTACTAGGCTATTTAATTAGGCTATTAAAACAATATCTGTTGGGGAAAAGTACTGGGGTGCTTTCATTTTAATATTCTTGCCTTTCTGGCTTTGTGAACACTTATGGATGGTCACCTTATTTTCTGCTTCAAGCCCGACAGACCCTGTACCGGGTCCAGTAGAACGGTACCATAAATAACTGCCTGTAAAAAGTTCATAAAATGTTGTGGTGCTCTTTTTTTTAATGTTTCTAAAAGACGAGGCCTCAATGCTACCAAAACAACACTCCAAGTGTATTTTGTCCAAACAATTTTTGTTTGGCAATAATTTCAATATTTTACTTACAAAATAAAAGCCGTATAAATATAAGGAACAGTTTAAATGGAACGCAACAGTACACATAAACCGTTCGCTCCACTCATGTTGGGTGTCGTATGAAACTAGAGAAGCTACTCTTTCCATTGATACCAAGCATAGCATAGCCTGAGCTAACCAGCTCCCGTCAGCCCCATAGCAAACACGCAGCCAAACGTCACATTTTACAGTCAACGTGTCAAATTTTGTGTTTATGCCTCAATATTCCATCAAATCCCAAAGCGATTGTCATCAAAAGCAACTAATATTGTTTCCTTATCCTTTCGTGGACAGCACCCTAGGGCTTAACAGGATAAGTTCCTTGTAAATACAAGTACCTAAATTACCTACGTCAGGCATCGTTTAACCAGAAAAACGTGTTTATATCCTTGACCTACTGCACAGTTCTATGTACATGCATTCTTTTAGATTTGTGGCCTTGCCTATGACCTAGCCAGCACACATATAGTGCCACTACTGGCCCAACTTAGCACATCTGTTGGTCCACCAGCATTGTGCAAAGTGGCACAGTGGTCTGCTAGCAAAATGCTTGCAGACTGACCTTTATGGAAATGTAATATACTGCAGTATATTTTAAATATATTGTGAAGATAATTTTGATATATTTACAATATACTGCAGCATATTCTTTTTCCATAAGGGGTGTGCTGGCCATTGCGCAAATTCCTGCTCACAAATCCAAATCCAATACTAGGTGCTTTGTTAAGAAAAAGAGTCATTATTCATATTCAGTTGCTTGCCACTGCAATATTAGAGTAAAAGATATTTGCAAAAAACATTGATTGTTATGAATGCATTGATTGTTTTCATGAATGTTTATAACGTTGAAATGTGGACAGTGGAAAAAAAAGCACCACATACTGAATAATGGCAGCCTGGATGTATGGACATAAAATAAAGTTTACTATTAAATTAGACTATTAAAACAATATCTGTTGGGGAAAAGTACTGGGGTGCTTTCATTTTAATATTCTTGCCTTTCTGGCTTTGTGAACACTTATGGACCGTCACCTTATTTTTTGCTTCGAGTAATCAAATATTATTTTCACACAGAAGTGTACAGATAGCTGAAGGAGTATCGCCTATGCCTATGACAAAAGTATCTGGGGAGTCAGAACCTGTTGTCCTCTTGCTGTGAGTTTTTCATGGCTGTTTGATCATATCAAACCTTGAGTACAACTGGCATGGTGATTTGGGCAAAGTGTAGCAGCGGAGGCTTATGGATCAAGAGATTGACACTCTCACATGGACCTTGTTATAGATAAATATAAATTCAACTGGAATTTTTTTTTTCTTTTCTCAATACAAAGTTACATTTTGTTAGGCCTCACCTCTTGTGCTCACTGCGTCAGAGGGGGACCCCTGGTCGATGCAGGCTCTTTTAATTTCATTCTTCCCACAGAGATCAACATTGCTCGAGGCTCCCGTTGCCAGCGAAGCGTTTGTGCACCGCGGCGCAGGTTCTCCGATGAGCTGGGTTTGGTGGAGCGAGGTTGGGGGCATTCTATGAAAGTTGGATTGTGAAAACGTTCTCCGGTGCTCGATATCTTGGGAAAAACAATAAACGATCCCTCTCTGGAATGAGAAATGTCTTGGGTTGATAAACAGTTCAGGGATCGACCATGTTACCCAAGTTAACTTTTTATATAACATGAAACATGGCTCTTCTGTCTGTCGGATCCGAGGGAAGCCTTACAAAGGGAAAAGTCTTCGGCTGCCATTGGCGGTAATAGCAGTTTACATCGAAGTGCCTCTTGACACAATCAATTAAGTCCTAAAACTTAAGTGCCACGCATGTCACAAGACAAAGATCCTGAACAGCCATGGAAGTTTCACTTTTGTGATAAGCCTGTCCCAGTCCAGCATTTCCCATTCTACCCGCTGGCTGTTTGAGCTTTGCAGCTCTGTAAATGCATATCTGAGGTAATTGTGTGTTTCTTCCCCTTTTTTCATTGGTCACCCATTATCAGCCCGACTACCTCGTGCAATGCAAGATTTAACATAAATAACTAGAAATTCCCTCTGAATCTGGGTCTGTAAATGACTTTTATATGAATTTTGATAACAGTGCTCATTAAGATTGACTCCTGAGAAACTTTTCCCTGAAACACACTGAAACACTCACTTCCTGAGAAAGACTGAGGAAGTGTGAGCTCAGAACTGACTCATTAATTTAGCACCTCTGCCATCTGACAATTTAGTGGAATGCAGATTTACGTATTGCAACGTGCTTGGACAAAATATTGTACTATGACACATATAGGGTTTGTCATCTTACGTTTCCATAAAGTCAACAGATTATTGCTTATTATTTACTTTTGCACATGTGAATGTTTCATTGATTGCCACAATTATTTTACCTGTCCATTCAATAGTCTATTTGACAATCTATGAGCATGACCGGCTATCATAGCTGGCTCTAGTGATAACAGCAAAATTACTAGTTACTACCAATAAATCACAACATATCACAGCAGTCAAATTTGTAATTTGATTTACTATTGTTTTTTGTACTAATGAGAAGCCATAATTAAAGTTGAGTCAAGTTAAGTTTAATAAGCTATTAAACATTATTCAAATAAAAAATGTTTTTTAGAGCAGATGTGCTCATAACATGTGTTCCGGCTGCCTAAAGACAACCATGGCATTGTTCAACTCAAAGTTTTATGTTTTGATTTCTTTGTTCATTTTATTGGACATTCCGTTCACATTCATCTTGAATTCTTGATGCAATAGCAGAAAATCTCCTTGTCTCGAATTTCCACCTCCAGATTAAATGTTACAAACGCTCCACTGTTCAGAATGTTGCTTTACACTTGAGTCACATTGGGTGCGAGAAGGAGCTGCCTATTTTCCATAAAAATTTGGAAAGGGTCCCGTTGGCACTGCGGTTTTGCATTGCAGGTTCCCATTCTACGTCCCACAGCTTTTGAGTGATTTATTTCACCCCTCTGAACTCTGGGTAGGGCATACAGTATTTCTAGTATAAAGTAAAATGCATTGACATATTCCAATTAAAATCTTGTGAAGTGGGATGCTCAACTGGAATTCCAGTACAGAGAGTCTGTAGCAATGGAATTTAATTGGAAACAAGGCATTTGCAATTGGGGTTGAATTGGAATTGTAAATCTGTCAGTCTTTTGACATGGAACTTGAACTTTGAATTGGAACTGAATTAATGGAATTTACCCAAGCATGATGTCAGCATCAACTACCAAGGATGGTACAACCATTATACAAAAATTGGCATAACCTAAACTACTTTGGATACTTTGCATTCATGAACCAAAGTTTTAATGTATACATTGTTTTATCAACTTTTATTTACCTTGTCTCCACCCTTTACTGTAGTCGCCCTTTACTGAATGGTATGGCCCATACTTGAACTTGTGGTCTCTGAACAGAGGTACACATTCTGATCTCAGTGTGATGGAGTGACCCCCTGAACTCCCACCGGTCTTTGAAGTGAGTGTCCTGGTGAGATTAGACTGAGATGTAAAAGAAGGGGTGCTAATTAAAGACCAGGGCTCTGTGCAGCTTTTAGCTATATTTATACCCATTTGTCTCTCATTTCCGGGGAAGTGCTAATTAACAACATTGCTTCCCTGCCAGGACAATCCACCAAAGATTAATTCGCCTCACTTGATGAAAATCAGAACATTTTCACAGAATTCCTCATTAACGACACCAGAGCTAAACAGGGGGATGTGGAGCCTGTCAGCAAGTTACACGCATGCTAATACAACAGGCTAATACAAAATATTACCTTCTGAACTTATTATCTTTTGTGAGGTAAATCCACATTTTATATTTATTGTATGTATTTTATATATTGGTTTATATATAGCTTATTTATGCAACAGTTAGTTCCGAACGCACATTGTGATTGGCCGTTCATTGTAATTTACCAGTTCCAACCTTGAGGCATCAGTTGTGTAAATTTACTCTGTGGACGTACGGCGGCGGAGCGATACTTATGTTACCTACGAATGTAGTGCCGGCACTGGTCGACTACAACAACAAAGAAGAGCAAGTTGCAATGGCCACGTTCGCTCCGCCACCGTACTTCCACAGAGAATATAGGTCAGTACAAAGTAAGGGATTCAACGATAGTTTGACTTAAAAAATGATGGTATAAACACTCAAAATAACCCCGATAGACTGTCGTTGTATTTTATTTGCTTTGGGTGCACTGTGGAGTGTTTAAGGGCGTTTGGTAGTGGATGCTACCAGTTACCTTAGAGTTGCGCTAGCATTAGCAACGTGTGTATGTCCAAAAGAAGGGACAGCATGGAATTAGTTGAAAATGGTTTCCATCAATCAGCTACATCATGGGTAAGTCGTAATTGAGACATTATGTCCAAAATTCCGAACTATCCCTTTAAGGAGTCCTCCAAAAGACTCTGTTTAGTAAAGAAGCCTTGATATAGGTTCCTTTGTGTGGGCTGTTGGTTAACTTCAGAGGATTTATTACATTAACTCAATGCTTGTTGATTTTTCAATTGAAATGAATTGTGCACAGTCTGAAAAATTATGTAATATTTTTCTTGGTTCCTAGGGCTTCAAATTGTCCAGAATCTGTCTGGGCCTGAGGCTGCAGCCACAATGATGATGGCTTTTGTTATTATTTCCCATTCCAAAAGGTCAGAAATATAGCTGCATTTATCCCTGAACGTCAATGACATGATTCATCTGATGACTGGCACAGTTACTGGCCCTGGCTATTCAGTCTTAAATCACCAATGCCCAGGTCTGGGGAAGGTGCTATAAAAAGCCCCTCTCTATGGTAACCTTCTGTTAATGGCTGCTGGCAGATAATGCAAGGCAATGAACGTGACTCACCCATAATGTCCACGTGTGCTCTGTGGAAACAACATCCCATTGACAGAACATAGCCCTTCAGAACTCAAGGAGCTCATGGAAAATATCCACTGGCCTTAATTGAATTTGATTTCAACACCACACAACTCAAAAACGGTGGCACGGTGGTGCAGTGGTTAGCACTGTCGCCTCACAGCAAGAAGGTACCGAGTTCGAATCCCAGCTGGGGGCCTTTCTGTGTGGAGTTTGCATGTTCTCCCCGTGTCTGCGTGGGTTTCCTCTGGGTACTCCGGTTTCCTCCCACAGTCCAAAGACATGCAGGTTAGGCTAGTTGGAGACTCTAAATGGTATGAGTGTGTGAGTGAATGGTGTGTGTGCCCCGTGATGGATTGGCGGCCTGTCCAGGGTGTATTCCTGCCTCTCGCCCAATGCATGCTGGGATAGGCTCCAGCACCCCCCGCGACCCTGACCAGGAATAAGCGGGCTAGATAATGGATGGATGGATGGACAACTCAAAAACACATTCTCTTTAAGAAAGCAGCCCCCCCCCCCCCCCCCCCCCCCTTCTCATTATACACTTGGGTGAATTAATGAAGAGTCTTGTGTTTTCTGCTTGAAGTAGGCCCCTTGTCCAGCCCATAGGTCCTTGGCTTGGACCTCTAAGTTTGTAATTGTGGTGCCTACCGGTTGTCTTTGGTGGGACTCTCAAGTCTCTCACAGTATAATATATATTGTACTCCATCTCCTCGTGTTAAATTCCTGCAATGCACATGAACATTACCTCAAAGAACCCTTAGCTTTGAATAACCAGGTGTACCTCAGGTCTATGTAAAAAAAAAATCTATTGTACCTGACCGTATATTCAATAGTCTTATAGTTTTGGTCACTGCAGTCAAACCAAACCTCAAAAACGAACATTAAATAACTGAACTATTTTTATGCTGTTAAAATTTAAAAACAGTCCTGCAGAATTTTCAACCTAACATGTTACGAATCAAAATGCACAATTATATGAAATAATAACATTTGTTCTGAACATCTGTGCCCGATTGGTTGATAGCTGAACTGGTGACCTTTCAAGTAGAACTGAAGCTCATCATAATGCTTGTGTCATTACTGATAAACGCTGAAGCTATATTTCACACTGCTGATCTAAGGATCACCGTTGACAAAGCATGCATTTCTACCTATTGAATAATTCATTAAAATTGATGTGATAGTCCACTTCTGTAGTTAGACTGATTGTTTGACAACAGTGGGTTGTTTTTGGTGGAAAAAGCATAGCCAGCAGCTGATGTAGGTTGCCGTGGTGATTGTAGACTGAAGAGGCGGCATGCCTTTCTGGAATCAGCTCTCTACAGAAGTGTTTTCATACAGCACTGAATTGTCGATCTTTATATCAAGGTACTTGATATATACTACAGGATGTAGCTACATGAAATGAAGTAACACTATTTTGTTCTGCAAAAATGCAACTGTAAAAAAAAGGCAATATAAAAAACTGGAATAGCTCTCAGAGAGATGCCTACACCCATGTGTGAGTGGGTAAAGCCTTTGACAAAATCTTCAAGTGTTGCTCTCCCTCATGTGCACCCTCTTGCATTCAAAAGGTATAAAGTCTATTCTACCAACGTCTGTTCTTTCACATCGATTTCAGTAGACATTGGTGGAAATGAATACAAATTAAAATACTTTAATATATTTGAAAAATACAATTTGAAAAATATTCAAGAATTCAGGTCCTTGGCCGCCTATCAACCTATGTGTGAAGTTTGATCTAAATCGGATCAAAACTGTAAGCAACAAGGCTGTTACGGACAGACAGACACACACAGGCAGACACATGGATGGGAATGATTGCAATACCAGCAGCACACGGGTGTAATAATGTCCATGCTTATACTTTTAATAAATGTGTTTTTGAAACCAATTTGATATTATGTAATTTTACCAGAAGATGGCTTTCAGACATACAGGCGAATATCTAATAAACAGCCTATGGAAACATTAAGCTCTTTGTCCAGACAGTCTTATTGCCATTGGATTCTTTGTAGCTCTTGGTAATGTAAACATACCTCCCACCCCCTGCTGGGAAAACAGACTCATTTCATAAGTGGAGGCACAAGCATAATTCAAGCTGAAGTACAGCAAAATCAAAGAGCGAACCGAGGGGCCGTTCAATTAAACCAATTCAAACGTAGAGACAGAGTTGAGGCATACATCTGTCAGCTTCACAGAAGACCTTTGAGCCCAGAACTACATGGTTTCTCCCTTGTTATTGTTCTATCACCTAGTACTGAGAGGCATGGCATCACACTGCGCTAGATAGCTAGCTAGTTCATTGATTTTACGGGCAAAACATAACACAAATATCAAAGTTAATATTCCATCACAAACAGACAGAATGCTGATCCAATTGTGGCACATAAATCAATTTTGACAGCTGGGAACCATTTGGTTTAATGTTATAATTTGTCTGATGCAGTATCTCTTAAATCCTTCTTTTGAGATGCATGCAGTAAGATGACTATAACTGCTGTAAGTGCTTATTGAACACTTACCTGCTTTTAACATCTCTAGACAATTGTTTCTAATGGTTTGCCTATGTGCAAATAAAAAGATAAATCTTTTGGTTCCCTTTTTTAAAGTTCAAGTTGAATAAATACAAAAATGAATACATTGCTTTATCAAAATAATGTTACATATAACTCATGAAAAACTACATGAAAATTCATATCCAGATCAGCGTCATTTTCGTGCCATTTGCTTTTTCTTACATCTCACCAACAGTATGTGGATCATGTCACAGAAACAAAGTGCAAAGTAACAAATAAATAAAGCCAATGAAAGCTAGGTTATGTTGTAGGTTCCCAGGGCTGAGATGAAGTAACACTGGTCTAACATAAGCAACGGGTGCCCTACCCTGAAAATTAACAACATCCCGAGGCTTGGAATTCCAGACTGTCCCAGAAGGAGGCAAACGTTTGAGTCTGCGTCCACATCTCAGGGCGCATTGCCTTGGTTCCTGTGGGCACCCCCTTTGAAGCCAGCATACATTCCACAGCACAAATAGAACGGGAGCTGAACAGCTGCGGCGTGGCCTGGGCAGATTTATTTATCAGTCACCATAACTGCTATATTTATACCTGGGAGGAATAGGACAAGAAATTTTGCCAGTGACCCGCGCAGATGTTTGGACACTATCCCACACTCGCGTCACTGCGTGATTAAAAGAGGGAAGCTGCCTTTGCTACGTATGGGCTCATTATTGCAGCTGTGTGACCACAAATGATGCCCACTGAGACTATGGGTACGCTGCAGATACCCATGGTCATTCACAATTTGGATGGCGTGGATACTAGGAGAGATTAAAAGTGGACACTGAAAAACCTCCCAGACTGTGGATAGCATGCGTGTGTCATTATCACATTTCTAAGCACTACACCAGTATTGCAGTGTATCATCACTGCTAGACTGTGCAGTCCAACTGAGGTTGAACAACATTCTGGACCAAGGACTGAATAACTGAGGATGTACAACAGTGGACCAAGGGATGTAACTGTGTGGACAAACAGCATTACATTGGGTGGAAATGGGCACATTTTGGATGTGAATCTTCAAAAGTAGGTGACTAGGGATCTATCAGGTGCTTCTTCCTGGTAAAGCTTTGTGTTTCAATATAGTGACACTGCACACAATATGCTCATATCCTGCAGCCACTGTGTTAATATCTCTGCGAGCCCCACAGGGCAACGCGTGATTGCCGATAACATCACCCAGGAGGAGAGGACTTCAGTTGGTAGGCTTGTCCCTCCAGTCTTTTTGCAATTCAATTCTGTATGCTCCAGCAGCCATCTTCACTGTTCAGCAAGCTTCATTGTTCATATGCTGAACCATAAATAATGCTCAAGAAAGATGGAATACCTACCAAATTAGTTAAATCTATATAGGCTATATATTTTTTAAATATCGAAAACCTCACCCCTCCCCCAATCCAAAAAAAAGAAGATAAATAACTAGGGACAAAGAAAAGCTAATTGTTACATAAGCAAGAGACATTGGACACTTTGGAAGAACTTTGAAAAAAAACATTAAATCAGGGAACGTTTGTGAATAACACCTACAGTTGAAGTCGGAAGTTTACATACACTTAGTCATTAAAACTCATTTTTAACCACTCCACAGATTTCATGTTAGCAAACTATGGTGTTGGCAAGTCACATCTACTTTGTGCATGACACAAGTAATTTTTCCAACAATTGTTTATAGACAGATTATTTCAATTTTAATTCACTATATCACAATTCCAGTGGGTCAGAAGTTTACATACACTAAGTTGACTGTGCCTTTAAATTTTTAATATTTGGTCACATATCCTTTGCATGCCATGACTTCCTGATGTCTGTGACCCTACAACATCAAAAGACTCTTGATATCTTATTTTCTGGTACTCTTACAAGCGATACTATAACGTCTCTGCATTTGAATGGATCTCAATGGGAATTGGGGGGTGGGACTAGATTTAGCTGTAGATTATGCTGGAACAGTATGGAATACATGATTGGTAAAATGGCTGTAAGTCATCAAGGGTCTGAGGTATCAAACGAGCCTCAAACCATCACTCTGCTGCCAGATATGCAGTAGATATGGATGGATCACATTAAGGGTTGTTTCTCCTGACAAATTTGAACTCTGGAAAAATAAGTCAGGAGAAGAAACCCTTCAAGTTCTGCATCCATATCTACTGTATTTCTGGCAGGAGAGTGATGATATAAGGCTTGTTTGATACGTCAGACCCTTGATGACTTAGAGCCATTTAGCCAACCATGTGTTTCCATACTGTTCCAGTGTAATTTACAGCTAAATCTAGTCCCCCCCCCCCAAAATTCCCATAGAGATCCATTTGAATGCAGAGACGTTATAGTATCGCTTGTAAGAGTACCAGAAAATAAGTTATCAAGAGTCTTTTGATGTTGTTGGGTCACAGACATCAGAAAGTCATGGCATGCAAAGGATATGCGACCAAATATTAAAAATTTAAAGGCACAACTTAGTGTATGTAAACTTCTGACCCACTGGAATTGTGAAATAGTGAATTAAAAGTGAAATAATCTATCTGTAAATAATTGTTGGAAAAATTACTTGTGTCATGCACAAAGTAGATGTCCTAAGTGACTTGCCAACACTATAGTTTGCTAATATGAAATCTGTGGAGTGGTTAAAAATTAGTTTTAATGACTTCAACCTAAGTGTTAACTTCCGACTTCAACTGTACGTATATGTCTTTAAATACGATAAGGGGGTTCATTTGATATTCCTTTCTCTGTGGGTTGCAGACCACCTCTGGTCCTTCGCTTGGCAACGCTATCTACTTTGCCTTAACGCGCGCTTGGAGAATATGTAAAAGAAAAGAAGGCATCTCATGATTGGAGAGTTGTGTGCTGGAGGCGGAACTGGCCGACCCCCATGATCTTACCCCCTTACAAATAGCTCCTTCTCCCAAAAGACAATTAACGAGCGATCGAGAAGCGGGCATTAATAGAGTGCTATCCATTTATTTAAAAAAAAAAAAAACAAAAAAAAAACATTGGAGTAAAATAAAGCAACTAGTGGAGAACGGGGGAAAATTAAAGAGACGGAAAATACCAAGTGAATCGAGGAATTTATGCTTATACGGCGCACCACACGGGTTCTCTTTGACTGGTAAGATGGTAACCTAACACCAAGCTGGCTACATATCCGAACCGCTTTTTGCGAAACTATGCATTCTTTCTTTTACGCTTTTATATTTTAAGTTAAAATGTTTCTCAGTTCTACCATTTTCATTCGTTAAATGAAAATGATAACTGATCCTTATCAAATCACAAAACGTTGGAGCGTAACTAACTATAGCAGATCCTTGCTTTATTGTGGATGTGTGTTCGTTTTCCTGCGCTGTTTACCCATGTACATAAATCGAGTACCATCATTTGTGTCATTAAGTTTAAAGCGCACTAGGATTATTTTACTATTTTCTAAGCATAGGCTACATGTCATTGCCATGTGCTCTTTCCATAGTTTACAGTCTTGTAATGACAGGCGCTTGGTGTGTGAGTTAAAGTCAGTCTTTGCGATTTATCTTAATTTATTTCAGGCTTACCAAGTATTTTTATTCGACGCTAATGCGCTTGTCCTTGCGGATTAAATATTGTAATACTAGGCCATATTAATACATAACTAATTTCCAGACCAGTTTGAGCTGGGGGGTCATGTGTATTTTAGGGTATTCCAATTGAATTATAGTCTATTCAATCTAGCCTACACAATAAACATGAAAATGAGTGATGTATTCTGCGTTATGGCGCTATAGTCTACAACGTAGTCTGCTTATAGCTTAATTTACAATATTTGATGCATTATATTGCTACGCTTTGTGTTTAGCCTGGTAGATAGCCTACTTTAAAATGTATTTCTTAATGTTTTGTATTTGTCATTATGTGATTAAGGGAGTCATTTGTATGACTTCAGGCTAATTTCCTATAGCCTAACTACCCTTCGCTTTAGGCGACCTCTTCTCTTTAACAAGGTATTCATTATTTAGTTTGCGTTCACAGACCTCTGTCCAACTTTCTGAAATGTGAAATGGGATCTAAGACCACGTGGATCTGGCGGTACGGATCTTTTTTCTTCTACCACGTCCCACACCAACGCGCTGGCTAATGTGAATTGCCTTTAGAATAAATGACCGCCTGGGCGGTCGGAATCCTTACCAGTGACCCCTCAATGAAAGTAATCACTTATCTCTAAAATAAGTACGCTTAATCCTAAAGGGAAACATTGTGATAAGTAGAAGAAGCCCGAACTTCCGGTTTTGTCTCGTTAAACTACACACCAGCAGAAGCAATTGCGAAGTAGCCTACTATGAGGTAGCCCTTATGGAAATGTAATATACTGCAGTATATTTTAAATATATTGTGAAGATAATTTTGATATATTTACAATATACTGCAGTATATTTTTTTCCTTAAGGGAGGCTATCATCAGGACATATCCAATTGCGACTCATGATTAGCTACCCCTGCTTGAAAAAACATTAAAAACCATCAGACAATTCCTAATGGTTTTAATGGAATTTCATGTTTTTGTGATGGATTCTGCTGGTTTCTGATAGTCTTTATTGGTAATCCAGTGGCTTCTAATGGTCATCTGGTGGTGCTGTTGGACTCTAATGGTATCTGTGGGGATTTTGATGGTCTCTAATGGTCTGTAATGGTAACCTGATGGGAAACCAAAACCAAGATGTCCCAATTCCCATCACGTAATGGTTACCATTATGTGATGGTTTCTAATGTTTTTTCTAGCAGGGACCATTAGGCCTATAATACCCACTCAAATCGTTAAAACGTAAAAATAAAGAGCCAAGCATTTATTAGTTCAAGCTAATATTGTTGAATCGTTTAGAGATTATTTAAATGTAGAGAAATATCACCTTTAGCGATTCATGCCATAAAAGCACAATGCTTTCTGAAACATTTTCAGCTACCTACGTCAATGGTAAAGTAACAGGTAAATGGAAGCATTTCAGTAAATCATAGTTCAGATGTACAGTCAAGCCGGAAAGTCTCCCCACCCCTTTCACCTTCTCCATGTTTTATTACGTTACAGACTTATACTACAATAGATTGAGTTCATTTTTTGCCTCAAACATCTACACACAATAGCCAATAATGACAAAGTGAAAACAGGTTTTTAGAAAATATGCAATTTTATTTTACTGACAAAAATAGGTTATTTAGGGGTTACATATCTGTACACACCCTTAGCCTAATACTCGGTTGTTGCACCTTTGGTAGCGATTACAGCTTCAAGGCATCTTGGGAAAGAAGCTACGGGCTTGGCACACTTGTTTCTGGACATTTTTGCCCATTCCTCTTGGCATATCCTTGCAAGCTCTGTCAGGTTGGATGGGGAGCGTTGGTACACAGCCATTTTCAGCTCTTTCCACAGATGTTCAATTGGATTCAGGTCTGGGCTCTGGCTGGGCCACTCAAGGACATGCACAGACTTTCTCCGAAGCCACTCCTTTGTTCTCTTGGCTGTGTGCTTCGGGTCGTTGTCATGTTGGAAGGTAAACCTTCGCCCCAGTCTGAGGTCCAGAGCGCTCTGGAGCAGGTTTTCTTCAAGGATCTCGGTGTACTTAGCTGCATTCATCTTTCCCTCTATCAGGACTAGTCGCCCCGTTCCCGCTGCTGAAAAACATCCCCACATCATGATGCTGCCACCGCCATGCTTCACTGTAGGGATGGTATTAGCCAGGTGATGAGCGGTGCCTGGTTTCCTCCAGACGTGACGCTTGGTATTCAGGCCAAAAAGTTCCATTTTGGTTTCATCAGACCAGAGAATCTTGATTCTCATGGTTTGAGAGTCCTCTAGGTGCCTTTTGGAAAACTCCAAGCGGGCTGTGATGTGCCTTTTACTAAGGAGGGGCTTCCGTCTGGCCACTACCATAAAGGCCTGATTGGTGGAGTGCTGCCTGGATGGTTGATCTTCTGAAAGGTTCTCCCATCTCTACAAGGATACGCTGGAGCTCTGTCAGAGTGACCCTCGGGTTCCTGCTCACCTCCCTGGCCAAGGCCCGTCAGTTTGGCCGGGCAGCCAGGTCTAGGAAGATTCTTGGTGGTTCCAAACTTCTTCCATTTACGAATGATGGTGGCCACTGTGCTCTTTGGGACCTGTAAAGCTGCAGAGATTTTTCCGTACCCTTCTCCAGATCTATGCCTTGACACAATCCTGTTTCTGAGGTCTGCAGATAATTCCTTTGACCCCATGGCTTGGAGTTTGCTCTGACATGCACTGTCAACTGTGGGACCTTATATAGGCAGGTGTTGGCAATCCCCAATCATGTCCAATCAATTTAATTTATCACAGGTGGACTCCAATTAAGTTGTAGAAACATCTCAAGCAGTATCAGTGGAAACAAAATGCACCTCAGCTCACTTTTGGGTGTCATATCAAAGGGTGTTCACACTTGTGTACATATGATATTTTACATTTTGATGTTTTATAAATTAGCACAAATGTCTAAAAACCTGTTTTCACTTTGTCATTATGGGCTATTTTGTGTAGAATTTTGAGACAAAAAATTAACTCAATCTATTGTAGAATATGTCTGTAACGTAATAAAACGTGGAGAAGGTGAAAGGGGTGGGGAGACTTTCCGGCTTGACTGTATGTGAATATGCATGTGTGCTCTCTGACTTTACATGCCTTGGATACATAGGCTGTGAAAAGCAGTTCATTGCATGCTTCTTATTTCAAGACCTGAATTAAGATATTGAATATTCAAAAATAACAGCAGTAATGAAAAGCAGCAACCACACTCCACATATTTTGTATTTGAGAGAAACGGCGTTTTTTTTTTTTTAAAGTAAGAGCTTGGCATAACCAGTTGTCTGCTCAGCTGTGAGATTTCAGGATGTGGAGTATCCGAAGCAGTTCACCATAGTACAGTGTGTTCATCTGTCCGGGTTTTTGAAAAATGGCAGGCTGCATGGTCAATGGCTATAGTTTTTCATACCATTCTAGGGGCAATGAAGAAAAAACATTTAACGCTACATGTGCTCTGTTGTATGCAAACTGGTCATTGTTCTGCATCTGACCATAAATATTCAGTCATGTTAGGTACACAGGTAACAGGGATGATGAGTGATGGTCATTGATCCAGCTTAAGCTCTGAATTAAGAGTCTGATTGGTTGAGTATTTTGTAAGCAAAGTAAGTGCATGTCATCCCTATGTGATTAGAAATGTTGAATTAAGACCCAGCCTTGGCTTGATGTTAAGTTCAGCTGTGCTGCTCTGTCAGGACTGTACCTTGAATAGCTCCGGCACCAAGGCTGGCGGTGTCCGCACTCAGCACGTGTTTATTATTATCCTGGACCTTCCATTGGCTCTGTTGCGAGGTGCCATTTCACCTGACCTTGTCATGTGCTGTCCTTATTTGTGTCTTATGACTTGATGGCCATTCACCCTAGGTGGGTTTTTTCACATTGTTTTTAGTGCTTCAGGTCATTTTGCAACCAGAGCATGACTGTTTCTAATGTAAATATTTATGATCTGTTGATTTTTTCGCCAAAGGGAGTGAGCGTTTATTACCACTACTGTGTAGGTAGAAATAAAATAAAAAAATTGCAGAGGTATTATGAGAACATCACTGAATGTTTTTTTGTAATATATTAAAGCCTGATCCTGTAAAAGGTGAGTAAGCATTTAGATGGGAAAGAGCAAGTTCACATGGCAAAGAGCAAGTTCATATGGCCTGTAGTTTTCATTTTTGTTATACTTTAGCTAAATATTGTTTATGGATATATTTCTCATGAAGGAGGCAATCACTGTTCACCTGTAACATCATAATTAAATGTGGGGTGCTGAGTTTTTATCAAAGTGCTTTTCATGTTTAGCCCTAAAATACAAGATTGGTCTGGCAGGATTGGAAATTAAACAAGCAGCTGTTAATATTGGGTTACGTTACACGAGGGACAATACTGTTCAGGATATGTACCCTCAACTGCAATTTCGTCCTTAGAGATCTCACAAGAGCGTAAGCATTTTCTCTGGAAATGTTGGTTCAATACAATTTTTTTGCCTATTGTATTAACTGCTGATAGAAACAGTGCATAAATATTTCTGTTTTATTAAAAAGCACAAGGTTTTTAGTATTATCTGCTGTTAAAACATCCATAAAGGCTTACCCAGTGAACATTTTTGTGGTGAAAAGTCAGTGAAACGCCATCTCTGCATTCAGGTGAAAACACGGGTACAGTTTTCTAGCCGACTACAAAGTAGCCAGACTATATCAGGGTAAAACCTGAGCTATATTGGGGTTAATTTAGTCCATTTCAAAACATCGCACAACCTAGATTTCCACCCCGTAGACATCGAGATTCCGGCTTCTCCTCACTGGTCATTGTTGAACACACTTGCAGTTCAGATAATAGTAGATAGTACATGCTGAAACTAATGCTATATTTTCTATATGTTCTTTGAAAGTAATGGATATATTAATTATAATGATGGCAATTTACTTACTCTCAATGTACAGTATACTATGCTTGCAAAATATAAACAATGGGCCTCATTCACCAATCACTCTATGAACAAATTTGTTCTTAAGACTTTCTTTAAAACATTTTAAAAATATAAAACAAATATTTTGGGATTAACTGATGTTTGGGTTCTGAGCTTCTGTTCAATCCAAGAAAAAATCCCTAATAAGAAAACTGTGGTGAATGATCAGAATGTTCATAAAAATGTTTTAAAGAAAGTCTTAAGAACAATTTGTTCTTAGAATGGTTGGTGAATGAGGCCCGATATATCCTTATTTTTTTGTGAATGCTGAAAATGAAATAAACTGTTTATGTGAATAGATTTTTTTTCAGTGTGTGTTGACTAAATTTACAGAGGACTGTGAATTTGTGACAGATACACAAGATAACCAGAGCCAGAGTAATCACAGCCCAAGTGTACCCAGAAACACTCCCTGTCACAAGAAGCAAACTGCCACCAGGCTGTGGTATACTTGAGAAGTTCCATCTTGGACTAACACCCAGTTAGCAAGGTTTTTTTTTCAACTTTTTGAAAAGACCTGTTTAGTGGTCATGAAATTATACTAGATTAGCTATGAACAGCACTGGTATTCTGTTTAATCTTGATGGCGTTATCATCTTAAATGATATACCCTCCATTGTTTTCTTCACAAATGGAAAGTGCCAATTTCATGCTCTGTCTTATAGCTTCTGCTTGAATAATATTGTGATTTACTTTATAGAAGGTAAAAGCAACTTTTGTGTGTTTGTTAAAAACTTTGGCTCTACACCGAACTGACACATTTGATTAGAATGTTTTTCAATTGCTTAATTTAATTTGGACATAGAGACAATTTGTTTTTGTTTAATGTTCATGTCTTTCACAAAGACAAAAAGATTTTCATATGAATATAATAGAACAGAGTAGGCTATGCTTTATAGATCCCCAGTGGGGAATTGGTCCTGAAAAAAAGTTATGCAAACAAAGCCTGAATGTTGCTTTGTACAAATTTCCCTGTATTTTCATGCTGTAGTCAACCTGCAACAAATATGGCTATATTTCCCTTTGCCGAGCATTTTGTTATCTAATAGGTTTGTAAATGACATAGTGTTCCATTATGTTGAAAGTGGCTCTATATGTCAATGCCCCCTGTCTAGTTCATTTACCTACAATTTGTGAGTAGTTTGGAAAAATGTGAGTAATGTAAGTAGAACACCATCTTCAGTTTGCAACTGTGTGTTGGAAGATGTCTCATTGGCTTTTTGGCTGTGGCTCGCCTCCAGTACTGCCTCAGATATGACTCCATGTATCCAGTATGCATGAGTCCTCAGGAAAACAAGCTGTACTTGTTAGGACTTTTAAGTGGACGACTATTTCTGTTGTTGGTTCTCAGCGTTTGGTGAGAGGAATACCGTTCTCCTGCTACTTGGAAAGCTTCTGATGGTCAAAGGTTTAGCAGTCAAGCAGATTTAAAGAGTGAGACCAGATTAGCAGAATACAAGTCTGAATTTTTAATTTTAAAGCCAAATAGGCCAAAGTATTTTGCGATGTAAGTTATGACTTCTTAGAAACCCCCACCCCCAACTCTAAGTTTGATCAGTTATTGTCCACTGTCCCTTGTGGCTGCAGTTGTGATTTGAATTCTCCTAACTGCATGGTACTGGCACCAGCTGGGAGTGTTGGGGTGTGGCCAGATGGGCGATATACCCGTGACGTTCCCCCCTCGTTGTGGAGGTGAAGAGCGGCAATGTGGACAGCAAGAAGGCAGAGCCAGGCAGCAGGAAATGATCATGTGCTTCTTTGTTATCCACAGGCACATGATGAAGGGTATCAGGCAGCTGGCACCACCAGGCCCTCAGGACTGGTCTCTCATTGTTGCCGTCAACGTGCTAACATATGGGAATTCCCTCACTAGCCTGAGGTCACATGGCCATTGGCCCTCTACCTCTATGTCCAGAATGAGTTTTGTAATTGAAAGGGAAGGGAATGAGATAACTACCATGCTGGTGAAGTAGCAAAAAAATGAAACCGCTCTTCTAGCAGTGATTGTAAAATGAAGGGCCATGCTTGGGCGTGACAGTGGGAAACATGATACTATAAAACTAATTTGGATCAGATTCAGTTCACTGTGCTTCTGCTTAACTACCCACATACCTTGTCTGTGCTTAGCCTTGCTTCCCTTTGCCTTGTCCACTTTGCCACTTTGGGGTGAGTTTATGTGTGTGTGTGTGTGTGGGGGGGTGGGGGGGGGGGGGGTGATCTGGCACTATTATGTCAGATACAAGTAAGGTTCATGTCTTTCGCAAACATAAACCCAACCCCAATGTGGATGAAGCAAAGAGCTTGGTATGATTTGCAAGATGAAGTCTGAATCTGAGCACTGGCAAAGCCTAAAGAACCCCATGATATCTAAAGGCAGCTAGAGTGGTTTTATTGGAAATTAAAAACCCAAGGAGAGCATTTGATTGGACTTACCCATTATTTGGCTTGTTAATGGTCATTTGCTTGGAGTGCGCTTGCTATGTTGTAGTAAATGCTTGATAAATTTTCAATTCATTTTCCCTCTCAGAATAAAAATTCCTTAAAACGATGATGAGCAATTGCACACTGTATCTGCCTATCTCTAGGCGCCTCCTATTACTGGAAAAGAGGGAAGATTCACTTTGCTGCAGTCACTGCAAGTGTATTCTCTCTGGATTATTGTGACAACCTGGCACAGCCTGTCCTACTTTCATATTGTAGACTAACGGCTAATCGAGGTGATCCTTGAACATGGACTTTGCTGATGACAAGGGCCAAGTTATGCTTCTTTGAACCAATCGGCAGCTCCAGATTCTGACCCCCAGTCCGTCCTACTTACAGACTAGGCTGACGAAATGTTTGTGAAAACCCTATGTTGCACTGGTGCCTCCGGAGTGGGTCAATAGAGCTGATTGCCAGTGTTTGCCCTGATGTAAAAATGGAAAACTACTAACATATGGAGCACTTGCACATCTACCTGCTCTCTGCCTTTAGGGGGTGCGTGTGAGTTGAAGGTTTTAGTAGGTGGGTCAGTTGCCACCCTTGGTTGAATTTCCCTGTCCTCGGCAACAGCTGACATAATGGCTTGGCATTGGGACAACCTGTCTTAAAAATCAAGTGACTGGTAGTGTTTACTGTAAATGAAAAGAGCTGTGAAAATGCAATGTTGAATGCACACACCAGCACCATTGTGTTGATAAGATCAGTCATGGAAGCTGCTGATAGCCTCGAGCTATCTTTTGGAACTTCCTGTTGCCCTGCTCTTAAAGCAATCACAGTCATGGCTCACCTTTAGTTGTTTGGAAGGTACATAATGATCTCTGGTACTGTAAAAGGTTATAAGATCATTAGACTGGATCCAAGCTTTCCAGCACATGGGGTTCTATTTCAGGGCTTTCCCAAACTGAACGACTCTGAAGCGTATGCAGCCAGCCCTATAACTGCATCACACATTTAGTGACTTGCTGAGACATCAAACAAGGCCCAGGTTTGGGTCACTGGCTTTGTTTGAATAATTAGAATCCAGACATGCCAACTCATTTGAAACTGGTTTCCAATTAAACAAAGCGAACATGGCTGCAACATTAATAAACAACAAAGACGTTTACCAGCCCTAACATACACACTCTGGCAGCACTCTTCTCACAGATTTTATTGTGATGAGACTGTGGAAGTGGGGCTTTCTTGTGTTTCTCTAATATCCCACTTGTGTCAGGTTTGGGCAGATGTTTGTGATAACTGATATTACTTGTAGGATATGGATCTTACCTCAAATGTTCCTTAATCTGTTTTCTTATCCCATAAGAAAATGTAGTTCTCACACATATACTAAGACACCAGAACAAGAACTTGAGCTTCTAATGTGTTTCTAATCAAAGTAAAAAATGTAACTGCCAGTAAATGACCAAGAAAGTTAACAGTATTAAGAAGACCTTAGCTGTTAGCATCTCACCAATAGAAGCACAAACGGGCACATCTTTGCAAATGAACTACACTCAGAGCTGAAACCTGTTTGCGTTGTGACTTTTAGTCAGTGTTGGTCAGGGACATGTACTTACCTGCAGTGGGACAAAGAATAAAAGGAAGAGTAAAGGGGAAGTGGCAGAGTGAGAGAAAGGAGATTCAGAAAGATGGGGAAACGTTATTACGCTGTAATAAAATGAAGCTGAAACCGTGAAGAAGTGAAGAGTCTAGATAGACAGCATTGATTGTTTAATCTAATCTCAGCAATAATGTATTTGAGTTACAGTGTCAGTGCTTTTATTGAATTTACCTTCTCTGTGCAATGTGTGGGAGAGAAACTCAGCCTGCCATCCATATCCGAGAAATGGAAAGATGGGTAATGGTTCAATGAGTGGGAGAGAGAAAAAGTGAGAACCATCTCACAACTGAAAAAGGTAGACAGAGAGCGAGAGAGAGAGATTTAAAGATTGAAGTTACATTTTTAGGGAAAATATCCATGGATCTTCCAGCAAGGGGGGCTGACTTATTTAGGAATTTTAGTGGTGGTCAAAGCCAAATCGGTCAGTGTCAGTGTGCAGCCTGGTCTCACTCCCAAGTCTTCACATAGCGACGCTTGGGCAGCTCCTACGGCGTCATCCTTTAGACGCAGAAGGAGGCCTTTTGCGTCATTATTTGACGCACTCGTCTCGAATTTACGAATCCTACTATGGCGAAGGCTTTGCTCATGATAACCGACTGCGAGCATGCCCGCTCAGTCTTCGCCGTGTGCGCGTAGATCTTTCTGAGTTTGTGATTCCCGTACCCCACCCCAACCCCTAAACATAACCTCACAGGAATTCATGTAACTCGGGCTCATGCCCGAACTGTTAAGACAGTGGGCTAGCCCGACCACAAGAGTTCACGTAACTCTCTACCAGATGAAGAAGAAAAAAGCGTAAAAAAGCATAATATTGAAGTGCCACAACCAAAGACAAATTATGTGGCCACAACCGTCAATATACAACGCAAAAGGCTGCGTCAATATACGACGCAAAAGGCTACCTTTGGCGTCACATAGCGACGCTTGGGCAGAAGCGTCGCTATGTGACGAGTCCGCGTGAGACCACGTTGCAGTGTGGGATGAGGGCGTAGGGTTCAGAGTATGTGTCCTCAATTGATCTTTTGGGAAAAATTGTACCCCTTTACCCGTGCCACCATGTCCCGGAATAGGTTGCGCAGTGTGGGAATTGCCCTCAATCACTTGGTGGATAGGATCCCAATCTGGGTGATCGTCGACCAAGCCAATTGTGGACCAGATGAATGAGTTGACCCTTAAAACCGCAAATTAAAAAAAGCTTATAAGGCAGCCAAGAGTTTGACATTGAGCCAAAATATCTAAGTCAAGCACTTTGGCTGACAGCTTTCTGATAAATGGGTGTCTAGACATTTAAATGTGGTATGCCCATAATCCACAAAAATATTTTGACATGACCACATTGACCCCCCCCCCCCCCACGCACACACACACACACACACACACACACACACTCACACACACAAACCTCATTAGACATAATACACAATTACAAGATTATATTCATATTAAACATTTATTACAATTTGTTTTTACAAAACATTAATGGCTTTCTCGTGCTTGTTACTTTTAAGTAATTTGAGGTGTTAATATTGATATTTAAAGTTAAATGCAATTTATTCACTTTTAAGAAAAGGAAGGAAAAAAGTAAAATCTTATTACCTATTTACTATTTGCTTACAAAATGTTTAAAAAAGATGTAATGTGAAACAAATACAGAGTGATGCATATATAGAGTGTTTTCTCTGAGAGTAGAAATGCCTAAAATATGTACTGAACTGAAAGAAGAGCCTACTCATGTACCTATACACTTCCTGCGGTTTGTTTAGCCTCTGAGGATGCTTGCTTGTTAATCAGCCTTTGCGAAGCGTACATTATTGGTAAAATGATTGATAACCTGTACAGGTCTTCTTCAGGCCCCGCCCCAGCCTGAAGCTCCTGCCTTTTCCTTTGTAAATGAAAGGCATCCATCCATCACGCTTCTCCATGGAAATCTCAGAGAGACTAGAGGAGGAAGATTGAGTGGTGGGGGATGACGTGGGGGGGGGGATGTGGCTTTGTTGTTGTGTTATGCGTAGCAGTGACATTTGTTTTTGCACTCTGAGGCAAGCCACAGTTCCTCAGTGGTTAACCACAGCTTGGTTTCCTTTCACTCAGTTAGCCACACAGGCTATTGCAGTTGGCGATCCAATCAGGCTCCAGCCATTGGTGGAGAGATGGAGCCCGACAGCAGGCTGCTGCTTAATGCGGGTTGATTATTTGTTCAGTAGTCCAGTTCCGCAGATCGAGACCGAGTTATTGAGAGGAGAGAGACACGGCAGCATCTGTCTGGTGGTCTTTAAGAGACTCCACCCTGTATTAAGGAGACGTGAAGCCACAGGAGCCACATCTGCCCTGTGCTTAATCTCGCTGGATCAGAGCTCGCAGCTAGCATACGCACATGATCCCTGCTGCTTTACCCATCACATGGGACAGAATGTACAATAGTAATATAGGGGAGAATGTACTACTCCATCCTAAATTACTTGGGGCCATTGGGGTACCACAATTAGAAATCACATAATACTTCCACGAAAGAATAGGGTACTCACCAAAAACAACTTTTCAAGTTTTCAAGGATAAGTTTTTAAAGAATGCGTTTCTTTTCTCCCTCTCTCTCGCTCTCTAGTTGTCAGTGCGCCAAGTGAACAAATTCCCTATAAAGATAAACACAAATGCAAATACAGAATTAAAAAAGAAACGGTTTATGCTCAAAATAAAATTTTACTTATTAAAATGCAGGGAATCAAAGAGGACATATTTTCATGTAACCTTTTTGTTCTTCTGCGTGAGGGTTTTGAAACAGCCTCTCAACAAATGTGCCCTTATCATCAATAACCTTATTTTTGGCACTACTTTCCTTCACATTATTTGACACAGAATTGGACCAATGTGCATGTAGGTTTCAGTGGGAGAGCCCGGCTGGGAGAATGCTGAATTTGTCTCGCCCTCAGGTTTAAAGTCTTGCCCGGTGCCTCTCTCCCTCCCCCTTATGTTGTCATCACCCAGCCGTATTCTTCACGCGTTTTCATTTTGCCAGTGCTCATCACCACGTCCAATAACACACAATGAATGTGGGCGCCATCATTTGGATCAGCTGAAAGCCCTGTTAAATATGATCAGTGTTACAGCATTATCGGTTTTCACTCTTCCCATTTGAAAGGAGCCGGTGGGGCAGTGATGTATGGCATATTAATTGCTGTGTTTGTTCTTTGCCTTTCCAATTGCTCAGGGGGTCTCTGTGCCACCCTGCCAGCTTCCACCCCTCCCCCCCCCACCAGCCATTACTCCCTCGTATGTCTGAGCCATTCTACCAAGCCTCCCTCCCTCATTTCTCATTGGTCCTTGACGCTGCTCACACTCGGCTCCCTGGTCCAGGTTATATGGAGAATTCCATTACGCTGGCAAGCCGCAGCTCAGTAGGACTGACAGTAAGACAATGGCGGTATAGCAGCGCCGCTGCCCCTTCCTAGCAAACTGCTCAGCTTTTCCCCACTGTCTGGGCTGCTTTTTTGCCCAGTTATATCCTGCTATAGCCAGGCAAACCGAAGACCCTCATCAGAAGCAAATGTTATTTTGCAGACTTGTAACAGCGAATGAGTCCAGGTGGCGGGGTGGGTGTGGGGGTTTCTGATGGTGGCAACGGGCTCCCAGTTGGTAGTCGGCATTCAGCTCCTGCAATCTTCAGATTCAAATAACGACGTTAGAAGATCTGCGCTCAAAAGGCAGAGAGGGGTTGAAGGAGCTTGTACTGGAAAAAGGTTTTGAATCACACAAATAAGCCTCCCTTATATGAAGCCCTCCCCTAATTAAGGAGAGAAAGAAAAGGGAGCTCAAAGGAGCGGTGGACTGGAGGCGCAGTGAGGCTCCAGTGAGAGCTGGATCTGGTTTGAGGCTGGTCAGATCTGGTTCTACAGTCTTTCATCTGCACCTACTGCGGGTCCTAGTGCCTGTTTGCAGAATAGCTCGGTCAAACTCTTTCATTGTATGGCCGGTGCAGAAATTAGGGCAAGGTTTTCAGCACCTGGGAAGCCCTCAGCAAACTATAGGCTGTTGCCCTACTCTCTTGCTAACCTGCTACATTGTTATAGCCTTTACTTTACCTCAGATTGGAGTTGGATGCAGCCAAGCTCCGAGACTGATGGATACCGGAGTAGATGATGGGAACGCAAACGCGCTGTGTGTGTGTGTGTGTGTGTGTGTGTGTGTGTGTGTCGGAGGTTTTGTCGGTTTGTGTGCGTGTGTGTGTCTACTTGCAAAGAGCTATATCTTGTTTTCGATCACGTGTTTTTATTAACCTCTCTGTTGCCATTGTTGCTCTTGTTATCATTTCGTTCATTCCATTCAGTAACACCTGCTTCTGTTTTTTTTCCTCAGATTAGCTTTTCTCTTGGACCTGAAAAGAAGGTTTCTTGGCGAAAGAAGTGGATCATTGCGAAAAAAATTACCGTCTGTCACTCTTCAGACACTGTAAGTCATGTGACAGGAAATAAAGTAAATGGCATGTCATAGCATTTCATTCAAACAGACCTTGACCTTTGACCCAATTGAAAAGGAACAAACTCCATTTATTTATCAATTTGAAGCGAGGGACACATTGCTCAGAATACACCAACACTGGGCATAAGAGGGTTTGTGTAAATAGTGTTCCAGGGCACGGTACACACACACAGACACACACACACAGGCCAGGCTGAGTGTAGCTAGTATTTTAGTGCTTGCTTATGGCTCAGGACTTGTCTCCCTGCACTAGACCCCTGAGTGAACGGAGAGGGGATCACACTTTCAGCGCCCACGTACGGCTTGCAGATAACCGGCACTGAAAACATGGAGCCTGCCGAATCAGAGATGAGCATTCTCTCCAATGGGAAGAGCCACGACCTTGGAGATGACATCAGTATGCCTATGAAATCACTGCCAGAGGAAGATCAGTAAGAATCCCTTTTGTCTTTACACTTTTCCTGTCTTGTGCTTTTTTGCATCTTGTCAAGATCTTACACTCATCCAGCGTCCTTTGTATGTATAATTTGCTGAACCTTTCTTACAACTAGACACATTCACATCCATACAGTGTAAAACAAGCCATCCTACTTAGACTGCCCTAGAGCCATTAGGTCTTACACTGTTACGCTCCTGTTAGAATCACTACCAGTACAGCAGGTTTAAGATTTTTTTAAACTAACCACACTCTTATTTATAGCATCATACTATACAACTATTTTGTATTTCACTTCTTTATACTTTTTTATAGCTAGCTAGCCAATATCATATATCTTTTCTCTATTTTATAACTTATTATCTAGCTTTGCAGTCAAATGCACCAAGCCGTTTCTTGGTGTTTCCTCATTGTTGAATGCAGCTGGGTTCCTGAATCACATTTTACAATTTGATTATTTGATTTGTAATACAATGTACATATTTCATGTGATGTGGTGACCTTAATCAGAGTCCACAGTCAGGAATGGGCCTGGCCATCATTAACATTAACCTTGAACATTAACCTTGCTTTCAGTTTTTGACATATTTTTAAAACAATGTTATTTCATACGACGTGTCAGAGGGCTGACCTGGGCGCGCTCACTGCATGCTGCACCTGCCACCAGCAGACCTCATAATGGTGCTGCCAGCAGGAAGATGCGCCTGTTGACACATCAGACTGTCATGTAGCCCCCTGAACCTGTATGGAAAGGAGCATTTATGCACCAGAGCTGACACCATCCCGCTGCTTTTAACACTTCTCAGAAATACACTGGGACTCTACTTCTAATTATTTACCCCCAAATATTTACTGTCACTAGGATAATGACCTCAAGGGAAGGGCTGACATTCAAACAGTACTTTCCTTTGTTCATGTAAATCTTTTCAGTTAGCATTTGTGTTTAAACTGTCAGGTATGTGGTCTGGAGGAGGCACTGATGCAAGTAATATCCAGAATACTTCAGAATTTTAAATATGTGTACTCCAAATGAATACTCCCAGTGAACTTAATGTATGTATATATACACTATATGTACGTATGTATAATATTCTCCTCACATTGCAATTTTTAAGCAGAGCACCTGCAATATAAGCATGTAGACTATCCCTTTGGCAGGATTAATTTCTGTGAACATTACATTTTATGAAAATCACTTCCCAGATGCTCACATTAAGAGCAACTCAATGGCCCATTTATAATCACTATGTGTAAGGTTAACTGAACAAAACAAAGCTTAGTATTGTAAACAAAGTAAATAACACTATAGGCCTACAGCTGGCCTATCTTTATACAGCTATATCTGTAACATTATTCCAAAAAGAAAGAGGATGGGTAATGCGGGTCAGGGGAGCAATAGTGCAGTCTGAAGAGGTGGGACTTCATTCTGCATCAGAAGATGGAAAGGGTTTCTGTGGTGGTATCTACAGTTTGAGATTTTAAAGTATGTTTGAGAAGATGTGTGCATCTCCATCTCTCCATCTCTCTGAGGGATGCTGACAACAACCACATTACTGCCCGGCTTTCACCACACATTTTCTATGAACCCTTGCAGATTTGAGGATGGTGAGGGAAATGTGACAGAATGCGAAGAGTTCCTACCCAACTCAGAAGGAAAGAAACCCATGCGCTTCACTGATGTGAGTCTTCAACTTCCGCCTCCTTAGCCGCCTAGTTCCACTTTCAATCATGCTTTTCTTTGCATATTGTCTGGGATGTGAAAGTTTTTTATCTCAGTGTTCTTGATTGAAAACAACACATTTTGTCTGTTTGTAGTTTGAGGGGAAGACCTCTTTTGGAATGTCTGTGTTCAACCTGGGGAATGCCATCATGGGCAGTGGAATTCTGGGATTGGCGTATGCCATGGCCAACACTGGAATTCTCCTTTTCCTGTAAGTGATTGTATTATTATTCATATATGCATGCATATAAGCATTTATGTAGCCCAGTACAAATTAATACACTGCCTTTCTGTGTTTTTTAGTACATCTGCATTCATGAAGGTTATATTGTATGCAAGTTGGAAGTAGAATGTGATCCTAATGGGCTACATGATGGTTGGTTAAAGTGTTACTGAGATGCACTGTGGTGCCAGTTATAATAACTGTCATTCTAATCTACAACACTTAAAATGAACGCAAACGTGCTGGGTTAAGTGCTCGGCTGGAGTCGTTTGTTATTATGGTATTAATTTCATAGTAACACACCAGTGTCGTTAATTTATGTTAATATACACTCAAAATGGTCATGGTTTTCAGCAAGCCTCGAGTGATTTATTCCTGCGACAATTAAACATGCATGAACCCACTTACAGAAGCTGATGGCTGCACATGCCTTTGCAGCGGTTTTGGCTCTTAGTGGGCTTGGTCAGGATGCTTAATGTAGCTGTCAGATTAGCCAAATACTGTGATTACATGACTGACATGAGGATTTAGCACTGACTGCTGAAAATGTGGTTCTGTCATCTTTTACTGTGACTATCGCCCTTGGCAACAGCAGGTGAGATGGGACTTCATGGGACAAATCTTCCTCCTTTCAGGAAGTGTATTTCTGGGACCTCTGGGGTCAGTCCCATCTGCAAAGAAATGATGGGTCAAAAGGGAATGTCAGATGCTAAAATGAACTGAAGACATCACATAATGCAAAGGTTACATAAGTTCAGTAAACCATGTAACCAACCTCAATGGGACCAGAGGGGAGGTAGATGTGTGAAAGGTTGGATAAACTGGCGAAAATGAAAATAAGCATGTGAGGTGATGCAAGTTCAAAATATGATCATGCAAAAATGAATTAATTCAACAAACCATTTTGTTCCCTTTTTTATTGTTCTCACAGTGTGGCAAACATAGACAATAAATCACATACGAAGGGGGGAGGTCCAGCAGTCCTCGCTTGCACCGGGACGATAATGTACTGCACTCGTGTGAATTTGCCATTTAGCCAGGCTGTAAAACCTGAGTGTAAATTGAAATTATCATTTAAATGAGGGCATCAGATAATCGGGTAGGCCACTTCTGTGGGAGGAGGTTAAGCGGGAGTTTACTGTACACCTAAAGCCTAATTTATACTTCGTCACACGACCCTTTCGACAAGTGTCGAATGACGAAAATGACGTATTTCCAACTGTGTCGCGCACCTCTAGAATGTTGTTATGTCGCAGACAACGTCATACTTTGTCACGCAGTCTGACAGCCAGATGGAACGCCTAAATTCATTGTCATGGATACGTTTTAAAAGTTCTTCCACCTCCGCAATTTCAATAATTTCACAGAGCACTGCCAAGTAGCCTATTAGAAATGTAAACAAAAGGTCAGAGGTTGTCGTCTCGTTACCATAGAGACAACTGAAACTTCATCGCAGACCTTCGCCCGAAGTATAAATGCCAAACGTCGTGCGACCCCTTCATTTTTGTTACTCGACACTTGTCGGAAGGTGCGTGCGACACAGTATAAATCAGGCTTAAATGAAGGTGTAGCACAGGGATTCCCAAACTCTATACTGGAGGACCCCTGCATAAAGTGAGGTAACAATTTTTTTAACTGATCAAATTAAAGGCCAAGGTGAATCAATAGGCTCCTGATTGGTGAAAATGTAGACAGGTGACCAGGAAAACTAACAATTAGGTGGATAATGAAGAATTCAAAGACAAAACTGCATTGTGTTATGTGCATATGTTTAAGGAAAACATGATGAAAGAGCTAATCTAATTAGGAGCCTATTGATTCGTCTCAGTCTTTAATTTGAGCAGTTTAAAAATTGTTACCTCTTTTTATGTAATTGTTTGCAATATAACTAGTACAATGTGAACATGGGAATTTTATTCTTCAGTGCATGCACAGCTATTTCTGGCATAATGTGGTTTAGGAAAGTAAATAATCCCTCAATACATATAAAGCACCTAATTAAGGAAAATTAACAGCTTGTTAAAATTCTGGGATTGCAATTGTGGTTGGAACGAAAACCAGCACACAGTCCTCCAGGACCGAATTTTGGCACTCCTGGTGTAGCCCCCCTTGTGGAAAAAGAATATACTGCAATATATTGTAAATATATCAAGATTATCTTCACAATATAATTAAAATATACTGCAGTATATTACATTTTCATAAGGGCCATCTGCCAGGTAGAGCCATAGATATGAGGGCATTGCTGGAGTTTGCTTTTTAGGGTTGCAATGGAGCACATGGAGGGTGTGCATGGGGTAGCTGAAATAGCCATGATGTCCTTGGCTGTAACCTGACCCACCACTGCCCCTGGGAATGCATACTGCCCACAGCTGTGGGCCCAGCAGACAGAAGCATAGTGGGGTTGATCTAGGCAGGGTGAGAGTGGGTGGGGAGGGGGCGGGGTTCAGCAGATGGGGGCGGATTTGCTGATGTCATACTGAGCCATCGTGTCCTCCTTGACGCATTGGAGGTCGTGTAAAGGCCACAGCTGAGAGTAACCACTCAGCTTACTCGTGTTACTCCATCACACGTCCTGCCTCCCAGTGTGAGGATCTGCTTTCTGTGGCATTCTGACTTTGTGTGACTTGAGAGGGCAGGGATGTAGACTCCATGTCTGAAGTCAGAGCAGCCCTCTTCAAAAGGCGGAACTTAAGAGTTATAGGATTGTATAGATTTGAAATGACAATATCTGACAACTATCAAGTCCTGTAACATATTTCGTTCGGCCAATTGCTAAAGTACATTACAAAAAGTCCATATTTTCCTAAGTCAATATTATGTGCATCGAAAAAAACAGTCTGATAGTTTGTATAGGTCATATTATTTTTTTAAGCTAATAGTTTGTTTTCTTTGTTTTTGCTTGTATGACTGATTAATAGGGTTAAGTCATGTATGTGGACCTCAGACCAATTGTTTTATACGATTTTTATAGGTACAGATCAGTAGGAATGAGAATTTGTGGCAAATTAAACTTAAGGCTTGGTGTTTCCAAGAAAACGATCCCTGGGTTTTTATTCTGAGAAGAACCCTTGTTAGCCTTTCAGCAGAAACCTTCATCTCTACGTGCCTTGGAAACCATGGAAGTCTAAATCTTCTATTCAGTGAAACAATCAAACGCTTTAAGCCTCGGTAATGCTGCTTTTATTAGACCTTGGTTATTGCTAAATGATTGTTTACAAAGTGATCTTAGACAATATTACAGGAGCTATACCAGAAGCCGTTGTTCAGACAGTTGTTTATATGAGGCTTTGTTTGCAGACAGTGAATGGATTCTTTGGGATTTGTAGGTAGACTTCTCATGCAATCCCAAGAAGATTTTTTGTAGTGCATGTGCCTGGGAATAGCTGGCTTTGGCACCACGGTCCAATGTGTACAGATGACTGCTGTTTGAGTTTACCTTCCTAGACACTCTCTCAGAGCCTTGACCTGCTGTCCAAACTATTTTCCGTGGAAACAGCTGTTTGTTTTTAGCTGGGTGTTGTTGGTGCGGTAGACCTGGCAGACTTCTCAGGTTGTTTGAGGAAGCCGTTCAGGATAAATCAGTCTACTTCGCCATGACAGGGACCATGCATCTCCACTGCCAGTTTAGACATAATCTAAAGTGGTTGGATCTTTGATATTAGTACAGCCCCATGTAGACATGTATGCAATTCAGCTCTGCAGCACTCAACACATGTCAAACAGCTATTTTGAATACTTTAGACCTTTAGACACCAGGGGCCTCATGTATAAAAGGTGCGTACGCACAAAAAAGATGCCATGAGTATGGCTCCTGCGTACACACATTTTTGAGACTGGGAATTGGCGACTCCGATGGCGAGGAAACTGGCATACGCATATTTTTTGCGCGTATGCACCTTTTATACATGAGGCCCCTGTAAAGTATCTGCAGGTTGCTGAAGTTTTCAAAGAAGCATCTGTTTGCATCAGCATTCAGAAGAAAATTCTGTTTTCATATGATTGTACATTTTGCTTAGAAACACATTCCACTGAAAATTGTCAGGGATCTGCATGAAGCTTTTTCAGATTTTACTGGCATCTACAGTTATATAACATGTATTCCAAAGTCATATTTGGCTCAGGTCTGTCTGCAACTACATTTTTGTGTAGTTATGATACCATGTATCATAACTAGGCTTGTCTGGTTTAGTTTCTCACGTAAAGCTTTATACCCACGAGAAAAAAGATTATACTTGAAATATACTTTTTAAAAGTATACTTTTAGGGTTTTTGTACTAATTATGTACTTTGTGCTAAATTGGCAGCGCTTTAAGTATACTAAGTGCACTAAAGTTGTTCAAAACTTAAGTCATACTTAAGTGTACTTCAAGTACAGTGTGTATGTTAAAAAGGGACTATTTTTAGTATACTTTAGTGCACTATGTTTGTATGTTAAAATAGGACTATATTTAGTGTACTTAAGTATATTTAAGTGCACTAACAAAAAGTATGATTTGTTGGTATCTTAAATACACTTGCAGTACAATTTCATTATGTCACCAGTCCGTTTGAAACAAACTTTAAACTTTTTTCAGTACAAAAAGGAAAAGTATACTTGTAATAACCTTTATATACTAAATTATATTTTTATTACACTAAAGTATACTACTTTTTCACCTGGGTATCGCTATTTCATTTTATTTTTATATTATAGGTTTATCGTATAAATGGAGAATTTGAGTGAAAAGCATCATACATCCTTCAATGTTGATTCCCTAAAGAAAAATGGACAGGGCATTACAGACACTAGACCCATCCTTGGGAAAATAATTGAGTTAGGAATGCAGTCTGACAAAGAATCAATTCTTCGGGAGTAATAAGATGATGAACAGGAGGTGTTAAGGAAAGCAAAATGTAGAAAAACATTCTCTCAGTAGCATGTAAGCCCCAGACACAGGCAGGGGTCCTGCCGCAGTGGGACCACTGACAGAACTAGAACAACAAGCTCCTCAGTCACCAAAATATCCTCTCTTGGTCCTGATATTATTTTTTTTTTGCTTTTGCTTTCGCCCCCTTTTTCTCCACAATTTGAAATGCCCAATCTTATTTTATCAGTGCTCATTGCTGGAGCCCCGCTATCGATTCAGTAGAGTGCAGACAAACGTGTATCTCCTCTGAAGCACATCTCGCACCGAGCAAATGATCGAGCTCGTGCTAGCCAATGCTACAGGCAGTTGTGCTGCGCCCTGTGGGGCCACCAGCCACACACAGTTGGCACTGGCACAGTCGGGATTCCACAGCAGGCCACGGGGGCCGTCCTTGCACTACAACAGTAGATTAACTGGGTGAGCCACCCAGCTGCCCTGGCCTCCAGATATTTTGACCATGTCTCCATCTTGCGGAAATTACAGTCTAAAAACTCAAAGGCATGACTCAACATTTCAGTGGTTTCATAAAGGCCTCCAGCTCTGCAGTGAATCCCTGGCCGATCCAGACCTGTCAACCGGTATGTCTTTTCCGTAATAGGAAATCCATTTTCACATCAAAGTACGGCGATACACATTGTTACTCTAAAATATGCAAAAAGAGGCCTCTTGTTGTGCCCACTTTGGTTTTTGACCAAAAATATTGGAGCGTAGCCAAGCCAGGCATGAAGCAGGGGTGATCGACACGTTCATAACGTCACTGCTTTCCCGGGCCCAGGCAATGCTCTCCGGTAAGATCCCTCCTTCCTCCCCTGAGTCCCTCACTTGCCGCTCCGTCACTCGCTGGCTTTTCTCATGGCTCTCCCTGAACTTGACAGCGCTCAGTGCCCCTCTGTGCAGGGGCGGAGCGTCAGGGGGTGCTGGGTGTGCGGCTGTCCCAGGGCCCGCGGCATCTGGGGGCCCACTGACCTAGAGCACGGGGCCCAGCGCAGGGTGCAACGTTTAACGAGAGCGCGATTGACAAAGTTAATATCAATACATCGATGTCTAGGAACAATCGTACTAAAGAAAATGGTAGCGCTCAACTGTTTATATACCACATATTTCACAGAGAAAATACGGTCACGGTTGGTAGTAAATTAGATAATTATGACTAAAATAAAATAGTTAAATGAACATATAAATTTGATATTTTGTGTTACATGCAGTTATTTAGTACGCAAACAGTTATAGCATGCAGATTTATGAGTGAATCGTAGCATCCAAATGAATGTCGGGTAAGGTTACGGTGTCGCGTAGCTGTGAGCGTAGCCTACAATTCCTCCCAGTATAATTTTTCCCACTTCCGGGTCTGTTGCTTGACTGTACGTCTCGCTAGCTACTAGCAACTAGCACAGCACTGTGTCGATTATACGCTCTATGCTTGCCAGAAATCTACAAGTGGTTTGATCATTTTCAATGTCTTTGTTCAATTGGCCTGTAAATAAACATTATTAGCTAGTTATACACTCGCATTAATGCTATGTAGAGTAGCACGAATGCTATCTACGGACCACGGATAGGTTCAAAGAGATAGCTCGTCTTTTCATAAACGCACACAGCGAAATGATTCCACGATTTCTTCGTTACCGTTGTGTGCTGTGATCGCTGTCAGTGGGGCTGAACTTTCGCTAATGAGGTAACATTACTGCTGGTTATGTGTGCGCTGTTATGCTGTGTGCATACTAGGTTGGAGTGGGTGGGGCCCGTTTGTGCGTTCTGCACCAGGGCCCGGCGTCACGATGTTCCGCCACTGCCTCTGTGCCAAGGTAAATGGGCGGTTGAAAGGCGCAAACAGTGGAAATATTGACACATATACTAAAACAATAAAGTTTGGTACCTTATGACGCACTTAATCAATGACATGTCATAGCAGTTAGCTAGCCGATGGTAAGTTAGCCAAATGACTGACGTTGATAAATGTAACATGACAGCTGTTAGGCAAACATCACTGTTCACCAATGACATTAGTAACAGTAGTACAAACTGTACTCATGTTCTGAAGATTGTATTGCAAATAACTCCTGCATAACCGATTGTGGGGCCAGAGGGTAGGCGGATACATAAAAGGGCAGATAATCTGATGAAATTTTAAATAAACAAAGTAGCTGATGCAATGGTGAATAGGCCAAACATGAATTCATTCAACAGCCTGTTTTAAAAAGGCTTTTTGATGACTAATATATTTGATGTCACTGGTTACTGTACAAACTATTCTTTTTCAATTGGTATGTGTAAATGGAAATTAAATTAAGTGATCACATTGAGAGATTCTGGAGTTAGAAAAAAAAAAGATAATTCTCTGCGTTTCTTTGCATCAAGAGCATATGTATGGACATACCGTTAATGTACTGCACTTGTGTAAAAATTAGCACTTCACCTAGCTGTCTTGATTATACACTGGCATTAACATTTAAATGAGGGCATCGGATAATCCCAACGGTTTTTTTTGCAGGAGGCGGTTATGCGGTTGCGAGTTCACTGTATAGTGTGTTGTGGTTTGGTTGTAGGGTTGTGAATATGCAGCCAAGGTTATTATAGTTTCATCTTTTCTGTTAGTTTTTATTTCTGTAATTATCAAATTTCATTTCCAATTTTAGTTTAGTTTTAAGACCTCTGCGTTAGAGGTTAGAGAGAGAGAGAGAGAGAGAGTGAGAGAGAGAGAGAGAGAGAGAGAGAGAGAGAGAAAGAGCACTACTAACTGTGCTCCAGAGTGATGACAACCCATTCGGCCTATTTTTCTCCCACTGCCCGTCTGCTAATGGGAACAGAAAAACCCTATGAGCTCCCCGACTCTCTCAGCATTTTCCCATGAGAAACTTCATTAGGGAAAAAAACAGCAAGGTACAACAAGCGAACCCACCCGCCATAAAAACAAGAAGCTATAACAATACCACTCTATTCTGTGGACTTGGCCAGAAAATCTGTTTCTCAAGTTCAAGTGGTACTGAATTTTCGAGAGGAATTTCAGGCATCTACCTCTGGGCCTGCAGTTCCCTTTGGAGCAAGATGCTTAGGTCTGCAGTTCGGCCACAGCATGTGACCTCTGGCTCCTCCAGTGCAGTGGGACCATGGGGCCTGGGAAAAGATGGCCGAATCGCCCACTGGGCCTCAGGAATGCCGAGCAGGGATTGGCTTGTTCCTGGGCGGAGGGGGTCAAGGAGTCAGCGGCCTCCTCGTGGCCCAAGGCACCCCTTGGCACAGAGATGGCGGGATGAGTTTGCTCTGTCGAAGCATTTGTGAAATGACCTTTAGAGGGCATGGGTCGAAGGGACGGCGGCCCATTCCAGCAGCACCTTTCACACAGTGGAGTCCACGGGGTGAAATTAGGACAGGGATAGAACTTCCCAAGGAAGACAACTGCCTGGGCTAGAGGTGACAGCTGGCCATGGTCATTTTCCAGTGCAGGGCCAGTTTCTCTTATTTGACCTAGTAACTCCTTATAGAAGACTGAAATGTTAGGTTTGTAAATAAATCTTTTTTGATGTGCTTTCCCTCTCTGTTGTCTGGCATTTTAAAAGCATGCATGGTCTTTTTTGGCTCGTAATATACAACTAAAAGCATATTGATCATGGTAGGAATGCGAGGGCCTCTGTTCGGGGCCATCGCGCAAGCTCTTGTATGCTAACAGCCCTCCACTGTAAAGGCAGATGGCTTTTTGAACAGGCCGGCCTATGTTCTTCACCTTGTCTGAACTTGGAACGGGAAAGCAACTTGCAAATGGGAGTTGAAGCCAAGGTAAAATGGGTTTGGTCCAGTGTCAGTTGCCGGCAGCAAAATAGGTAAAAATAGCTTGGCAGTACCGGGCTTCTTTTCCAAAAAAAGCAAAAAGACCTTGTCCCTTCCTTCTGTCCAGACTGCGGTCTTTCTGTGGAAGTTTGGAGTTGAAGTGAGAGAGGCAGTTTTGGAGACGTCTGTGACTGCCTCTGCCTGGATATCCTAAGAGTCCTCTGATCCTCTGCTTTTGTTTGCTGTTCTGTCTCAGGGCATGCTTGTGGCTGCTGGGTTTACTTGGGTTAATTTACCTTGTATATAGCCTACATCCTCCCCCAATAATATCCTAATGGTTTATTGCTTTGGAATTTTGATGTCTTACGGTTTCTGCTCAGTAACCCTTATGGAAATGTAATATACTGCAGTATATTTTAAATATATTATGAAGATAATTTTGATATATTTACAATGTACTGCAGTATATGCTTTTTCTATAGGGGAAAACAGACATGATCCAATGACCCTTTGAAAAAACTATTCCGTTCTGACACAACATTGCAACTGTTAAAGTTGCTTAAATAAAAAAAAAAGGGAAGTCATTCAGGGAATGAATACACAATACGCACAAATGCTAGAATTGAGAAACCAAGTTCATTGTGATCTGAATGAAATAAGGAATGACAAATTTTTCATTGCAAATTTTTAAAGTATCTTAAATTATCCAAATTTTGATAAAAGAAGGGGAGATTTTTCTCCATGGTAAGAGAGGTGAGGCTGATAATATTTACCATTATGTTTGCAGTGCTGTAACATGCTGCAAGGGGGCGCTGTATGGTGAAACATTTTAACATGGAGTTCCTCTTCCTCTCACAGGTTTCTCCTCACTGCGGTGGCTGCCCTCTCCTCCTACTCTATTCACCTGCTGCTCAAGTCCTCTGGCATTGTGGGTAAGCGGGCCTTGGTTCAGGACCAGAGGCAGGGCACAATGAGAAACATGGTGGCCCCTACAGTGACTGAATCATTTGGCAGCGCTGGTTATTTTAGCTAGCTGTTGTTTATGTTGTCTGCCGGCTCTGGTTTTACGTACAGATTATAACGATTCAGATGCGTTGCTGTGTGTGGTAGCCGTACCCCAGGCTTAGAGCAGCTAAAAGATCCCAGTGTCTGTGAGTTTATCTGTACTCATGCTGTGCTTGTGTTCCAGGCATCCGTGCCTATGAACAGCTGGGCTTCAGGGCTTTCGGCACGCCGGGAAAGATGGCCGCAGGGATCGCCATCACCTTGCAGAACATCGGAGGTAAAGGAGACTGGGGCAGAGAATTTTGCCACCAGGCATCCTGCTGCTCTACTTATGTACAAGACACGCCTTTAAAAAAACACCAGTCATCTCAGTTAGCAAACACTGATGATTCATGTTCACTGGGGTTTCTGCCCTCCTTATCAGCATCAGGGCTGGGAGTTGAAACGTTTTTTCCCAGCAGTCTTTTTTCCTGTAATGTACTTGCTTAATCTCTTCAATATGGTGGTTTTGGCAAGAGGACAAGGGTTTGTGGAACGTCTCTCTATTTTTTCTCTTTTCCTCTCTCTCACTTTCTTTATATGCACGTTTGACGTGCAGAGATGATGAGAGCCAAGACCAGCAGCCTGTTTGACAAACAGCTGCTGGGTTTGTGTTGTTGCCAATCAACAGAATCACACCCTTGTACTGTTACAGCTGTGAAAAGAGAGAGAGGGTTGGTATAGCCACTGTTATTGAATGAACCAGTTGTTACCCCCTGAACCACCCATGTATTGCATAATGTGCAAAATTTACACATTTCAATGGCTTTTGGGTATAACGTATGGGTAAAAAGTTGTGGGTAATGACTGAAAGTGCATATGTACCCCTTCTCTCAATGTTTTAGTTAACATTTATGGAATGGACATTTTTATTTTTCCAGAGTAGTTTATCAATGACCATATTTAAATCGTGTGATTCGCTTCATTTTAACCCATGTCTAACTAAAGAAATATTTTTTTAGTACAAAGGAGTGTACCACCGATTTGATAAGCCACCCTCACAGAAATGGAATGGATTGAATGTATATTGAAATAAAATGTGTTATCAAGACAGTGCAACACTTCAGAACATATGGCGAAATATTCAAAATTGTGCTGCCTTCACATGTTGCAATATATGACACTGCTGTGAAATATAATTATAAGATCACATATTTACAATATATTCCATTTCCATGAGGGAAAAATGTCTCATTTATCATTTAAATGTATTATATAAATGATGTGTGTGTGTATATATATATATATATATATATATACACGTATATATATACGTATATATATATATATATATATATGCAGCATATGCAATCAAATATTAAAAATGTAAAGGCACAGTCAACTTAGTGTATGTAAACTTCCGACCCACTGGAATTGTGATATAGTGAATTAAAAGTGAAATAATCTGTCTGTAAACAATTGTTGGAAAAATTACTTGTGTCATGCGCAAAGTAGATGTCCTAACTGACTTGCCAACACTAGTTTGCTAACATGAAATCTGTGGAGTGGTTAAAAATGAGTTTTAATGACTTCAACCTAAGTGTATCTAAACTTCCGACTTCAACTATATATATATATATATATATATATATATATATATATATATATATATATATATGTAATATATGTAGAGAGAGAGAAGAAAGTCTTGCCCTTCCTTGAATACACAATCCACAAGACTAATTGGAACGCTCAATATTTAGGAATGGAGGTTTTGTTTGTGTTAAAGAGATATTTCACCTTCGTGTGACAGAAGTCATTTTGTGGAGCCTACCCCATTATATTTGCATAGCGTGAATACTAGCAACGTCAGCTGTCCCTGCTGACCGTTAACGGCATCCCCGGTAGTCCCGGTTGTCAGGCTCCCCATTCACTCCCATTAATCTTCGGGAGCTCACCAAAATTAATAGTTTTAAAGCACACACTAACTACGGGAGATAATACATTGAAAAAAGAGAACACAACGGGACAGCTGGGACAGCTGACGTTGCTAGTATTCATGCTATGCAAATATAATGAGGTAGGCTCCACAACATTACTTCTGTCACAAAAAGGTGAAATATCCCTTTAAATCTGTGTCGTGAGCTGGACCTGGGGCTGACCTGTTCTAGCACCGCCACAAGTTATGTGTAAAGTTGGAATAATTGTGTTCTTATGTTTCTTTCTTATTTGCATATGCTGTCTGTCTGTCTGTCCTTGCTCAGCCATGTCCAGCTACCTGTACATTGTGAAGTCAGAGTTACCACTGGTAATTCAGACCTTCCTGAAATCAGACAATCCCTCAGGGTGAGTATCCTTATAACTTAGCATATCCACACACAAGCCTTACAGTTTAGAAAGCATTCTGTGCATTGCTACTACTGGCTGAGGGTCATGAATATCCCACAAGGTCACTAAATGGGAAGCGTCCATCTGCTTGGTGAGCACTTGTGAGCTGCAGGCATGGAGCAGAAAAGTGACCAGTAGTTCCACAATTAAGACAAAATCAATCAGCAGCTGATGGGTGTTCTTTACTCAGCCTTGGCCCTGAGTCAGTACCAGAGATAAACCTCAGGAAAAAGGTGGGAGAGAAGCAGCCGCCTGTGATTGGCTGGGCACGTCCAGCATGACGGGAATGGCTGGCATAGCTCTCCCTTCCTCGCCCCATCAACATTTCTGACGACCACTCAAAACAACAACGTTGTCACAATGATGGGTCTGGAGCCATGACGGCAGCAATGCAGCCGGGGAAAGTGGATTCCTTCCCTCCTCGTAGCTAAAAACAGATCTGGGGTTGACTGATGAGTTATGGCTTGGCTGATTACATTGTTGTCTGCAGTAGGAAATCTTTGTCCCTTGCCTGACTGAATGTCACCCGACTGGTTTCACATGTATCTCTGTATGGAGAGTTTAATAGATTAAATGAAAGTGCAACCAGTTGAAGGGCTGTTAGAAACCTCAAAAAGTCAGAACACAGACTAGTGCGGGAACAATTGCAGGTAAATTAGATGACAGGAATCAAAGCTACCACGTGTTTGACTCCTCCTACTGAGAGTGTATGTCCCTGTGTCCATGCCTGTATGTATGTGTATGTGTGAGAGCCTGGATGAGTCTGCTTATTAGACTGTTGGTGAGGTCGCTGATGCCGGGGGTCTCCAAAGGGTGCTTCTACACAGCTCTTCACAAACTCCTCTAAGGTTGCAGCCCTTGTGGGACATCCAGTGCATGTGCTCAGAGCGCACAGGAGGAGGGTGGCCGGGTAGACGGTGTAGGTGTCAAGGGTGGAATGTCATGTCAGCAGGTGCCGGAGATACAGAGGACTAAGGGTGGCACGTTGTCAGTTAGCACAGCGGCTGGTAGGCATGAGGCTTGAGGACATGGAGAGGCCTCGGGAGGTCACGTTTATCCGCACCAGTGCCTCAGGATCCGCCTTCTGGCAAAAACATCGTGGTGAGCCTCACTGTGGTGCACCAATAGCAGCACCAGAAGGCCTCTCAACCCCCTGACAGTACAGCCCATTGGCAGTTACCAGAGAATTCCTAAAGTGTGATGTGGTGTTGTCTATGGCTTTTAATAGCAATGGAGCATGATTCACACAATTTAAATGGTGGTGGGAATAGGGGCTTTCAATCAGCAGCAGTGGCTGCTGAACGCAGGCAAGATGAGAGATATTTATTGCGCAAGGAGGTGGAGAGGGATAGAATAAGGGAAGGGGAGAGGGATACTAGGAACCTAGATTAAGAGAATGGAGGTTTGAAGAAGAGAGCTGGCTGTATGAGAAAACAGGGCTGAGCAAGACAATGACAAAGCAGTGGCTTTATAAAACCAGTCCTTTCAGCATCCATTTGATTCAGGATTTTCAAAAAAATCTCCAGTTTTTTTTCCTGAAACATATTCATTTTCCTGTCCTTTTACTTTTGGCTTCACTCAGTTCCAGCCATCCCTAGACGTTCCCACGAGTGGAATGTCACTACAAGTCACAAATTTCACAAATCTCTGTTGAGATGTACATGAGATCTTCTCTCTTTTTTGGCTACAGTCTGCCTGGGCTGTCTCTTTTTCTCCTTCCATCTCAGACATGGCTGACCATTCATACGGGCGACAGGCCATAGGATGGCCTACTGCTTTTGTCAATTAGGATTAGACCACTGCCTCATTTGATTAGCAGTTGTGATGCTGAGTGATTATTGGCTGTCTGATGACATACCCGAGTCGTTAGAGAGAGGTATGACCTTATATATAAGCTGGGGTTGTAGATGTAGAAACTCTCACTGGTGGGCCAGGCTCAGTGTCAGTTTACTGACTGAGCTAGTCAGAGCAGCATTCTTAAACAACTGCTTTCACGGACTAGGCCTTTTTTAATAATGGCATAACATAAGGAAATGATTTATCCTCGTCTATTTAACAACTATTTATAAAGAAATGTATGTGTGTAGGTTACACTTTGTTTACAAGTGTGTGCACTTTAAAAAAATGTCCTGTAAAAAAATGGCAGCTATGTTGCAAGTGAAAAAACCATGTAATGAAGGGAAAGAAACAGTATAAATCCTGTTGATTAACTATGTTATTTATTTTATGGGATTTGTTTTTTACCGTGAAAATAGACTCTTTTTTTTTCAGTGTACATCTGTAAAGGGAGTAAATGGCTTGTTAAAATATCCAATCCTATTACTTATAGTCCCACTTGGAGGTATACTGACACCACGCAGAAGCAATTCTGAACAGTCACAATTTTGGTGCATCTGAATAATGCTTTTTTATCTTCTCAATGATCATAGGGCTGAGAGTATGTCTGTGGCAATCAGCATTTGGCAGCTGCTAGTTGAGTTTGCATTAGAATTGGGATAGCTGATCCTAGTCATGAGCACCATGATGTGACGTTAGGAAAAGATTTACTAAGCATTTCACAGGAGGTAAAAATACATGCAAAGCCATCCATGCAGTGAATCATGTTCTGCAGTCCAGGGACTGGTGTAAGCTTTCAGTCCGTCCAATGAAATCCATGTACTTTAATGCTGCAGTTTAGCCCTGGCTGCACTGTGTGTTCCATGTGTATACACAATGATACAGAGCGGAAACATTATGTGACTTGTACTCTTTTTAAGAGAGGTTGTTATTGTGACTGCCTAATCTGGCACTGAACACTGAACAGGGGTCAGCTTAATGTATTGGTATAATATATTGAAGGCCAATCAGAAGCTGACGCCTGTACACTTTTCCAGAACTATTGTATATATGTGAGCACTTCGCTCAATACACCAGTCTAATATGATCCATTTACTAATTTCTCCTGAAATGGAACATGAAATGTGAAATGTGGCGGAAAAGGAGGCTTTTAAAACTGTTGGGTCTTCTTTATAAGAGTTTGAGTGTTCGGCCGTCCTTGTTAAAACGGGAAAGAAGGACAAAGAAAAATAGGCTTAACAGCTTTACCGTTCATTACCAGTTTTACACAAGCATTTGCCTAAAATCAAGCAATATACTTTGATTGTGTTTGTGGATCCTTGAATCCCTGTCCTTGAATGGCAGATGCCTGATTCTTGACTAGGCAGTGTTGTCATCAGCAGTCCCTGGATAGGACAGAAATGACTGGAGACAAGGCCATAACATCCCATGCTTGCTATCTCTTGCCACCTCTTCCAGTTTTGTTTGATTCCAAAAAAATCCGATAGATTGCCCCGATGTCGTCAAACAAAAGAACAACCGCAGAAACAACAGCAGGTTGCCAGAAACCATGACACAACCTCTGAAATGTAACAAGCTGCTAATTGTTCTTAATTAGATATTTTAATGCAAATTTCAATATTTATATCCCAGGGCGTTTAATCAGTCAGATCAACTAATTCTTTATTTCTCTGTAATGTGCTATCTGAGAAATGATTCCTGTTGAAAGAGGTTACAGTTTTAATTGATTCATTTATAGACTGGCAGGTGAAATCAGTTGTGTGGACACCTGATCACTGAAACTAATTCAGTTGTGGAAATGAAGAATTTAAAGGCAAAGAAGTGACAACAAAACATGCATTGTGGATAAGGTTGTTGAAAACACATATTTTCAAGAACCTGAAGCGGTCAAGTGATTGGTTGCAAAACAAACCAGCACACAGAGTGGGTCCCCATGACCGAGTTTGGGAACCACTGCAATGGCCTTTACTTGCTTCCTCAAGTAAAGCGGGTTTCATTGGTCCTTTTACATGAAGTTTGTTTTAAATACCCTTCCCAATCAGTTTTCCTTTTAAACCATAAAACATATCAGATTCACTGTGGACACTAGTTCAATCTCATATCAACCATATCAATCCTTCAAAGCCCTTTTCAATTTCCATTCTTTGGAAAGAGACTGTTGATAACAACCTCTCAAGTTCAGCACCAAATTCCTTTGTTTACCAGCCAAGAAGCCATTCCACCTCCTGGTGGAACCATTCAAGCAAACATTTGATATGAACACCATAATGGAGTTTTGAACTGGGATTAATTAAAATAGAATTAAATGTCAAGTCCGAATCCCTCCTGTGCTGCAAATCATTCCAGCACCTATGACTGAACCCACCTAGTTGCAACGTGACAAGGTACCCACAATGCACTTGAGCCTTTTTCCAACAGACATGTGCAGGTCAGTTTATTTTTCATGCTTATTTGACCTCAGGTTGGCACAAGCATAAGTACACACACACACACACACACACACACACAAAATGATGGATATAGATCTTTGCAAGTAGACACACACAACACACACACACACACATACACACTGTGCTTCTCCATATCTGATGAGGACAGGTTGTTTCCACATGTCTGTAGACACGGAGCAGGGCAGGACATGCCTCGTGCGCTCGTACGGCCAATCTCCCACCGTCCTACAGCCTGTGGGAATGCATCCGCACGTCACTCGCCAGCCAGCTAAATCTGCTGCTCCTTCTCTGCGTCTCTGAGCAGAGCAGCGAACCCACACAAATCACGCAGCTTATGTAAGAGATTTTCACAGCGTCTCAGAACAGGGCGAATGCAAAAAACGATTTCCAGTAACACAAGGAGCGTGCAATTCAGTACGCTGCCGAGGGAAGTGGAGGTGAAGAGGGGTGACAGTAAGGCCATCTGTTGCGTCCGTCTGGACGCCCGCAAAGGCGCGTTGCTGGCACCGTTTCAGTTTGGACCGATAACCAGGTCTGTCTCTCTCCCCTCTCCTTCCCTCCCTCAGGGAATGGTACTTGAATGGCAACTACCTGGTGGTTTTGGTGTCCATCAGCATAATCATGCCCCTAGCCCTGATGAAGCAGCTAGGTAAGTATCTCTCTCACCCTGTTGCCCCTGTCCCCCCTCCGTGACTCACCGCAAGAGGTATAGCTGTAACCTTGACTTTTGACCTCATATCACCATCTTGAAACCAAAAGCCTTTTCTGTTTACAGATGTGTAAAGAATGTTTGATGCGATCGATGTGCTGTTACTCCTGTTTGACATGTGGGAGGGCATGAGATTTTTTTGATGACTCTCCTCGCATGGTATGCTAATGGTTCAAAGTTATTGAGGCTTGAGTTTCTGTCCAATATTAGCCTGTATCTGTCCTCTTTCATATCTGAGAGAGAATCCTCCACATGTATAGTAAAATGAAGACTGGATTCAATCGATATTGTCAGGGAGGGATTTACGCTATGTTCACGAATTAAGAGGCTTGATTTGTGCTATCAACCTCTCACTTCCTGTCCTTCTTATGATGAATCCAGAACACATTGTCACCTCCTGCCACAGGCACTTTCTTTTTGAATAGATGGTTCATGCTTTTTTTCTGCTGTGTTATATAAACACTCCCTCTTCGCTTGTCACCGAGAGAAACAGCCCTCCCGCCGTTCTTGGAATAGAGCACCAAATGTTTTGAACGGTGTCCCAGAGTTAATCTCTGTGGTGAGGCTGGTCCTGACAACAGAAGGATACATTTGCCATGAAATGTTCCTGAAAAGTTTTCTGGGAATCCCAGGATACAGCGTGAGCGGAGAATATTTTTTAATTAAAAAAAGAATAAAAATCTCAATTGATGTACCCAGTAAAGGTCTATGCTCTCCCAGAGCATTAACTCAAACCCTGTAAGTGCCATGGACAGAAATTCTTGTGTTTTTAAATGGCTAAATGTCATTGACGTCTCAGAATTTAAATTGGTAATGTAGTGCAGATTCACAAAGGGACAAGGGCAGACACCACTGAGGCATTATACATATAAACCTCATTTATATATCAAATCTCCTTCATTAAACTTGTTTATATGTATTACGTCACACTGTTTATTTGCTTAAACATGCAGTTACACAGGGAAAACTACACTACAATAGTGAACATGCTTTGTGGCCTATTTTTATGCCGGGATTTTTACAAGACCAATTGAAGAACCGCAACCCAACTAAAAAGAAATGTTACAAGAACATAGCGCAAAATTCTGGTTGGATGTACTTTTTGGTGTGAAATAACATTATTACACGAGTAATGCTGCTAAAAAAAGAAGCCTTCTATGTATACATGTACACACTTAACATTTTGCTGATCATGAACATTTAGTCCTGAAAAACATTACGGGGGTGTGCGTCATTAACATTTTCATAAGTGTCTGAATGTAAGTATTGAAAACACGCATCCTGGTGGTTTGGATCTAGACATCACGTTTGTACTTCAAACAACCGAATAATATGCACAGTAAGTCAGAAAATAGTATTCCTCTGTTTATAGTAATCATAGCAATAGCATCAGAATAATAGATTCCATAGGAAATTGGAATATTTCCAGCAGATACATTCGAGTAGATTCCTTGAAGTACTGGTTATTTGTGAATGTAAATGGAAGAGGGAAAGGTACAGTGCCCTTGGGGATGAAGAAGGAATTAATGTAACAATTGAGAGTGTGATGGTTGTCATGGTTTCCATTTGGGAAGTGTTTGGCAGTGATCTGGTACAATGCGTTCTTGGTGCCTCGAAGATAACCGCAAGTCTGAGTCATGTCCCAAGATGCAGTATTTCAGTGGTCATGTGACTCTCCCTCTCCTCCTCAGGTTACTTGGGCTACACCAGCGGCTTCTCTCTCAGCTGCATGGTCTTCTTCCTCATCGCGGTACGTACGCTTGCAAACATAACTGTTCTTCCATCTTTGCTGTTTTTATGGAATTCTGGGGCAGATGTAATTTAGAGTATGTGCACAAAATGCTTAAAAATGTACTGGGCTGTACAACGTGACATCATGGCATCATTTATGAGCATGCGTGTTTCATGTTGGCTCATGCGTGTTTCATGTTGGCTTACCCCTTCATTTTCAGTCAGATATTGCAACTGCTGCGTTTACTCATACCAGCACTTTTTCTTGCAAAAAAGAAGGGGTGATGCTATATATGATATGTCTGGGGGAATAATAAACAATGGCATCGAAAGGAAAAATAATCAGTTGAGCAGTTGATTTCTTTGTATTTATTATAATCTCTGGTTTAAATTATCAGCTGTCCATGCTTATCCGAAAAGGGTTTGTAGATGGGTTTTTGTTTTAGCCCAGCACTATTGACACCTGATTTAACTAATTAACTAATCATGGTTTTCAGTCAAGACAAGTGTCAAGACAGGTGTCTTAAACAAAAACCTGCACCCACATTGGCCCTTTTCGGATAAGATTGGACACCCCTGATGCAGACGCACGATTATGACCTCACACGGGGAGCTCTGTGGCTGTCAGTGGTAAATATCTTATTTAGAGCTCCCACATCAGTAGACTCCCCATGCCGACTCATAGCCAACATCATTATAATGGTCATGCCCAATCCCCCCACCGTAGGTCATCTACAAAAGGTTCCAGATTCGATGCCCATTTGAGGACTCTTATAATGGCACAGCGGCCCTCTTGAACTCCACCAGTGCAGGCTACCACAACGGCCACGTCCCTGAAGAGGATGACTTTGACTGCTCCCCTCATATGTTCACCCTCAACTCCCAGGTAACCCCACTCCGAAATTACCACACTCCACCTAGGTGCTATAGGGCCCTGAGCCTAGTGGCTGTGGGTTTGACTTCGAGTCCCACAGACATGAAAGTGCTGTATAGTCTTTGAGGAAATTATGTAAATAAGCTGCTATTTAAGTCAATTATATCTCAGAATGAGTCATTCTTATAGCATTGTTCTAATATTGCAGCAGTTTAAGTTGGTCAAACCACCATTCTGAGAATTGTTAGAACTCAGGAGGAAATTCTGCTTCCATGATTTTGTACTCTGACAGATAAATCCAGCTTACAATAAAGAATACTGGGGATAACAGTATATTTTTTTCTTGATATTTCACCAGGAATTTAAAGTGCTTTCTTATTTTATTAGGAAACAAAAGATGAAAATAATGGGAGCCCAGGCAGACAGAAAAATGGTTTCACTTGTATTTTACAATACATGAGTAGTAGTCTTTGCTATTGCTCTGTCGCAACTTTACTATTAAAGACATTTTTCTTGAGCTCTGAGGCAGAGTTGTTGACACATTGCTCAATTTTAATTTAAACTAAGATCCTGGACAGTATGAATGTCAACATATCTGCATAAATGGCTGAAGTTGTCAAAAAAGGATGAGATGCTATCATAAAACTTTTTGCAAAAGATCAAACAACATAGCTATGAAGGTATCTCTGCAGATGATGAAGTTTTAATGTGTCTAAAATGCTATCTGGAAGTCTGTTCATAATCGGAAAGGATTGTGTGTTTTGAGCATTAACTGATTTTAATGTAGGAAGAGGTGACTCTTCTGCAGTAGGTTTGGCAGTATCCATGACTACAGGCAACATTTATGTTTGTTTTGTATTTTTTTAGACTGCCTACACCATCCCTATTCTGGCCTTTGCTTTTGTGTGCCACCCTGAGGTCCTGCCCATCTACACAGAACTTCGCAAGTAAGAGACTTTCCCAGCATGCATCACTGTATTATTGTGGCTCAGTCTAGCCCACTGTGGAAATGGGGGTGGGTGGGGGTGGTCTTCCTTATTGTTCAGACTCATCGTGCTCCTGCAGCTGTCTCTCTGATACCAATTTTGACTTTTGTACATAAAACATGTGCCTAAGCATTTGCTTCTGTGACCTAACATCTGTTTTGTCAGGTCCGTATGACATGCTGTCAGACACAATACAGACATTTTGGTCATGGTGACATTTCCGTATCTTTAAAAAGGTCACCTGGAATTAAAGGTTCTTTTCGTTGTTGCATAATAAAAGACAGCAGCGAGAAGTCATACATGCTTAAGGGCGGTCTCATTTGTTTACTTGCAATTTTTTCTTGGGTTTTTCTCCCTGCTCCACAGCTAAAATTATCTTGTATTCTGTCAACTATGTTGTTGGGAGAACAAGGGCGAGAGAGAGTGAAGAGAGAGAGAGAAAGAGTGAAAACATGCCAATGCGTTTCCAGTGTTATTCCCCTAGTGCAATCCTCTCTGTTTCAGCCCTACCAAGAGAAAGATGCAGCATGTCTCCAACATTTCCATTTTGATCATGTACACCATGTACTTTCTGGCTGCTCTATTTGGCTACCTGACATTTTACGGTGAGGCCATCCTGTCTGCTGTTTATATTCTTTGCTCCAGTAATACTACCTCAGCTGCAGCAAGTTGATCATGTGCCCAGTCTGTACATTAGAGATGCGTGCAAATGCAGTGTTCCTCTCTCGTATATATACATATACACATAAATATATATATATATATATATATATATATATATATATATATACCGTTGAAGTCGGACGTTTACATACACTTAGGTTGAAGTCATTAAAACTCATTTTTAACCACTCCACAGATTTCATGTTAGCAAACTATAGTGTTGGCACGTCAGTTAGGACATCTGTGCATGACACAAATAATTTTTCCAACAATTGTTTACAGACAGATTTTTTCACTTTTAATTCACTATATCACAATTACAGTGGGTCAGAAGTTTGCATACACTAAGTTGACTGTGCCTTTAAACAGCTTGGAAAATTCCGGAAAATTATGTCATGGCTTTAGAAACTTCTGATAGGCTAATTGACATTATTTGAGTCAATTGGAGGTGTACCTGTGGATGTATTTTAAGGCCTACCTTCAAACTCAGTGCCTCTTTGCTTGACATCATGGGAAAATCAAAAGAAATCAGCCAAGACCTCAGAAAGAAAATTGTGGACCTCCACAAGTCTGGTTCATCCTTGGGAGCAATTTACAAACGCCTGAAGGTACCACTTTCATCTGTACAAACAATAGTACACAAGTATAAATACCATGGGACCATGCAGCCATCATACCGATCAGGAAGGAGACGCGTTCTGTCTCCTAGAGATGAACATGCTTTGGTGCGAAAAGTGAAAATCAATCCCAGAACAACAGCAAAGGACCTTGTGACGATGCTGGAGGGAACAGGTAGAAAAGTATCTATATCCACAGTAAAACGAGTCCTATATCGACATAACCTGAAAGGCTGCTCAGCAAGGAAGAAGCCACTACTCCAAAACCACCATAGAAAAGCCAGACTACAGTTTGCAACTGCACATGGGGACAAAGATCTTACTTTTTGGAGAAATGTCCTCTGGTCTGATGAAACAAAAATTGAACTGTTTGGCCATAATGACCATCGTTATGTTTGGAGGAAAAAGGGTGAGGCTTGCAAGCCAAAGAACACCATCCCAACCGTGAAGCACGGGGGTGGCAGCATCATGTTGTGGGGGTACTTTGCTGCAGGAGGGACTGGTGCACTTCATAAAATAGATGGCATCATGAGGAAGGAAAATTATGTGGATATATTGAAGCAACATCTCAAGACATCAGCCAGGAAGTTAAAGCTTGGTCGCAAATGGCTCTTCCAAATGACCCAAATACTTCCAAAGTTGTGGCGAAATGGCTTAAGGACAACAAAGTGAAGGTATTGGAGTGGCCATCACAAAGTCCTGACCTCAATCCAATCTAAAATTTTTGGGCAGAACTGAAAAAGCGTGTGCCAGCAAGGAGGCCTACAAACCTGACTCAGTTAAACCAGTTCTGTCAGGAGGAATGGGCCAAAATTCCAGCAACTTATTGTGAGAAGCTTGTGGAAGGCTACCTGAAACGTTTGACCCAAGTTAAACAATTTAAAGGCAATGCTACCAAATACTAACAGAGTGTATGTAAACTTCTGACCCGCTGGGAATGTGATGAAAGACATTAAAGCTGAAATAAATCATTCTCTCTACTATTATTCTGACATTTCACATTCTTAAAATAAAGTTGTGATCCTAACTGACCTAAGACAGGGAATGTTTACTAGGATTAAATGTCAGGAATTGTGAATTGAGTTTAAATGGGTTTGGCTAAGGTGTATGTAAACTTCCAACTTCAACTGTATATATAATGACAATGGCACAATTACAACAAAAGTAAAGGGGACACAAAATGCCATCAAAAGGCGATGCAGATTATTTCCTATCAGACCTATGAATGGTCTTTGTGTGATTATATATGAATGGTCTGGGCATGCTCAGTTTATGCAGCATAAGCAAGCACAGTCTGCATGCTGTTGTGTAATGTGACATATGCTGTCTCTGGCATGGAAGTGAACATATCCTGTTTCAAAACCATGTTAACCCTTTCTGTCCGCTTACTAGCCAAGTGTGAAGCACTCAGACACCTTTTAAGTGTCGTACATCATGACCAATATGATACCAGCATATATTTTGATGTAGCACTTAGATAGAATTGACACCTGCATCACTGTAGTATCAGGTGACCACAAATGTATTCTGTTACCAAGGAGACTCCATTTGAGCCATTAAATAAAAAGTGAGCTTTTACTGTCAATACGTTCTGTGTTTTTATCTTATTGTTTCACTGTCGTAACAGTTTTTGTGTTTCCTTTATTCCTCCCCCTACAGGTAGAGTGGAGGCAGAGCTGCTGCACACGTACAGTCAGATCGACCCAAACGACACGCTGATCCTGTGTGTGCGTGTGGCCGTGCTCACTGCCGTCACGCTCACTGTCCCAATTGTTCTCTTCCCAGTAAGCACCTCCCACCTCGCTTTGTTATCTGCTCCCTCGCGTGCCCCGCCCACACCACTGGCATCGAAATATCAAAATTTCAAATATTTCTTTGAGGTAGTGCAGTGCTGAAAGTCTGATATTTCTTGTCAGACAAGTCCCCAGTTTTCTACCACTAGGAGTGTGAAATGTGTCTGTGGTGCTCCCCCTTGTGTTGATGGCCTCTCGTCCCCCAGGTCCGCCGTGCGATCCAGCAGATGGTCTTCCCCAACAAGACCTTCAACTGGCTGCGCCACGTCGCCATCGCCGTCATACTGCTCATCTTCATCAACATGCTGGTCATCTTCGCCCCCAATATCCTGGGAATCTTCGGGTTCATCGGTGAGGCCTGCTCTCTGCAAAGGCATCTCAAGGCTGGAGGCTCTGCCGTTTGTCCCAGTCCTCAGAGAGCAGTTCATTCACAGTGGTGACAGTTCAGAGGCCCTAGGGCAGAGCCTCCCAAAATATGATCTGCCAGAGGCCCCTAGTGGTCCACAGGAAGGCTTCATGAAATTTATATTTGCCTTAAAAAAAAAGTTGTGTGTTGTAATTCATATTTAACTTTGTATAAAATCCTAATATTGACCTTCTGACTTTCAGTCTATTTTAGAAATGCAGTTTTTCCTCGAACTGAACTGGGGAGTCTTGCAGTGTTGATAGAACAGTAACTTGTATTGCCATTGTGTCAAAAGCCATATTCCGGTTTTTCCGGGTTAAGAAGAAGAAGTTAAAGTACAACTGAGTCAATATTTCTGAGCAGCCTGCAGTCATTTCTACTCATGTGCCATGTGCTTAGTTGGTGGGTGCAGGGTGGGAGGAACAGGAAGAGATGGGATTTGGTGCCCTCTGCCCCTTACCCATTCCCTAACTGTTTACTGACAGTGATACAAGAACCCCAGGTCTCACAGATATCACACGGTCTTGTCTTGCCCATGAACTATGTGTACTTTTTTTTTAATATGTAGTGTTTCTGTGTCAGAGTTTTTAACTCCAGTGTGTTCATAGCCTGGCTAACTTTTTCTTAAGTGTTAAATGTGTTCTTTCTGTAAGTTTTTACAAAACAAATTTTATGGCAAATGCACTGTATGCAAAGCCAGACTGCACATAGACAGTCAGGCGGTAAGAACATACCCTCGCTCCACCCCCAAGAGCTGGGATCTGGTGTGACTGCAGGCTGCTGCGAGAAACACCCCACAAGGCAGCCTCCTGTTTAATACGAGCTGTCCGACTCCTCCCCCTGCAGGCGCCACTTCTGCACCATGCCTCATCTTCATCTTCCCTGCCGTCTTCTACATCCGCATCGTGCCCAAGGATGAGGAACCCATGAGATCCACCCCCAAGATCCTGGTGAGCAGCCAAACTCCTCCTTACAGACATTTTAATACAAAGTGAAACAAAAAGATAAAACAAATATATGCCCGGTAAAACAAATGTCAAAAAAAAGTCAAGAATGAATTAAATATAAATCAAAATAACAATAAAAGATTGAGCACCCACAGTAGAATAACAGTCAAGAGCTTAAATGCAGTTAAAAGCAAGTTTATAAAAGTATGACTTTAAAAGGTCTTTAAAGGGAGACACAGAATTTTCCACTCTAATATTTTTCGGAAGACTAGGAGCCCTAACTGAGAATGCATGGTCTCCTTTGGATTGTAATCTTTATTGCCCCATGTACAGTAAGTTTGACACAGCTCAGAGCTGTGAGGGAACCTGGCCAAGCTTTGCTTTTTCTTGCTAAGGCAGTTAAAACAATGACCATCAGGTTGGCTTCTGTGCTCTGTGACTGCCTGAAATTAGCAATGTTTATTTTCTGCAACAGTGAAATGTTAGCAGGGCTGCACCAGTTCATCGATTCTTGGTTATTCCTAGGCCGCATCCGATGTCAGTCAAAGAAACAAAAACTATTGTTTCCCTGGCAAAGCTGGAGCTTGTGCCATTTACTTTATGGTCACTGGATGGACACATGGATTTTTCAATGTAATTTAAATGTTGGCTGTAACTGAAAACTGATGATTTGATAATGCACTCATGAAATGTGTCAGTAGTATATAATGAACATTTAATCTGTGGCGTCCGATGTTGGTCCAGTCGCGGGGCCTACAAATCTTTGAATGAAATAAATAAATAAAATCAATTTTTTTAACATTACAATTTAACATTTGGCATTGCTCGTAAATATCACCCCATTTAAATGTGGCTGCAAGCAAGAGCTTTCTCTTTGGTTTGGAGGGAAGATTGGATGTACATACAGTCAGCTGCATTGCTTTTGGAAAAGCCTGAAGAAAAACTGCCAGTTTACAAAATAGTATTGCTAGTATGTGATCGGCAGTACAATATTTATAGTATCTCCATAGACTTCTCTTCACGGTTTGTCCTCTTTCTTCCCACAGGCTGCCTGTTTTGCCAGCCTCGGAGTGTTGTTTATGACAATGAGTCTGAGCTTCATCATCATTGATTGGACAACAGGGAGCAGCAACGCTGGCGGTGGCCACTAAGATACTACTACACTGTGGGTGTGGGGGTGGGGTTTAGAATTGTTATTTGTTTTTTTAGTTTTGATCCCTGTGTAGAAGATGCACCTTCTCTTTCTGAAGGGAAGTTTCAGTGAATCCAGGGCAGTTGGTGGAGACTGTACCAAGGTCCAAAAAACATTTGGCCAAAAGATGTGAAAGAGTGTTTAGTTTATTTTTATAACTTGATGTATCAGTGTTAAACAGTAATGCATAATTACTGAAAAGTCTCACGTGAATGTATTTATAATGACGTAGTAATTACACATCACAGTAACTATGAGTTTCATACGTTTCTGTGAACGAAAACATCAAAAAATAATTATTTCAAGCCAGAGACATGGGAAACTTTTCCCTCAAAGTAATTTAGCATTAGGCTAAATTACATTGGTGTAATGAAATCTCTCATTCTCTGGCCAGCCTTCTGGAGAAAATGTAGCTAATTTCGGCCTTGTTTCAGGGAAATGACAGGGCAGGAACATCAAAGTTCACATACTGCCCAGAGGTCGTACAGAGAATACATCAGAGCCTGGCAGGCTGTCTGGAAAAGGGATGGTGCATCTTACTAAAACCACAATGGGAATGCATTAGAAAATCAAGCTGGCTTGCTGAAATGTCCCTGACTTCTCTACCCCACCCCCCCCAACACACACTCACACACACTCATCCCTGTCCAAGGCCCATTGCCCAAATCCTAAAGGTTGACCTTGTGAACTACAGCTAGTACTGTACAAAAGCACAATTGGAGCCCAGTCAGAGTGTGAGAGTATGGCAAATTATGCTACACGGTGTAAGAAACTGAAACTATTATTTCGTATTTTTATATAATGGCTAAAACTACATTGTTTTGTAATTAGGAAACAGGGGAAACGTAATGTGCAATAGCCAAGGTGAATGTGGAGACTGAATGCTATTAGACAGCAGTGGCATTATACCGGGTTTACCCTAGCTCAGCTCCCTGTGGTTGGTCAGTTTCTCTCATTAGTATTCACAGTATTCCTCTGATCCCACCTTCCTGATACTGTACCTACAGTAAAAGGCCACAACAGATTTAAGAAGGATTATATTTAATTAAATATATCAATGTTTTTACTTCATGAAATATACTAATGGACCTCAAGATATATATTTTAATATGATCAGGTAATTTAATACCTTTTATATACTTACATATTAGTATTGTGATTTCGTATTTCCTTGGTGAGTATTGATGTCCATTGACAGTTGTAAACAGTGAAACCCAGTCTGGTCACACCAGGCTGTTGTGTCTGACATCCCAATGTGTCACATCCCAGTTGTTTAAAACAGACCTTAGTGAGCATCAGTGTTAGGACAGTCAGTGTGCTGGTGTAAAGACTGTGCCCTGGATACACACTGGCCTCTCAGTGAGGGTCAGTGAGGGTTTGAACTCTCTGACAGGATGAATGATGAACTAGCTGCCTTGTATTATGTCAGGTAGGGAGTGCTGACAGAAGACCCTTAGAAGAAATGACAACAAAGAAACAAAAAAAACTGCAAAAGAAAAACGCACAAGCTCTTCTCTCCCCCATTATGACTGTCAATGCTGTCTTAGTCTCCGTATGTGAATGTTCTAGATTTGGCAATGTACTAGGGACATTTCCCGATAGTAATTTTGTAATAATACAATAAAGACGGCTACATCAAAGTATGGCTGTAGCTGAAAATAGAGGTGTTTCCATACTGCCATTTAGCCATAGGTTATAGGCTATAGGTGACGCACTGAATCCATTTAGTTGAAACTTCACACTCGTACCAAGTAATAACACAGGCATAGAACCAGACCCTATTTTTAAATATACTGGTCGAATTAATATACTGGCCTTTGTAATAGAAATCGCAAGCTGTTCCCCGACAAAATATTTTGAATTTAATATTTTGTACAGACATTTATATGTATTCGTGAATACGGTGTAGAGGTTTAAAAGATACTAAATACATGGAAAAAGAATATGGAACTATATGTATTTGGTTTTCCGCACGATACCAACAGACCAGTACCGTAAAGCATCCTTTATATGCATGTGGAAGTAATGATTTGCAGTGTATTATTCTCATAAAGATATCTCTGGGACTGCAAGACCACATGATTCATGTTGTGTAGGCATTGTTGAGAGAACCCTATGGGTATTTAAAGTGTTTCCTGTTTTTTCTCTTTTTCTGTACTATATTAGGACTGTAGCTATCCCTTTAATTATGACACCTCTGCATTGGGTTGAAGAAAATCATCTCACTCCTTATAGTTCAGACAACATGTCAACATTAACTTCCCAGTTCTAGACTGTGTGAATTTTCAGAGAATTTGTAGTTTGTGTAATACAGGTAGTTGTGACAAATTGACTGTTAAAATTGTGGTGCCGTTTCAATCATTTTTGAACCGTCTAAATTGAGGTTTTTGTTAAAGGAACATTTATAACACTATACGTACATTGTCCTGTATCCTGTATTGGGTCTCAAGCTTGGCTTTGTATCTATGGAGTTTTGAGATATATTACAGTTTTAAACTAATGTAGCATAATGATGTTTAAGTTAAACCTGAATGGCTTTGATCCCCTTGTATATGAACATAAAAAAACCCTTATGTTTCTTCTGTACTGTAGTCACACTATCACAGCAGTGCTTGTTCTTTGCAAATTAGAAGTCACTGGAGAATAGTTCTCAGTCATGAATTAGTATATATAGAAAGCTTGGGTCAAACACATTACAATTGAATATTTCATCAGTTTCAATCAAATTGTTCCAGGTTAGTTTCTTCATCAACCCTGGGTTGTGGGCGAGGAAGGGCCCATCTTCTGTCTATGTGAATTCTGTCTTAAGTACATTCAACCAGTTAAAAATATAAAGCCAACTTTATTTTCAAGTTAGACTTCACCTCAAGACCAGACACTTGTTTTTTGTAAAGATATTAACAATATTTATTTTTACCTGTAAGTCTGTCTGGAACCGTTTCTGAAGTCTATCATATTTTATAGTCACATAAACTTCCAGAGTTTTTGTAATTTGTACTTTACATGTTTTAAACAGAAAATCATATTGTAACTGGCCCTTGTTCACTAGTCATAAAAACATTGATATGGATGATGCTGTTAGCCATTTTTTTCAGTTCACTGCCACAATTTGGGAAACGGCAATGTTTATCCGCAAAATAAATACATTTTAATTACCCTGCTATTTAGACCCTTCCGCTTTAATCACAAATGAGCCAAACTATATATTTATCCTCAGTCCTAATAATGCAATTGTTATTTTTTATTAGATTATTGTATATTATTGATTTCTGCTACAGTATTGCAGAAATAGTATGCCTTTTTGTGTACAATAATTGATCTTAATTTATAGACCATTTTGTTGAAGGTTTCATCTGTACAGGTTTATTATTCGTATGAACAATATTTAAAAAAAACTATTATTCTGTCTCAACAGGCATGAATCTACATCTGTTTGAACTAGCCACTTCTATTGCATGCTTTGTGGAAGCTGAGATTGGGCCAAAAATAGTCAGACGAGCAGGGATGGTTGAACTTAATTTTTCCTGTACCAGTCATCACTTGAAATTATGCTTGTATTTTTCTAATATCAGCCATTGCTTCGTGAGGCTCTTACTCTTGTTAAGTCACACAGGGATCGGAGAGGCTCTTTCCTCCCTGACATGGAGCCCGTATTATTGACCCGTGCTGTTTTACTTACAAGCATAATGTGAATAGGAGGGGTGAGGTGTTAGATTTGGAGAGGTATAGATTAGTTTGGATTTTTTTGACTGCCCTCAATCTGGACATTGTAGGATATCAAGGACAATTCCAGGGCATAATGCTCCTATCAAACTGCAGGTTCTCACCAGGATGCACACACAACTTTAGGGAGGCCATCTTATCTGTCTTGAGTTAAAGGATGCATTCAGCTTTACTGTGGACCACAGGACATAAGGGACTTTAGTTGATAAGTGGAGGCATGTTCAACTTGTCATGCCCAAAATCACCACACACTCATCATTGATGAAATAAACTGAGATTCCTAAATGCTCATGCTGAACATTAGTTTCCAGTTGGTCCAATATATATTTTTTGAACTCCACTTCAGATTGCAAGTATCCCCTGAACAAACGATGTCCCCGGTAACATTCCTTAATACAAGGCAGTGGGAGCTAAGTCAAAAAATATAATGCATTTATGCATTTCTGGTGAATCATAGACAAAGCCAAACCGTGTTTTGAAAGTGAATGTTAATACAGTATATGGAGCTTTGCATTGTTGTAAGCAAGTGAAGGGCAAACCACATGCAGTTATGGAAAAGCCCTCATTTAAAAAATAAACTTTTCTCTCTTATTTCTCTAGTTTCTGATTGATTCCGAAATGATAACAGGATTACTCGTCAACAGTGTGACGACATTGTGCAAACGTACAGTGCACTTTCTGTGTCCTCTTTTATTTGTGGAGTGTACAGGAGGTTTCCTCTGAAAAGGACAGTTGGACATTTTCTCTTTGTCGATGTATTCAGAGCTGAAGGGCTTGTATACAAGAAATACTACATTACAGCACTCTGGAGTGACAACTGGGTTATTTCTGATAGTACTCATGGACGCCTGCTTTTTTTACTTCTTAATAGCTGTTCTTTTGCTTTGTGATTTACTTGATAATGATAATAAGATAATGAAATATCAGTGAGTGACTAACAACTGTATGAATATTGGGCTTACAGGCAACATTTATAAATAATGTAAATAAATGTAAACCCTTTATATTCCTAAGGCATATCTAGCTTGTATAGTGTAAATAGCTGGGATAGTTGTAGTTTGACAATAAAAAACAAACAAATGTACTAATTTTCAAAAGTGTTTCATCTTTGTGTCTTTTTTTTTCTTGTATTGCAAAATTCTAAAGAACACCATTGTGAATACATTAAAATACATTTGTAAGTAATTTGAATGGATATTATGACATATTTGACCTTTGCAGAGAGCAGATGAATGTATATTTTCTCTCAACAGGAAATGTATAATTTTCTTTATGTTGTCAATTCAGAAATAATTCACACAAAAATATACTACAGCTAGTGTATATGGCACTGAATATGGCCATGCATGACACATTCTAGTTTGAATATATGGCATGTTTTCATGTTTTCAGGTGCAAGTAAAAATCCATTAGTAAATATTGAAGAATAACGAACAGTTACGACTGTAACCATGTTCTATGAGTTCCGGATGACCATTAGGGTCGTCAATATGGATGGCCTTCTGGGGCCAGATGCATCGAAACTTTTATACCGGAATTGTCATGGTACATGACCCCCGCGTAGTGATGCAATTCCTCCCATAAATGGGGGAGCATCACTGCGGAAGTCCTCGAACAATTTTCTCGCCCTTAAACGGTCCACAGTGTCTATGATCCCTCATGGTCATCCGGAACTCATAGAACATGGTTACAGTCGTAACCGTTCATTCTATTTCGTTCCTCCGACCATTAGGGTCGTCAATATGGATGACTTATACTCAGTCAGGAGGGACTATCATCCTTACGTGGATGCCAAGGCTGCAGGTAAGACGGTTGCACCGACCGTTGAGCCTGGCGCCACATTGACGTGATAAAACCTCGTAAATGTGCACAGGGACGTCTACATCGCCGCTTCACAAATTTCTTTAAGAGGTACGCCTTCCAGGACTGCCCATGAGGCAGCTGGTGGATCGGCCCTGGATATCAATAGGCGAGGGTTTAGCGCTAGCCCCATAGGACGTAGCTATTGCCTTCACTTTAGTCTTGTCGTAGCAGACAAAGAGTTGCCCTGTACGTCTGAAGGAAGCAGTAGCTTTGACATAGCATCGCAGCGTACACACTGGACATATCAGGTGTGCGTTCCGCAGGTACTCGCCTGGCGGGTGGCGAAGCAACGCGAGCTCGATCGGCTGGTTAGTATGAAATGCCGAAACAACTTTGGGCAGGAACGATGGATTAGGCCGCAATGTCACTACTGAGTCGGCTGGTCTCCACCTTAGACACACTGCACTGATGGAGAGAGCGCAGAGCTCACCAAACGCGTCTTGCTGGTGGTATCGCTAACAGTGGCGCCGTTTTGAAAGAAAGCCACTTAAGGCTGATCTTCTTGAGAGGCTCATAGGGCTGAACTGTGAGCGCTCTCGGCACCAAGGGGGAGATCCCCGGAGGGAGCTACCAGTGACCTCACAGGTCTCAGCCGCCGGACACCCTTCAGGAACCGGCTAACAAGGTAATGGCTCCCTGCATGTTTGTTATGTACCCAGACATGCCTGCTGAATATGGCAGCCGCATAGGTTTTCAGTGTGCTGGCTGCTTTCCCGTTATCAAGTAAGGACTGTAAAAAGTCCAGTAGTACAGGGATCGGACAGTGTACGGGGTATGTGCTGAATAGCTGCCACATATACCCATAGGCCCCCCTCGTCGAGGGGGCTCTGGACAGGGGAACATCACTTCGTTATCGACGGGTCGGGCTCCTCAGCGGCTATAGCCAGAGACTCACCATGTTTGGTCGAGGGCGCCAAACAGTGCTGCTCTATTGTGACAACAGATCCTCCCGCACTGGAATTTTCCAGGGTGGATCGTAAACAAGGCAGAGGACCGTGGGAAACCAGGGTTCCATTGTCCATCTGGGGGCTACCAGCAGGAGCTTGTGGCAGCTCGTGCTGAGCCTGTGCAGAGTCGCATTGATCAGTGATTCGGGAGGAAGCGTGTATAGCAGGTCGTCCGGCCATTCGTGCACTAATGCGTCTATCCCCAGGGGACTCGAATACTCGTTCAGGGAGAACCACTGGGGGCAATGAGTAGACTCTTGAAAGGCGAACAGGTCTGTTTGAGCAAGACCGAAGCGCCGCTCTATCTCCTCCGCCACTTTGGGGTGGAGACGCCATTCGCCGGGATGAATCCCCTGACGAGATAGTACATCTGCTGGACCGTTCCGAATACCTAGTAAGTGAATGGCACGCAGGGAGGTAAGTCTGGGAAGTGCCCATGTTAGCAGGCGCTGGGTCACTCCCAACGATCGGTGGGACCCTGATGATTTATGTGATATACTGCTGAGGCATTGTCCGCCCGCACTATCACATGTTTGCCCCGTAGTATGGGCAAGAAATGTTTCAGTGCTAGAAAGACTGCTTGGAGTTTGAGCATGTTGATATTGCCCGACTGATGCAGTCGGGACCATAACCCCTGAGCTGGGAGGTGCTGGCAGACAGCCCCCAACCGCTCAATAAAGCGTCCGTCGTAACGACCACGCATCGTGAAGGTATAACCCCCATCCGGACCTCTTCTTTCAGGCGGTTCACTTGTCGTCATGGGCGGAGTAGCCGGCAACATGGACCCATTACCCTGATTCGGGTATGACGGTCCCACCTGGGGTGCGGCTACTTGGTGTTCAACCAGCGTTGAAGTGGCCTGGCTGTCAGGAGTCCGAGAGGTAGAACTGCTGAGGCAGCCGAGATTAGGCCCATAAACCTCTGAAGAGTCCTCATTTCGAGGAACTGATTCACTCGGAAATGAGACACCACGTTGAACACAGTACTGTATCGGATTCAGCTGGCTCTTGCCGTAACTGACATTGATGTCCAACTCGGCGACATGCTCCAATTTCTCGGCAGTGTGTAAAAAGCGTCTTACCGTATGATTGTGCGCATATCAGCCAATCGTCTAGGTATGGTATGATTCTCAGCCCCCTCAGCCTGAGCGGGGATAGAACCACGCTCATGCAGTGCGTAAGTACACGTGGGGCTAGAGGCAAATCGAACGGGAGGGCACTGAACTCGTATGCCCGACCTTGGAATGCCAATCATAGGAACGATGATGCTCCACCCCAATAGAGATGTGGAAAATACGCATCTCTCAAATCCACAGCCGCGAACCAATCTCCTGTTTGTACGGCGTGTATAACGTTCAATCGTCCGGAGCATCCGGAAAGTATCGTTTTAGATATATATATTTAGGTCTTTCAGATCCAGTACCGTTCTCTTGTGAGAGCCTTCCAATTCACTAACTGGTGTCGGCGGCCTGACTGCCAGATGGACCTACAGGGTTATGTTGTGCGTCCGATACCGGGCGGACGGACGACGAAAAGCTCCCCTGCCATGCACAGGTTGTGTGTTCCTACTAACCATTGGTTGGGACCAGCGCACACCAAAATGTTGCGGGGGGGGGGGGGGGGGCAACTGCCGCTCCCTGTCTCTTAATGCCTCTACAGACCATTCCAGTGCCTGTCTGGCTGCTTCAGTGAGCAAACAACTGGCAGGTCCCTGATTGTTCTCTTTGTGGCATCTGATAGGGGCGACTGAGCCAACCACACTTGACGCCGAGTTACTGTGAGCAGGAACATTACTCGGCCTAAGTCACGGGTCATAAACGCAAAAGCTTGAAGCGACGTATCACTCAACAAGGTATCAACCTCTGCACTAAGCATCGTCAGCGACTGCGCGAGCATTAACCTTGACAGCGAATTATCAATTTGCACCGCTGCCGCAGTCGCTTTATACGTTTTACTGAGCAAATCGTCTGTTGCTCTGCATTGTGTCCTAGGGCAACGGGCGTCTGCCTGGAACGCCTCCTGCGGGGACACTACAAATGCCGCAATGGCAGGTTCCACCGAGGGCATTTGGTCCCACCCATGGACCGCCGCGTCTGACATGGATGCAAACATCCTACAATCTTTAGCCAACCAATACATATCAGGGCGCCAGCTCTTATTAAGCTCCGGGAAAAAATCGTCCGATGCTGGTATGGCAAATCGTGCCCCTGTCGGTGAAACCTAGACGCCCCCAAAGTGCTAGCCTGAGGCATATCGCCCATGTGTGCCAAGGCCTTGCGGGGAATGGTTTCTAGAGAGGCCGAGTATCCAAGCCTTCTCTCAACCCTTTGTCTGATTGGTCTGCTGTCTCGGACCAACTCTGACTAAAGTAGGTGTTTGACGCTGCTGTAGAAATGGCGTCAAAACCATCACAATCAGCTGTTGCGCTGCTGCGGATAGGTTGCCGCCCTTGCCAGCCTTGCCCTTTTTTCGTGCAGGGGCCTCGGTGGCAGGAGTACTTTTACATTTGGGCGCAACCTCTACTGCCGCTGGCGTTCTGCCTGAGGGAGGTATGTGCACAAGGCACTCATGCCTTAGAATAATCACGAGCACTCGCAGATGATAAAACGTGGCGGTGGTCCTTACTAGGGGAAGCTGAGGCAGATAACGTAGCGAATCACGCATACTTATGCCTTATAAACCAATCGATGTAGCACCACACTAAATGATTGGGAACCCTAACTGGTGTGCCGCCACAGCCAGTACTGATTTTGAATCGAACACCAGAGCTGTAGCTCACCGATTGTATGGTAGCAGATCTCACCGGGGTACACTTTCCATGCCCAGGTTCGATCAATAGAATCTCGTGCCTTGGTACCATAAAGAGCGCCTGCCGATGATAAAATGTGGCAGTGGTCTTAAGTAAGGAATGTCGAGGTAGATAGTGTAGCGAAGCACGCGCACTCTGCCTTATAAACCAATCTATATAGCACTGCGCTAGCCGATTGGGAAGCCTTACTGATGTGCTCGCAGCAGTCAGTCCAGGCTTAGAATCAATCACCGGAGCTGTAGCTCAAGATCAACGGAATCTCATGCGGACGATAGAACGTGGCGGTGGTCTTTAGTAGGGAAGTTAAAGCAGATAGTGTCGCGAAGCATGCGCACTCTGCCCCTTAGAATCAGTCACCGGAGCTGTAGCTCAACAGTTGTGCGATAACAGATCTCACTGGGGTACACCCTTCACGCCCAGGTTCGATCAATGAAATCTCATGTGTTAGCAAAAAATAAAAACCAGCTGCGGATGATAGAACGTGGCAGTGGTTTTTAGTAAGGGAAGTTGAAGCAGATAGTGTAGCGAAGCACGCATACTCTGCCTTATAAACCAATCGATGTAGCACCAACTCTAGCCGATTGGGAAGCCTCACTGGTGTGCTTGCGCAGCCAGTGCAGATGTAGAATCAATCACCGCAGCTGTAGCTCGCCAATTGTTTGGTAGATTGATTGTGGCTGTACTCCACAATTTTAGATTTGTAATCGAACAATTTCCATGTGGTTAAGGGGCAGATTCTTTTAATAAAGGGTGTTTCATACATTTTGTGTTCACCATGTAGAAATTACAGCACTTTGTATACATAACCCCCCACTTCAGGGCACCATAATGTTTGGGACAAATGGTTTCACAGGTGTTTCTGATTAGTCAGGTGTGGTCAATTTCTTTCTTAGTGCAGGTGTAAGAGCACTTTCAGTATCTAGTCTTGATTCTAGGCTTTTGATTACCTTTGAAGTCTGTTATTGATGTTTGTTAACATGAGGACCAGAGTTTTGCCAAGTCACGGAAGCCATTATGAGGCTGAAAAATAAGAAAACAAAATTGTCCAAGACATAGGCCAAACCTTAGGCTTACCAAAATCAACTGGAACATCATTAAGAAGAAAGAGCTGAGTAATCGCAAAGGGCCTGGCAGGCCAAGGAAGACCTCTACAGTTGATGACTGAAGAATTCTCACCATAATGAAGAACATCCTCAGACACCTGTCCGACAGATCTTCAGGAGGAAGGTTTGGATGTGTCAGTGACTACTGTCTGCAGAAGACTTCACAAACAGAACTACAGAGGCTACACTCACTGCATGATGCAAATCACTAGTTAGCTGAAAAACAGGATGGCCAGGTTACAGTTTGCTTAGATGTACTTAAAAGAGCCTGCAGAGTTCTGGAAAAATGTCTTCTGGACAGATGAGACCAAGACTTCACTTTTATCAGTGTGATGGCAAGAGCAAAGATTGGAGGCCAAAAGGAACTGCCCAAGCTCCAAAGCATACCACCTCATCTGCGAAACATAGTGGTGGAGGTGTTATGGATTGGGCATGTATGGCTGCCACAGGTACTGGCTCACTTGTCTTAATTGATGATGTAATTTCTGATAGCAGCAACAGAATTAATTCTAACAAATAACAAAAGTGTACAGAAACATCTTATCTGCTCAAGTTCAAGCAAATGCCTCCAAATTAATTTGATCCTACAGCAAGACAATAATCCAATACATAAGGAAAGGTGTAATTATGTAATTATTTTTCCTGATTTCTTTTACCTATTTTCCCACATTACCCTCGCGATTGTCAGTCCGCGTTCCATGTTTCCTGAGATTCCACTCCCTGTCTTTGTCATTGCACTATTCGGGTGATTTTGGGAACATTCGGGTTTCCTCTGTATTTCGTATCTCGTTTTCTTCCTTCTGGCTTTATTAATATTTTTATAAAATACTAATGTACTAATCATACTCACTGTTAGATTAGATTTAATACTAACCTGCTAACAAACTAATGTGTATATAATACTAACCAGCTAACCTACTAACATTAAGGTTTTAGAGTTTGCTACTAACATTACTAATTACTAATTCATCTTGAGTTTCTACCTGCAGCTGCCATTTCCCTCCTCATTATCCTATCCCTGCATCTATCTGTGATTTCTCATTCTCTGCACGTGTGTCCACTTCAGCGTTCCTCCCCTCCGAGCTGTGCATGTGTCTACCTGCTAACCCCAGGCCATTTGTTATCATTGCGTGCGCACGCACGCACGCACGCATGCACCTGCCCCTGCCCCAGTTATCTGTCTCCGAGTTTTTGTTATACCTAGTCCTTCGCCTGTTGTTGTTTTGACCCCTGCCTGTGTTCTCGCGACCCTGATTTTGGATTCTGTTTTTGTGCCTTTGCTGTCTGTTCAGTGACTACCCTTTGGACTCTACTTTTGTACCGTTGCCCTGTCTCCCCAGTTTTTTGACCTGGCCTGTTGTACCACGGATTGCTGCCTTGCCCCATCATTAAACTTTCTGCCTGCGACTGGGTCCTGTCTCCACCTACCCTAACACATTCTTGACTGGTCAAGACAGTCACCTAATCTGAATCAAATTGAACATATGTTTCATATGCTGAAGAGAGAACTTAAGCCAATGTATAAAAATGTATGTAATTTCTACATGGTGAAACCAAAATGTATTTAAAAATATCCTTTAATAAAAGCTGAGAGTCTGCACTTTAACCACATGTTAATTGTTTGATTACAGATCTAAAATTCTGTAGTACAGAGCCAAATCAAAAATAAAAATGTATTTGTCCCAAACATTAGGGAGGACACTGTATGTGTAAGTTGGTGTATGTATGATTGTCTGCTAAATGTATGTACTGTAAGTGGAAATCTAAGCTGAGCTTAAAATGAGTGTCCCTTATTTAACCAGACATGCTATCAAATAATATAATCAAAACAGTTATCTGTATTGCCTATTTACAGTACAACTCACCAGCCACTACTGTAGCAGATAATCACCCTGCTCAAAGGCTTAATTGAGCTGGTCTACAGGGTAACACAAATCCTCCAGAAATAAAACTCACAGCACACAGTTGCTAACAGCCCTACAGGTCATATTCCATTGTGAAAACCACTGTTCATTGTTGTCATGTACGCTACAGCTGTAGGCCTACTGAGAACAAACCAGACCACAAGTTACATGTATTTAATACTTGCCCAAGTGTCAGAGAAGTATGAAGACCAAAAGTACTGTAAATTAGTTTCATGTTTCCAGTTAGGTACCAGTCAGTTACCTTTGAAGTATTGCGTCACTGGATCTCCACAGTGGTTTGTTGGGGAATTAACTTGACATTGAGAACATCTGCTTGTCTGCATCATTGCTAGAACATTCTCTGTCACTAATTCACACACTGACACCTCTACTGCACCCAGATACAATATTTTCAGGAGCATTGTGGAGTAACACAGGGCATATTTTCTTGCCCTGTGGGGTAACATCTGGGTAATAGGCTACAAGCTGAAATCTGTCTGTGTTCAGTATATCACTGTCATGCAAACAGCCAATGGCCATTCATACAGCCCTTTAACATATAGGGCTCTAGCTTACTCGGCACTAAGCAGCGGTAACCCACACACATATCACACACAATAAATCAATCAAATTAACAATAAATCAATATTAATTCAATATCAGTTCTTAATTTCACTGATCTAATTCCATATAATGCCTATCCCATATTGTGCCGCCCAACCCATGTTGACGCAAATGAAACTACGAAACCTGACACAGGTGAAAAGTATTCCATTTGGGCAAGACAAAACTAGCAATACCACTTGCACCCAGGTGCGTTTGTGCATACGTTGTCCCCAAAACAGGGCCCTATATGTTACAGATTCTAATCAATGACATTATTAAATAATAGAATCTTTACCCGACTGAGTCTGGGGCTGTTTTTCTATGTTAAATCTGTGCCTCAGTGATATTGGAAATGGATTTTCAAGCAGTGAATTTAATCGAAAAGGGCCTGGTAGGCCAAAGTAAAGAGCATGAAGAGTCATTACAATAATTTAAATAGTCATCAAATCCATTTTAGCTGAATTTTCAGAAGATCAGAACAGAGCTGGCTTAGCTTACCTCAGTAATTGTGTTGTTCTTCCAATCAATTAAATGCATTCTGTTGTATTTTATCATCTGACATGCATTACCCATTGTTCACCTTTGTACCCAGAACTGTTATTTTAGAATCTGGTCATCATCGTCTAGTTTTTGTTTTTCATTTTACATATTCTGACAAAACAAATTACAGTATGAACATTAGGTATAGAAAACTACTTTACAAGCAATACATGGCATAGAATCCAAAGTAATATAAAATAGGCTAAGTATATAATAATAATAATAATAATAATAATAGTAATGTTTGCCTATGAAAATGTCATTACTTAAAACTGATCTATGAGTCACGGCCTGAAGAGGGCGTGGCGACTTATTTCCTACTACCGGCTGACGGGGTTGCTGCGGCGAATTCTCAAGCGGTTGCTACACGGGAAATTTAATTAGACAGGGTATAATTGGCTACCAAATTGGGAGAAAATGGGGAAAAATCAGAAATACATTTTTAGAAAATTGATCTATGTACAATTCTATTTTTGACACATGAGGGCGCCATCGTTCTCCAGTTTTCTTATACGTCTGCTCTATTCTGCATTTCAGATTATGCATAGCCATTTTAAACATACCTGTTTAAATATTGTCGTTACTAGGAATTTCCCTTAGTAAATACAATATCATCATGGACGTTAGATGCAATTGTAACCGGTTAAATCTAGAGTTAAAATCTAAGTGAAAATTGATTCATAGATATAATTACACATTAGTAGATTAGAGTAACATATTTTAAAACTCACAGCACATCACATTATCACACGATAATTTTTGGAAGTGCGAAGAGAAAACACTACATTTTATTGGTACTGGCCTCGGCTTGTTATCATTTTACTTCAAATCATTTGGGACAGAATAGACAAATGTATGTGTATTCATAATTCAAAACAGGAAATGCATCATTATAAACTGTTATATTTTGTTACATTAACTCAGAAATAATTTGCACACACACACACATCTATTTGAATTTGTCAATTAAAAACAAACAAAAAAGCAAATAAACAATCAGATAAACAAACAAAATGCCTAAACAAATAAATACTGTGTTCCTGACGTCACTGTTTGCAATAAAGAAGCAAGACTACACAGAGTAGGTTTCTAAAATAAACATAAAGAAAAGAGTAACATTGGTGATAGAGACATTAATATTTTTTGGCTGAGGTGAATACAGTTGTTTTTATATTACAGACTACAAATCCCATGGTGCACAATAGTGGGCGTTCTGATACAGAACGAGCAGGGCGCTCACGGCTGGGCTACTGGGAGGTTGCATGCATATTTCGTATCTTGCTTGTCGGGAAGAGAGAACTTCTAGTTCGGTTCGGGTGTGGTGACGGCTAAGCAGAAATAAATCAAAAAGAAGAAGACAAGAAATTAGCACCATAGGTTACATATCAACTGAGCAGTTAAGCTCTGATTAGAAATAGCTGGAGGAAAACTACCACAACAAAACAGTTTTTACCTGTAAGAGTGTCAGGCAGACGGACCACATTTTGTGCTGTGTGGTATCTGATTTTACAACCAAGCGCTGCGCTGCAGCTGGAATACGCACTCCAGACTTCCTAGTTGTCTCATTGCCAGCACGTAAGAAACAGAACGGGGTACATTGTTTAACTTTTCTTGGTCTGGATGTGACTTAACTATAAGTTATTTGGCTACCCGTCCACTTGTATTTCATTTGTCCAGCCAACAAAAAGGTTATTTTTCTCTTTTTTCATTGAGAGTGTTTGGTGGGTTTCTAAGAAAGGTCGATTGATGGGGCAGTTGCCTGCATCGCTGTCACTGAAATTTGGAGACTTGAAAATATAGAAAACGACGTGGAGATTTGTGAACGGATTTATTGCCCTTACGGTCGGGTGCTACTGAATGAAACTGGCAAGTCGTATTTTTTGTTTTTCTTTCTTCGATTAAGGTGAAGTTGCACACGCACGCTTTTAAGGAGGACCAGTGGACAAACAAACGAGCGCTGCTGCTGCACTGAGAACATTAAGTAACAATTAATCTACTGTTTACATCCCAATTTGCAACTGTTTGGTGAAGTTAAGTCGTGAGACTGTGGTCTAGGAACCATGGGGTGTACTGTAAGTGCTGAAGATAAGGCGGCCACCGAGAGATCAAAAATGATTGATAAAAATCTACGAGAAGACGGAGAGAAAGCCGCAAGAGAGGTTAAGCTGCTGTTATTGGGTAAGAATGATTGTTTTTCATTTTCTTGCTTCAAAAACATCGGATTGAGATTAATACATTGCACAGGCGTGAATCCTGTAGTCCTACTTGGGTTGATTCTTAGCTATTCAGAGTTTAACCTTCGCTATCATTCTTTCCTATTATATTCTAATTCTCCGATTATGCCCACATTATGCTTTTGCCGTGCCAGTTGTGTGAACATACACTATGACGCGGTGCAGTGCATGGGGTTGTAGCCTAGTGCATGGGTCTGCAGCGATACTATGAGGTTTTGTGTTTAAGACTGGACGTCATGGTCATTTCATTCTATTGACAAGTCAAGAAAAGCGTTGCATACTGAAGATATGTGGCAGCATTCTAGGATGATTGAGTGAATTCAGCATGGGAGTATATTTCCAAAAATGTGTAGGAGAGAGAACCTGGCCTGACTGGATATTTACAAGCGTCTGAGCGCAATGGTTGTTTTTGCATGCAGTCAAGAGCAAATGCCCGTCAGGAGAAATAATTAACCAATTAAATGTATGAATCCAGGAAGAGAAGCCCTCATGCTCTTAAATTCGTAGAGAAATACGAATGTATCATTAAATGCTACTTCTCGTTCATTGTAGCCTGCCATGGATTTTATATTTGATGAGCTTTTACATATAACAGCTGTCACAGTTATATTCTTCTCAATATGGAAAGGTCCTGCAGGGCTGTTGTTACACAACAGGACATTCTTTGTTGATTAACCAATAATCAAGAGATTCTGATTTATCCATTATTTTTTTTCTAAAATGAAAGGTTAAAAGATGCTGGGGAAAAAAACAACATGTGTCACAACGACTTTACCTGTGAGGTCTCTCCATAATTAATTTCCAGAGCAATGAAGGTAATGGATGGTGTATGTTTCTGACCCCATCCCCCTCTTCACTGCTGTTGATTAATGGTCACATTGCACGTATTCAGCATTTAGGCTATTACGTTCAGGTATCCAAACCTCTTAATGTAATGCACCAAAGTCGATCTGTTTTCATGATTCACTAATGAATGAGCGCTATTCTAGACATTGGACAGAAGTGTCTATGTCTGGCTTAATTGGTCATCCACATCATGGTTTCTTCATTTTGTGACAAAAGAAACAAGAAACAAGAAAATTGGATGTTTAAAAAAAAAAAAAAAAAAAATTAATTCTAGAGGTGAAATATATAAAACATAGGCTCATTGTGTAACTTAAAAGCTGCCCATTCGTGCCTTGATGGAGAGGAATTTCTCAGATTGGTTTCTGTTTTTGGACCCTTTTGAACTAAATTTGCATTGATTAGTTTACAAGTTACATTATCTAATTCCATTTTCCTGCATGCATTTATATAGCTTAGTTCAGCTGCTCTGTCCAATTCACATTTTAAGCCGGAGCCCATCTAGTCCAGTCCAGTCCAGTTCCAAAGCCTCTACCCCTCAGCATTGGTGCTAGTTTGTACCAACACACCCATCAGAGTCACTGGTTTCCAGATGCATTCAGTAACTCACCACTTCTGTAGTCCCCATCCGAGGCACATATGAAGAGTCCAGCTCAGCTAGAACCCAAACAACAGGTTGGTGACAAAGAGGCCTTTAAGGCTAAATTCTGGTAATGGGCAAAACTGGGAGAAACTATAAGTTTGGACTTCTCATATCACTTATTAAAGGAGACGGAAAGTGGGGATTTTGCTGTGATTATCTTCAGCTTGTCTTCATTTTTAAGTTGTGATTAGAATAAGTTTATTTTTCTCTCTTGTGGTGATCCAGGTTTGAGCTGGAGCTACAGAGGGTCTGCGTGGGCAAGCCTCTCATCTTTCCCTCACCATAGACCCATTACCGGTGTGTCCGTGCACATTCGATTTTCCGGCGTATGGCAATTGGAGCGCTCGCTGAACAAAATTAGAGTCTTTGTTTTCTTCATAGAAGGCTGTGTGTTGGGTAATATGTGTTCTCTTCCCATCCTGCAAGCCTTTAGGTCACCCCTCACTGGCCCCTGTGCGTAAACACTGCGCTTTTTGTTTGTTTTCATAACGGTCCTTTCACCAAACAAGGCCCGTCAAACCATACTAACGAAGGTTAGGAGTGTAAATTCAAATGCTCCAATATCGGACAAAAACACAGAATTAATAAATTTTCTTGAGCAGAATTGTGCTCTGCAGATGACAGGGTTATTTGCGTGCTGAAGTTCACCTTCAAGTTTCTTGCAGAAGAAGCATTGCAGCAGAGACCACGAGTAACAATGGAAAAAGGCACGTAGAGTAAGATTTTGGAATGATTGAAAAGGGGAGTATTAGTGATTTCAAAGAGAGGATATCCTTAACCTTTGATCAGAAGATGAAAATGCATCGTAGCTCATGTGCTCTATATCAAAAAGGAGCATAGCATGGCTCCTATGGTGATATTATTAACATGAGAAGTTGGAGCAGTCATCATTCTGGAGCCATGAAGGTAATCTGTGCATATCCCAGATGGTATACTGTGCTGTGGCACTCTTGAGAGCAGTTGGCCTGTTTAGCTTCATTTGATGCACAAATGTCTAACAGCTCAAACTGGTTATTTATGGTGTTATTTGACAAGGTATGGCACTGAAAGTTGCCCTGGATAAGTGCATCTGCTAAACCAGTGGTTCTCAAACTCGGTCCTGGGGACCCCCTGTGTATGCTGGTTTTCGTTCCAACCACAATTGTAATCTGTGAATTTTAACAAGCTGTTAATTTTTCTTAATTGCACTTTTCATGTTTTGATTGATTATTTACCCTCTTAAGCCAAATGATGTCAGAAAATAGCTATGCATGCCATGTAGAATAAATGTCCCATGTTCACATTTTGAAAACCAGCATACACAGGGGGGCCCCAGGACCGAGTTTGAGAGCCACTGTGCTAAACTAACAAAGAAGTAATGTGATTTCCATGTACACAGTGGGTGCGATATAGCCTGACAAGAAGTCTTGCAGGGATATAGAGTTGAATGAAAAATGGACGAGATTGAACTAAGACAAGCACTTTTCCTCTCGGAAGAAAGGGCTCTAACTTGATTTGTTGTAATGCATACAAACAAAGCTATTCATTCATGTTGTCTTTGCCAGAAATATGGAAACCTACAGCCATGGCTTACTGGTAAACGGGACTCATAAATGTCAGAGATGAGATTGCTGCTGTTAATTACACATGAATTACTGTTTTGTGTGTCTGCGCCTTGTATGCGTCATGGCAATATACCAATAATGAATAACTAAAACAGTGTCCTGGTTTAGATGTATATTTAGTAGTTTTGAGTCACAGTCCAGATAGGTTTCATTACACTGTGACGCAAGGCATCTCTTAGGTTTGTTCTGCCACAAGATGTGTTTTGTCCATTGCAAACAGGGAAGTGCAGAATTTGGTGTCCTTTTGCTGGTGGTTATTGTCATCAGCAGGCAGTACATTAAAAACCTGAACCTATCTAGATTTTTTTCTGGCCTAAAAATGGAAAGGGTAAACACATTTTGATGGTCAATTGCAGCCTTGCCTTTACTTCTTCCGACTGAATAGATGTAAACTTTAGTCTTTGTCTTTGACAACAAACTTTGTGTAATAATGGCAAGCTGTGAAGCATTGGCGTGAGATTGCCTGAAAAGTGTTACATCTCACCTCGTAGAATCCTTTGAGAGTTAATATCTGCTGTCGTGGAAACCTGGAGAACAGTTGAGAGCAGGCGTGGACTTCCTGTAGGCTTCAAAAGCCAGGATAGGGATTGTCTGTGGTGCATTTACATTTGGACAGTCTGAGCAAGATGACAATATTACAATGAATTCAGTGGCCCTTTTTCGCATGTTTTTACAAATATAGCCACTGCAACTTTATTATTTCTTAGCGTCAATGCAGTACCTTTTAAGGAGGATCTGTCAGAGCCCAACATCTGCTTTAGTTTATTGAAAGTTTCTTTGAAAGACAGGGAAAACAGCGGTTATTTTGGTTAAAATGTTAGCAGACAAAAGCTTCCCTTCAACGTCTCATTTCACATTCTGGACACAACCGACACGTAAGCCTTCCTTGCAACTTGATCCTCAGCTAATTCCATTGCTCGCTGCGTTTATTTTTTCTTTTCTGTGATTTTTCTAACCTCCCATTTACAGCTCAGCATCCGAATGGAAATTTCCTCTGGCGACTTCCTCTGGCCCTGACCATGTGTGAGGGAGTGAGAGAAGAGAAGGAGGGAGAATAGTTTTGATGTGAACTTGTCCCATCGCTTGGATGAAAAACGCATCCGCGGTCCAATGAGATTCCTGTCCTCTGAACATCGTCACGTCAGCCAGCATGCAAGCGAATGTTCTGACACAACATCGGCTGTAGCCCAGCCGTGATTAAGGGGAGGAAAGAGAGAGTAGCAGATTGTCACTACAGCTGGCTTGTAGGCTCTCATTCTGCCACCCGTTTTACATGTAAATGTTGTTCTATCACGGACTAATGTTACCTATGCGAACACGTCACAGGTAAACACTGCCTATGCAAACATGCCTGGGAACTTGCCCATGAACTGATGATGCTACAGTAGCGCACAGGAAGGAAGGAGCTTATGTGACAGGAAATACAGTATATTCCTGCAGAAATGTACGGCGGTGTAGATAATGGTATAACTGGACTTGCAGCTCTGAGGTTGGAGGTTCGATTTCCAGGTGGGGCCGCTGCTGTTGTACCCTTGAGCAAGGTACTTGCCTGAATTTCAATTTGGACGCTCGGAGTTTAACATCATTTAAATTATGACTGCCTGAAGGTGTTGTTGTCAGATGAGACCGAAATTGAGCGTTTTGGTCAGATACCGCATCGGTATGTTTGGCATCAAAACAGAGATGCATACAAGGAGAGGAACCCTATACCCATGGCGAAGTATGGTGGTGGGCCATTGATGTTTTGGGGCTCTTTTAATTCCAGAAATCCAGGGGCACTGGTTAAGATCAATGGCATAATGGATTCCACCAAGTATCAGCCAATTTTGGCTGACAATCTGGTTGCCTCTGCCAGAAGGCTGAGAGTTGGCCGTAGGCTTACTTTCCAGCAAGACAATGATCCAAAGCATACCTCAAAATCAACACAGAAATGGTTCTGTGACAACTAAATCAATGTTTTGCAATGGCCATCTCAGTCGCCAGACCTCAGTCCAATCGAAAACCTGTGGGTTGAACTGAAAAGGGCAGTTGATAAGACCCAAACCCAAGAAAGTGAAGGATCTTGAAAGGATCTGCATAGAAGAATGGTCCAAAATCCCTCCAAATGTGGTCCTTAACCTTGTCAAACATTACAGGAAAATACTCCATGCTGTTATCCTTGCCAGAGGTGGTTGCACTAAGTACTAAACTAGGGGTGCCAATAATTATGAAACCTTGATTTTGGTGAAGTCTGGACTGGTCTAGATAGTGAAGTTTTTGAGTTTCATCTGCCATATAATCTTGGCCCATGTTCTCACAATCTGAAGACTTTTAAAATCATACTTTAATTTTGAGAGGTTTTAGGCAAATTCTATACAATAAACAAGGAATAAACAATAACCTGGAGGGGACGGTTATAGACCTGCACATTACTGTTCTACACTTTAGTAGAGCCAGTGGAAAAGTAGTCAGAACTGTTTGCCTCCGCTTAAAGGGGCAGTTTCCCAAAAATTAAATTAAGATGCCTGATAGAACGGACCTCAACGGAAAAAATGTGTCTTTCCAAATATAACGACACGGTTACTCACAAACATCGACAGACCTTGTTGTGCACGTTTTTTTTTTTTTAGAAAACTACTTTCTACCGAAGTACGGAAACCATGTAAAGCGCATGCCAGTATTCTGGGGCTTATGTCAACACAGTGCGCCTTAGAATACTGGCATGCTTTGGTTAAGACCACACAGATATACACAGTTGGTGTGCTGCCCCTTTAAGCAGAAAAGCAGAATCTTTTTGTTTCCATTCATTACACAGCAGTAGTGTTCGCTAGCGGCTTTGATGAAGCAGTTTTGATTATCTTGCTATAGAAGCAAGGAAAGCATGTTCCAACCATTGGGCCTGTCAGAGGTACATCGGCTAATACCTCTGAAAAATGTAATGTTTATGGCCATTGTGAAAATATCTCCCTGCATGACCTTGCTTCGAGTGGCTGTTATTTGTACTTATTTCCAACCCAGCATCTCCTGCTCTGCCAAGGTGGAGAAAAAAGGATGATAGTTTGAGGGAGCACAACTTCCCTTCCTGTGGAACCTGTGTGTATGTGACCCAGTGCCTTAATATGTTATGGTTCACCGATTACCTCACTCTTGGCCTGTCAATAAAGGACTTCTCTGCTGAGCCTCCTTTTCCCCCAGGATGGGCAAGCAAGATGAAGAAGGGTAGGCTGCACCACCTTTTCTGCTTTTTCTTATCCCAGCATGATCCTAGTCTAGAACCTCTGATTTAAACAGTTTGAAAACCAGGACACAGGAGACGGGACATAACTTTCGTTTCTCCTGTGGTTGAATTTTCTTAAGGCAAAGATTTTCTTAAAGACCAAGTACACCCACTGTCTCAGCCTGTCTCCGCCTGCTACACAATTTAGAAAAATGCTTCGTGGGGTGAGCGAGGGAGAGGGGTCGGGGCAGAGGAGCTGCATCTATCGTCATTTGCATAAATTAACGTACATTGTACATGATTTCGTATAACTCGGATCAAACTAGACGTTGCACATCAACTATGAATCAAGATTCAGCAACTGAATGGTCTATTTCTCACCTCAAATATTTTCAGAAACATTTTAGTGGACTATTTAGGTGGAATAAGAGAGTTGAACAGGACGCCATGTTGTTCCGGTTTAAACACGTGGAACCGAAATGAAAGTAACTTAGTGGGCCTAACCAATCAGGTGCCGGCTGTTTCCGTTGTGGGCGACAACAATTATCTAACAATTGTGTAGAGGTACCTCCAAAGAGGTACTCTGACGTCACGATTGGGGCGGGGGCAGTGTGCGGAGCAGAAAGGAAATTTCTACCATTAGGGGCGGCACAAAGATGCTTTTCTACCAGTTTCTTATGATATACAATATTATTTCAGAATTGTTGAAATAACGGAATGCATGAATAAGTTTCATTATAAGGTAGGCATACAAACACGTTTACAGCTAAAAAAAAAAAAGTGATCTAGAGTGTACTTACCCTTTAATCCCATCAACATAGCTTGAGTACATGTATATTGGAAGAGAACTTCAGTATACAGGTAAAAAAAGGAACTATGCCCAAACCAAAGTTCCTGAAAGCAAGCTTTTCATGCGTCAATAGGCAAATGTTACTAATTGAACTGTAAATAAGTGACTAGACTTCTCAGAATTGACTGCCTCATTTACACTGCTCTCATAACCTTTTTTTGTGGAATGCTCTATTTGGAATCATATTGGTGTCCTATCCCCCTGAGCAAGGTCTCTGTGACCTCACTTCCTCTACATAGGGTTGCATTCAAAAAAGAAAAACTGGAGATCAAAGTCTGTCAGGCTATTTTCAGCATTGGCCTTGTTGTTCTATTATGCGACCTTCCACTACAGTTGATGAAATCAAGGACCTGTCACCAATAGATAGTGTATTCGCGCTTTATTATAATTCATTGTTCTGCAAACCTTGAGACTGGGCAAGTACAGATCCATTCTGAACCCCTCCCTGTGACCTCTCATGTGCACTCACAGGAACACAAGAACACAGTCAATGTGTGGGGGTGGGGAGCATATCCAGGCAGAAGGGAAAGTCCAGTTTCACTCTCTGTAATTGAATGGCAAAAATCTGCAGGAACAGTTCATGGAAATGTAGTGTCTTAATAGCTGCAAGTCTCAGCAGCTGAAATAAATGGCACGTCTTTACAAGTGTTGAGTTGCTTGTTGGTCAGATGTTTGTTTTGTTGTTGAGAGGAGGCAGCTCTAATACAGACAGGCCCTGTATGCTTTTTGGACTGGGACCATTTCTCGCAGTTGTAGCCACAACAGATGTGAGGATTGTGGGCTTGAGCTGATGAGTTTAAAGGGGAGGATTCTCTCCCTGAATTTATATAAGGAAGCTGGCGGTTCAGTTTTTTCTTATCTGTGCACATTTGTAGAGGCCATCATCCATTGCATATTTTTTCACCAAACCTACTCATGGCCTACCTTTTCTGTTATGTCCATAGTCTGGAACTGTCTACGGATATAATGTAAAAATGCCCAGCTTTGTGGAACAACTTGACATAGTGATGACGACAATGATAACGGTGATTGTGATGCCTGCATATCTGGACATCAGAAGCTCCAACTCGTACAGGCAGGAGATCACAGCTCTGATTGGCACAGGGGCATGTCAATCCGATGAGTAATCCAGGGATTATTGCTGGTGTGTGGACTATGCTGATGTCTCTGTGTGATTTGGAAGCAGGCTCATTTGATTGATCCTTCTGCCCGTCTACCACGTCACAGTTGTTTTCTGCCACAACATTGCCCCATACTGACGGGATACTGATGGGAATCAGCTAGGACATGATAAGAATGGAAATACTGTGTCTCTTTCAGTTTTTACTGTTCAGAGAAGCTGACAGCCGTTCCAAAATGAATGTCTTTTGTAAGCTTTGCGACAAAAGAGCTGTGTTAGGACTTGGGTGAAACCCAACTGAAAGCGAAAATTATGGGACAGTTGGTCTGAATTGTCATAAATTCGGAACATATATATTTACATATAACGTTCGGATATATTTACTTGTCGGAACATATTAAATTTAATGCAAATTTACAGGTATCTGTGCTATGTAATACAGTAAACGTAGGAAGTTGCCATATCAAAATATTACTTATTTTACCATTTCTTTCTTTTTTTAATTATTTTTATTGTAATAATAGAATATATTGTCCCCTTTCCTCTTTAGTTCTGTGCAACACAGTATGTAAATACATCAATTTTGGGTTCTTGTTCAGCTTGCGTGATACCTGTTTTACCAAGCCCCCCAAACAAAGCCGCGAATGGCTTGCGGTAGTTACTGATATAGTTTGGAGATATTTCACTACGAGAGATTTCCTGCCTGAGGAAATTCAGTCTCCTGCAGGTGTTGCTAGCCCATGCCTATGTGGCACACATAACTTTTGAGGCTTGAGGTTGGTCCATAATGCAACTCTCATCAAACAATCAAGGGACTGCAGAGAAAACAAAGCAAATGTGCATACTGTAGTTTGGGATATTTTCTGCACAGAGACTCGTGCCGTGTGGCAGTGCACTGCTTAAATTGGTGTGTTTTCAGTGATTATGCCAGCAATTGAAGCTCTTATTCATAATGCCCTTATAAGCTCAAAATAATGGCCATACCTCTGTACCTCGAAAGCATACTTTAAGCATCGTTGCCAGCTTATCATAACTCATCTAAGATCATGATAAACATTACAACATTAGTTGCATGTCAAATGTCAGATGTCCTTCTGGTCACAAAGAGTAGTAAATATGATATAATAATTGTATAAATATGACTAATAATTATAATATTATTCATCTAAATATGTATTGATATAGCATTTTTCATTCTGAAACAGTGACAGCCCAAAGTGCTGTGCAATGCAGTGAAATATATAAATACATTTTCGTTTAACCATAATGAATGTGTGCCCATAAACAAAAGAACAACAAAATGGGCACTTTAGTAATAGTGGCCTATTTGCTGTTATGTATGTATAAGTTTGACATCTTAAGATGCGCATTTAAACTTTTTTTTTTTTAACCAGGGTTCCCAGCTGAGGAATAGTTCTGCTTTTAATGCCTCATTAACCTTATCCACTGCATTTGAGCTGTGCTTGTGTATTTTTTTATTTATTTTTTTAAATCTTTATTTAGCCTTTATTTAACCAGGAAGATCCCTTGAGATTAAAATCTCTTTTTCGAGGGAGACCTGGCCAAGGTAGCACACCATTTAAAAGTTACAATACAAAATTATACATGGGACATGTTTAAAACAGAAAACGGACAATTAATGGAGACCGTTAATAACAGACAAGGGACAACAAATACATGATATAAAATCCAGCTTATGAAAAGCAGTTACACTCTTCGGTTACACAGTTTTTTACTAGAGCTTTAAACTCTCCCAAGGAGATAAAATCATTAAGCTGTAGTGTGTTCTGAAGGTTATTCCATGACCAAGGCATAAAATAGGAGAATGCTGCTCTACCAAGTTCTGAGCAAATCCTGGGTACTTGGTAGCGCAGCCATCTAGTGGAGCGAACATTATAACAGCTGGTGGTGAGTGTTAGAAGATTACACAGATATAAAGGGAGTTTACCCAATATGGCTTTATAAATAAAAGTATACCAATGCTGCTGTCTCCTTATACTTAATGACGACCAGGAAACCAAATCATAAAGTACACAGTGATGTGTGCAGGACACGGAGTTGGATATGAAACGTAAAGAATTGAGCTTATGCTTTTAGCTCAATACATTCAAGGCCCTGTGCCCTCCCACTGGACCATGGGTCCTGAGCAAGAACCAGTTGTGGGCAGGATTTAATTTTAGAAACTGAAATAATTATCTTCTGTTTGCTGTAAAATCCTATTCCAGATGGCAAAAGAAGTCCTGCAGCTGTTTTCTGTTGGCTCTCAGTTCATACCGAGAGCTGAAGCCACAAACATTAGGGCTGTGCCTTGTGTGTCTTTTGCTGTTCACGCCGACCTCCACCTTAGGAGTGCATGGTGGAATTATTAGACTGTCTCCTAAAACAGCGGAACATAAATCACATTGCCACTGATGCTCATGCATTGCCTCATATTATTCTTTTTGCTGTTCTAAATTTTGGCTTGCTCCAGGTTTATGAACGGTAACCTTGTTTGTGGCCGTGTGCTGTGCAGGAAATGCCTTTCGTTTGTCAGACCTGGTGGCAGCCCCATTATTCATCCTAAGGGTTGTCTGGAATAGAAGACGTCTGTGGTCTTTGCCACAATTATAGCCTAACCATTTTGGACTCCTGGCCCTGCCCCCTAGACATGCCAAAACATGCCTCTGAGCTGAAGTTTTCAAAATATCTGCGATGTCCATTTCTCCGCGATATGTTCGGAGCGCAAAGCGCATTGATTCCAAAGCCCAGTCTACCACCATACTCGATGACAAGAGAAATAAATGCCTCGGTGTCATGTGATGAAATTAAATCACTAACAAGTGCATCTCACTCAACATTCAGCTGTAATGGCAATGCAGTTTCTTTCTTTACACACAAGATGTTAAGGTTTTATATGTCACATCTCATTAGGGCCTGTGGTTTTGCCTTGGTTTGGGAGTGACATAAGCAGTGTTTATTCCCCTACTGCCCTACTGGTAACAGATAGGGGGGGGACTTGCAGAGTTCATACAAATCTGTAACACAGCCATGATCATTTCTCACAGGTTTTAAACATAGTGATTGGCTGACTGTTACTTTTATTTTATTGTATTTTAAATTGAGTTAGATAGAGAGCCCCATAATTACACATGGGCCCAACACATATACCTATTATATTCACATATATCCATGACATACACACAAACATATACCCAAAACACACATATACCCATGACACTCACAAATACCCATGCCAGGACACATGCGTGCAGCAATGGAGGGCAAGTTGATGTTGGTTTTGATGTTGCACCGTAAACTCTTAAAACATACGGATACTTCAGGAGGAAAGGCGGCACCAGCAGTGCACCTTCCCTGTAACATAACATTTCTGTAAAGCAGTTTCTCTCCACCTGAAACTGACACGTTGGTCTAGGCAGTCTAGGCAGTAAAGCGATTGTTGTGAGTCATACACAGAATCTACTTCCCCTCTCTTTCTGTCTGTTCTCTATGCATGAGGTAAATTTATGAACACCGGTAACCCTGCACAAGGGTCAATTTGGATTATGTCCTGTTGGCCTGGAGCCATTGAGAAATGCTGCATTTTGCTGAATTCCTGTAGGTATACTTGACCCTGGACCCTCCCTGCTCTATCGGAGGACAGCTGGAATGTGGCTTGAAAACCACCATGAAAATGGAAACTGGAGAAGAATAACTGATTGTGCTTGGCTACCTCGTGTGTGCACAAGTGTGTTTTGCAGTCCGCAGATTCCAAATGCATTCAAACACGCAGCAGTGACATTTCTCATTGGCATTCAGATGGTGTTCCAGAATAATCAGTTGGTCTGACACAAGGTTAAATCTGCTTGTCGAGGAAAAGCAGGGTTTAATATCAGGTCATTGCCTAGTGTGTGACATCGATATACAACAGGGATACTCAAATCCGGCCGTCGAGGCCAGCAATACTGCTGGTTTTCTACCTGAAAATTAATTGGTTGATTAATGGCACTGATTGGCCAGAGATTGAACTCACCTGGTGTCCCAGCTTTATATCTGTCCTGATTACAGGGGAAGAATGAAAACCAGTAGTACTGCTGGCCTCCAGGGCCAGGTTTGCGTATCCCAGATATACAGAATAAAACTGCAGCCATTTCCTGTTGCTTTGTATTCCAGCTGCACATGATTGTGCTAATGCAAAGACTCTTCCCTGCACTGTTTAT